>JAJJWX010001777.1:0-600000 GCA_023529315.1 Papaver bracteatum
GATGTCGATAGAACGAAAGATAAACATATACTCATAATTATGTTTCATTTCAGTAATTGAATAGAAATAGTGGTGGATACTAAAAACCCTGGTTACCGATTATTCCTTTGGATTTCTTTTATTAGTTCAGTTTAATTTTATTATTTCATTTTCCATTCTTAAAATCCATAAAAAATATTTCTGGTTAATTGATTGAGAATATTGATTATTAGTATTTCCACCGCTCCCTGTGGGTTCGACCCGTACTTGCCTCTGTCTACTAGCTAGACACCGTGCGATTGCGGTTATTTACATATAAGCATCTCCGTATCCTATAAATTTAACCAGTTTGCATGAACGGGTCAACGGCGTTATGACTAGGCTTTGAATATGGTTGCTGATGTTACATGGAGTTGTTGTTGAGATTTCAATTGAGGAACGAAGCGTAGCAGCAAAGTTAGGAGATTTTTGGACTGGGTTTGATCGGTGGTTGTTTGTACGAGTCTTTGGTGCTGTTTGGAGTTCAGAGAAGGGCGATTGGTGCCTAGAAGTCGAAGTCAGATAGGCAAGCTGGAGTTGTGGTCAGTCTGGGAAGGAAGTGAAGTGAACAGGGAATATAAATTAGTTGGTGGCCGGATTTTGGAAAGAAGGCTGTAGTTGCAACCAGTGGGTGACGTTTTGGACTGGGCCGAGGCATATTTGCTAGGTCTCATTTTTAGACTCTGAGAACATATATAAAGAAAAGGAAATAGACAGAAAGAGGAGGTTGGAGGCTACGGCTACGAACATAAAGTGAAAAGGGAGACCGGGTTGTGGGGCTGTGCAGCCTCAAGGAGAAGAAGAGAAAAAGAGGCGACGGACGTGTTTGGGAGCTCAAGAACAAGGGAAGAAAACGACGCCATCGGTTTAATCTTTCCTCTTTTGTTTTTATTTTTTTGATGGGTTTTAAGAAACCCATAATGATGTCTTGCTAATCTTTTTGGAACTAAGGTTTTTGTTGAAACCACTTCGGGTATTAGGCTATTTTTGATTGAATCGAATTATGAAGCGATAGACCTTCATGATTTGAATGGATTAATTTCTTGATATTTGTTTATCGATTTATCAAAATATGAGTTGTTTCTTCACCGGTTTTATATAACCTTTGTGCATTATTATTAGGATCGAAAATATATTAGTCTACTTATTTGATATTCCATGCTTAGGTTAAATCTTTTGATGGGGTATGCTTAGAATAACCATGTATTATTTGAGGACCTAAATTTAGTTCGTACAATTTTCTCGCTAACGCAGTTTTATGGTGCATGCTTTGGTTTATTGTTTTGATGTGCCATGCTTAGGGTGTCCCAGCGATATTTGCGACTCTAATACATATAATAGGTGATGTCGATAGAACGGACGATAAATAAATCTAGAATTATGTTTCATTTCAGTAATTGAATAGAAATAGTAGTGGATACAATAAACCCTGGTTACCAACTTTTCCGTTGATTTCATTTTATTAGTTTAATTTTATTATTTCATAAAACCATGATTAATACTGCAAAATCATCTTCCAAACATTGCAAGATGAAAATCGTTGGAAATAACTATGTGTACTCACAATAATGGCTATTCCAAACCCTAGTTATCCTTCTTAAAAACACAAGAATAAATTCTCATAATAAGTTTCCTAGACACTAAGACCTTTGAAAAATTCTTTATCGTCCCCTAACTCCCTATCGTCAACATCCATTGGGACATAAGGTTCATGAAGAAAGGATTTGATATCAACAATCCTTCTTGACTGATGCCGAACCAGGGAATTCTAAATATCAAGAGTCCTAAACACAAAAGACTTTATTTGCCGAATCTACTTCCTTGTTTCCTTCAACTCTTTAAGAACATCAGAGAACTTCTGAGAATTTGATGGAACAACTCTTGGCTTCCTCACATTCCTTCTTTTTCTTTTCAAAGTTGGAGGTAACGGATATTTATCTTTTTCCTTCATGATTGATGGCTTAACAATCATATTAACATCTTTTCCATCAGTCGACATAATGCTTGGAGTATCCAAAAAAGCGGAATTGTGAGATAAAATCACAAGATAATTGTACTGTACTAGTATGGAATTGATAAACCCAGTAGAGAAGATAATTGAAATTCAGGAATTAATCGGAAATATACCGTAGCAGCCTTAACATTCTTTCCTTAACATCATAATTAATCTCAGGTGAGTTCTTACAGGGTTTAAAGGGAGCAATAGGAATGAGACATTCAGATTGGAATTGACTGATCTAATAGCGACACATGTCCCTTAGCTGTTAGCCAATCCCAATAACTAACTACACCTAGATACTTAATCAGGGAAGCCCATGTTAGATATTTGTCATGGGTAGGTATATGACAAACACCTCCCCCATTACCAAATCCTTGTCCTCAAGGATTAAATCTGGGAAAGTGGTGTTGAATGTGAGCAGTGTCTTCCCAGGTTGCATCTTCCTGAGATGCATTTGTCCAATGGATTAGAAGTTGTGGCACAATAAAGCCATTGCGGATAATGGACCTGGAGGCAAGAGCAGCAGCAAGAATGAGTAGAGGTTGGCCTTTGCTGTTGAGGATGGGCAGTCTAGGAAGAGGAACATGCTTTGCGCCAATCTGTTTTTTAAGTTGAGACACATGGAAGACAGGGTGAATTCTTGCTTCCGCAGGTAGATGTAGTCTGTAAGAAACTTTTCCAATTTTCTATAAAACAGGGAATGGACCATAATATTTTGCTTCCAATTTCAGGTTTCTCCTCAGAGCTATAGAAGCCAGTCTGTATGGTTGGAGTTTTAAATAGACCATATCACCCACCAGAAAACTTCTCTCAATCCTGTGTTTGTTAGCATAGAGCTTCATCCTTTCCTGTGATTTGTGCAAGGAGTCTTTAAGGAGCTCCAAGACAGCATCTCTTTGTTTTAAATAGTCCTCCACGGCAGCAACAGAAGTAGTAGTAGTGGAAGAAAAAGCCAAATGTGGAGAAGTATATCCATACAAGGCAGTAAAAGGACTAACCTTCAGACTAGAGTGATAGTTGGTATTATACCACCATTCAGCCAGTGGCAACCATGTATGCCATTTATTTGGTTGATGACCACACATGCACCTGAGATAGATCTCCAGACAAGCATTGACCCTCTCAGTTTGGCCATCAGTCTGGGGATGGTAGGCTGTTCTGAGGTTGAGTTGGGTACCCATTGCTTTGAATAAATCCTGCCAAAAATGGCTAGTGAACACTTTGTATCTGTCAGATACAATGGAACTTGGAAGACCATGAAGTTTTAAGACATGAGAGATGAATTCCCTAGCCACAGAAGAGGATGTGTATGGATGGTGCAGGCCTATGAAGTGGGCATACTTGGTGAACCTGTCTACTACCACCAAGATTACAATTTTACCTTCACTCAGTGGTAACCGTTCAACAAAATCCATGGAAATTTGCTGCCATGCATGATCAGGAATGGGTAAAGGTTGCAACAATCCAGCAGGAAAGTTGTGATCATGTTTATTACGCTGACAAATGTCACATGTAGATACCAGCTGCAGAACATCTTTCTTCATGGAAGGCCAAAAGAAGGTGGCCTTGGCCCTCATGTAGGTGGCTTGGATACCAGAATGTCCCCCAACAGCAGAGGAGTGGATGGAAGCCAAAATTTTGTCTTTGAAGGTAGAGTTAGAGCCAATATAAAGTCTGGATTTGTACCTCAATATGCTCCCCCTGTAGGAGTAGTGAGGGAGTGTGGCAGGGGAGAGTGCTAGTTGGGTAATGATGGCTTGCACCTTGGAATCCACAGAGTAACTAGCAAGTACATCTTGTGTCCATGCTGTCTGAGAGAGAGACATACTGTTGCAGTTAGCCTCAGGATGAGGTCTTCTGGAGAGAGCATCAGCCACTTTATTGTCAGAGCCCTTTCTATAGCTAATCTCATAATCAAATCCCATAAGCTTCATCAACCATTTCTGCTGCAGGGTAGTGTGTATTTTTTGGTCAAGGAAATATTGGATGCTTTGATGGTCAGTCTGTATGATAAATTTATTCCCTTGCAAGTACTGCTTCTACTTAGTAACATCTTGGACAATAGACATTAACTCTTTCTCATAAGTTGATAAAGCATCTGCTCTGGGTCCTAGTGGTTTGTTGTAGAATGCTAATGGTTTACCCTCCTATATGAGAACAGCACCAAGACTAGCATCACAGGCATCAGTGTGTAGGATAAATTGTTTGCTGAAGTTAGGCAGAGCTAAGACTGGAGTGGAAGATATTGTAGCTTTGAGTTGATGGAAAGTTGCAGTAGCTGATGGAGACCACAGAAAATCATTCTTCTTAAGAAGATTGGTGACGGGCCTACTGATTAAGCCATAATCCTTGACAAACTTTCTGTAGTAGCCTGTGAGGCCTAGGAACCCTCTGAGTTCTTTGATGTTTGTAGGTAGTGGCCAATCTACCATGGCAGAGATTTTGGCAGGGTCAGCTTTAACTCCTTCAGCATTAATAATGTGCCTGATGAGTGCCAAATATTGCATATTCATACACCTTTTCATTGGCACTTAACTCATCTTTCGCGCTTCAAAGTCATATATTATCCCAAATTCTGCATTTTTACCATCTTCAAGAATAAATATTTGTATTAATTAATTTTGTGTTTTTAAGTACTAAATAAAGCTTGGAAGAATTGAGAAGACAAAAGAGAAGAAAGTTGGAAGTGTTGCAACCCGTTCGCGCATTAGTGGCAACCTGTTTACAATACATGGGATTAAACTACCCATAATCCAAAACCCATAATCCAAAACCCAAGACCCAAATCCATTTCCACCTCACCACCATTGGATTCCAAAACATCCACCTCACCCCATTGGATTCCAAAACATCCACCTCACCCCATTGGATTCCAAAACATCCACCTCACCACCATTGGATTCCAAAACATCCACCTCACCCCATTGTATTCCAAAACATCCATCAAGTGAGAAAACATGTTTTGTTGAGTAAATAATTGTCAAAATTAGAATCCAAGTGAGAGAGAATTTTTGTGTATAAATAGAGAGGGTTGTTGTGTTGAAAACTCATCCAAGAATAGCTTGTTCATGTTAGTTTCTTAAATTTCAGTTTTGTTATAATGTTCTTCATGTTCTAGTTCATTTGCTAGGGTTTTAATGAAGCCATAACTCATTGGTATGTATTCATATCTTGTATCTTGTTCTTGAAAGTTTAGAATTGTTTAAAGTATAATTTAATCCAAGTTTGTCAACATCTTGCTCTCACAATGTATGCCATGTATCCATTGTAGTTAGAATATCTCCATGTTGATTATGCTACAACTCATGCTTAACCAAATATTGATCCTTAGATTATTTGTGCTTTAATAAGACAATTAATTCTTTGGAGAAATACTTTAGTTGTGATTAAATTATCCATTGGAGAAACACCTTAGTTATAAGGTAGACTTGAATCTACTATAAGGACAAGAATAATATTACAAGTTGAATGCATATCATAGGTTATTGGTGGATTTGAATACCCTAGTATCCATATTCTCATTGTTTACATATCTTGTTATTTGCATCTTTTATTATTTCAGTCACTTGAAAATCATATCGTCGTATCGACAAAATCAAACCCCTTTTGGTTACTCTTTGAATCAGGATTTAGAATCAACTTCTACACTCTCCAAATCTCTGTGGTTCGACCTGTGCTTGCCCTGTGTTGCTTGTCGACACTGTGCACTTGCAGTTTATACATAGAAGTAGGTATCTTTCTAAGTCTACCAAGTTTTTGGCGCCGTTGCCGGGGATTTGGTAGAAGTGTAGTTCAAGTTTAAATGTCTCCATCCTTTGTTCATAAATTGTCTCCTGGAACTGTAGCATTTTACTGTGGATAAAACGCTGTACAAAAGTCTCTGTTACTGTAGCGTATTCAGGAACACCAAAAAAAAAAAAGAGTTTATTTTATTTATTTTTAGTTTGTATTAGGATTCCTTTACTCTTGTAATTTTCGTTTTCTTTTGCACTTTATTTTGGACTTTGGACTTGGAAATTCTATTTTTATTGTTAAACCCTACGGAAGGGTAGTATTAAATATCAAACTATTTGCAGAGAAGGACGGTGATTACAATATCACCTCGGCCCCTCGGGTTCGTTCATGACATAGGAGTCGTGGCCCGAGTCGACAACAACGGTTCATCCCCCGTCTGATACGGGAGGTAAGGTTGTCGAAACACTCGCGAATCCCCTGTTAGCGAGTTACTGTATTCCTTCGGTTGCATATATGTTGAGGATTTGAATACGGCCGCTTTAATTTCCTAGTAAAGGGCAAGGACTAGCCATACAAGATAAGGGTTCGGATTTCATCACCGTTCTCTTCTTGCCCGCCTTAGGAAAACGTTACCTACGCAAACCTAAGCTTTAAAATTTGAAATATAACAAGACCTATAAGGTAACGAGCTTAGTAGGAAAGTCGTTTGAAAAATATTGGTTACTCTTTAAGCATACTTCGAAGTTCATGACGGTTTCTGTAAATTGAATGCGTGACTGCGCCGCCTTGTAATACGGTGAGGCCTTGAGTATCAAAGCTCCTGCAGCTTCTCTCGCCTCTGTTCAATTTACTTAAACTCGGATTGATTCCAGAGGAGTTTGCTCAGATTGTAACGAATTCCATTTCGAAGGATTAGAAGATGGTCTAGAAAACAATCTAAGTGGAACCATCACGCTTTTTGTTTGCTAGAAATCAGTAGGTTTACTGTGGTGGAGTCATCCTTGTTTGTGATTGCATAGAACTTCCCTTCTAGGTGAATGGTTAACATGCTTGATGTGCTAGCTAGGTTATGAGTGTTATTTTCCGTGACCATACAAAACGACTAGTTAGAATCAGTCAAGAAGAGTTAGTTCAAATACATAGTTCTGAAACAGACATTCCCGAACCATCCGAAACAATGGGAGAACCAGTAAAAAGTCTAAAAGACTACATGTACCCAACGAGGACAACCCAGTCCTCGTGCATTGTCTTACCAGCTATTGATGGACAATTTGAGCTAAAGGCAAGTATCCTCAATATGTTGCCTAAATTTAAAGGGGTTGAAGCTGAAAATCCCTACCACCATGTGAGAGAGTTCGAGGAAATTTGTGGGACTCTTCGGATCAACCAAATGACGGATGAGCACCTCAAAATGAAACTTTTTCCTTTTTCTTTGATAGACAAAGCCAAGACTTGGCTGTGTGCTCAACAACCACAGTCATTTCATACATGGGATGCTCTTACGAAAGAGTTCTTCAAAAAGTTCTTCCCAAACCATAAGACTACGACAATTCGTCAAAGTCTGAATAGTTTTGTGCAATTAGAGGAGGAAACTTTGGCAAAATATTTGGAGAGATTCAATGAATTATTGCTCCAATGTCCTCACCGTGGTTTTGAAAAATGGAGACTTGTGCAAATTTTGTATGAAGGTTTAGATGTCAAGAACCGAACTACAGTTGAGACCATGTGCAATGGTCAATTTATTGCAAAAACTGCTGATGAGTCTTGGGATTTCTTAATCGAAGTCGCTGAAAATACTCAGCAGTGGGAATCCCCCCGTGAACCAAATAGGATTACCCTTGCATCCAATGTTCATAGAATTGACTCTGACTTCTAAGGAAGTGCAAATATGGCATCCTTGGCCAGGAGAATAGAAAAGCTAGAGCTAGAAAAGAATGGAAAAACTAATATCCATACTCTCCGTAGTCAAATTGAAATGGCCACTTGTGCCGCATGCCATAGTTCAAACCATCTAGTGGACACTTGTCCAGACCTCCATGCATTTCAAGAGTCTAAAACCGAGGAAGCCAATGTATTGTACCAAAGGCAAGAGAACAACCCATATTCTCAGACCTATAACCCAGGGTGGAGAAATCACCCTAACTTTTCATGGTCTAAGGGGCATGTGCAAGGGGGAACATCAAATAATAACCAAGGATACCCTTATCCTAGAAACCCCCAAGTGCAACCACATTCTCAGACCTGCAGAGAAAAAGCCTAGCTTCGAAGAAAGTTTCGGTTTGTTGACCCAAAATTTGGTACAACTTCAAAAGACCACAGACCAACGTTTTCAAGTCTAGAACTTAAAATGGGTCAAATTTGTGAAGCATTGAATGAAAGAGACAAAGGCAAACTTCCTAGTCAACCCCAACAAAATCCAAAAGCGTATATCGGCGAGAAAATTCAACTCGAAATGAGGCCTCCAATAATCAAGTAAATGTTGTCACCACTCTTCGTAGTGGTAAAGTTTTTGAAAACAATGTAGGTGTACCACAGTCGAGTGAGTCTACATCAGACTCACCAGTGCATAAAATACCACAGAAAACACCTATTGTTGAAAACAAATCTGAGCAACATAAGAATTCCCATAATTCTAATGTCTCTACACCATCTCATGTACCTGTTGCTCCATTCCCACAAAGATTGGTGCAACAAAAAGAGAGTACACAGTACAACGAGATTTTAGAAATGTTCAAACGAGTTAACATCAACATCCCATTTCTTGATGCAATCAAGCAAGTCCCTGCTTATGCTAAATTCCTTAAGGATCTATGCACATAAAAGCGAAAGCTTCATGTGCATAAGCGTGCTTTTCTCACTGAGCAAGTGAGTGCAATCATTCAAAGCAACACACCACCTAAATTTAAAGACCCAGGTAGTCCAACTATCACATGCAAAATAGGTGACCATACGGTTAAGAAGGCGTTGCTAGACTTAGGGGCAAGTGTGAATTTACTTCCATATTCAGTATATGTGTAGTTAGGTCTTGGAGAGTTGAAGGCAACACCTATAACTCTGCAATTGGCGGACAGATCCGTCAAAGTGCCACGTGGTGTGGTAGAAGATGTTTTGATTAAGGTTGATAAATTTTACTTTCCTGTGGAATTCATCGTTTTAGATACTCAACTGTGCAAAAACCCCGACAGTCACATTCCTGTCATTTTGGGACGTCCTTTCTTAGCGACGTCCAATGCAATCATTAACTGCCGTAATGGAGTGATGAAGTTGTCATTTGGTAATATGACTGTGGAGTTGAATGTTTTCAATGCTAGCCAACAACATTTAGATCTTGATGATGATAATGATGTGCATGAAATCAACATGATTGAAAGTTTGATTCAGGAGTCGCTACCTAGTAGCATGTCTGTTGACCCTTTGGATGCTTGTTTGAATAATTTCAACCTGGATCTGTTTGATGATGAATACATAAGTAAAGTGAATACTTTGCTTGAATCCACACCACTCATGGACACGTATAAGTGGAAATCTAGAGTGGAACCACTTCCACTCTTGGAATCCAAGTCTGTTCCATCTCTTGTTGAGCCACCAAAGCTCGAACTAAAACCATTGCCTGATACTCTTAAATATGTTTTTTTGGGACCTTCTAATACTTTGCCTGTAATCATTTCATCTGCCTTAGATACAAAATAGGAAAGAAAACTTTTAGAAGTGCTTAAGGAGCATAAAGAAGCATTAGGATGGACCATCTCGGACCTTAAAGGCATAAGCCCCACTGATTGCATGCACCATATAAACCTTGAGGACAATGCCAAACCATCTAGGGAGATGCAAAGGCGTCTCAATCCTAACATGAAAGAGGTTGTTAAGAGTGAGATCATAAAGCTTCTTGATGCGGGTATCATATACCCAGTTCCTGATAGCAAGTGGGTCAGTCCCATTCAAGTGGTACCCAAGAAGTCTGGCATTACTGTAGTTCAAAATGAGAAGAATGAGCTTGTCCCCACCCGTGTAACTACAGGGTGGCGAGTTTGTATTAACTATAGGAAATTGAACACAGTAACTAAGAAAGACCATTTTCCGCTGCCCTTCATTGATCAAATGCTAGAAAAGTTGTCGGGACATAGGTACTATTGTTTCTTAGATGGCTATTCAGGCTACAACCAAATTCACATAGCACCCGAAGATCAGCATAAGACCACATTTACTTGTCCGTATGGAACATTTGCTTATCATCGTATGCCTTTTGGGTTGTGTAATGCACCTGCTACTTTTCAAAGATGTATGATGAGCATATTTTCAGACATGATAGATGAGTTTCTTGAAATCTTCATGGATGATTTTTCTGTCTTTGGCTCTTCTTTTGATGAATGTTTGCATCATCTTACTCGTGTGCTTATTCGGTGTAAAGAAAAGAATTTGATCTTGAATTGGAAAAAATGTCATTTCATGGTTGACTCAGGCATTGTTCTAGGGCATATCATCTCAGAAAAAGGCATAGAAGTAGATAAAGCCAAGGTTGATATCATTCAACACTTGCCTCAACCTCGCTCTGTGAGGGAGGTTAGATCATTTTTAGGCCATCTTTGGTTTTCTACCGTAGATTCATCAAAGATTTAAGTAAGATCTCAAGGCCATTGTGTAATCTACTCAGTAAAGATGTTGCATTTGTGTTTGATGATGCTTGTGTGCATGCTTGGGAGGAGCTCAAAACTCTTTTAACTTTGGCCCCTATAGTCCGACCTCCTGATTGGAAATTGCCTTTTGAAATCATGTGTGACGCATCTGATTTTTCTTGTTGGAGCTGTCTTAGGTCAGCGAGTTGAAAAACAACCCTATGTGATCTACTATGCTAGTAAGACACTGAATGAGGCACAAATGAATTATTCAACAACCGAAAAAGAGATGCTAGCTGTTGTGTTTGCATTAGATAAGTTTAGATCTTATTTGATAGGATCTAAAATCATCATATATTCTGACCATGCCGCATTGAGATATCTTTTATCTAAAAAAGATGCTAAGGTTCGACTGATTCGATGGATACTCTTGTTACAAGAGTTCAACCTCGAAATTCGAGACAAGAAAGGGTCAGAAAATGTTGTGGCAGATCACTTATCTAGATTGAATGTCGAGTCTGCTGATGAATCCACTCTTATTAGGGAATCCTTCCCTGATGAACAACTGATGTTGGTTTCTGAAATGTCATGGTTTGCCGACATCGTGAACTACCTTGCTACAGGTATGATGCCACTACATTGGTATAAACAAGACCGGTCTAAATTCTTGGCCGAAGTGAAACATTTCCTATGGGATGACCCATATCTATTCAAATACTGCCCTGACCAAATCATTAGGAAATGTGTCCCCAACTCCGAACAAAGGGATGTCATCTCTTTTTGTCATGATCAAGCATGTGGAGGCCACTTTAGTGCAAAGAAAACTGCTGCAAAGATCTTGCAGAGTGGTTTTTACTGGCCAACATTGTTTAAGGATAGCCATGCATTCTGTATTTCTTGTGACCGGTGCCAGAAATTGGGAAGTATATCAAAACGAAACATGATGCCCCTGCAACCCATTTTGATTGTTGAGCTTTTTGATGTGTGGGGTATTGATTTCATGGGTCCATTTCCTAACTCTGAAGGAAAGTTGTACATTCTTGTTGATGTTGATTATGTTTCTAAGTGGGTAGAAGCAATTGAAACCAAAACTAATGACCACAAGGTGGTACTTTCATTCTTAAAGGAAAACATATTTTCTCGATTTGGAACCCCTAGAGCTATAATCAGTGACGGTGGTTCACATTTCTGTAATAAGCCTTTTGAGTCATTAGTTCGCAAGTATGGCATAACTCATAAAGTTGCAACTCCATATCATCCACAGACCAGTGGCCAGGTAGAGGTTTCAAATAGGGATATTAAGCACATTCTAGAAAAGACGGTTAACCCGTCTAGAAAAGATTGGTCTTTAAGATTGAATGATGCATTATGGGCTTATAGAACAGCATATAAAACCCCTATTGGCATGTCCCCTTACCGACTTGTGTATGGGAATCCTTTCCACTTACCTGTTGAACTTGAACATCGTGCATATTGGGCTATTAAAAAGCTTAACTTTTCTCTTGATAAGGCGGGTACACAGCGGAAACTCCAACTCAATGAGTTGGAAGAACTTAGGAATGATGCTTATGATAGTGCAAAGGTGTACAAGTATAGAATGAAGGTGTTCCATGACAAACGCATTTTGCGCAAGTCATTCACGCCTGGCCAGAAAGTTTTATTGTACAACTCACGATTGAAACTCTTTTCAGGAAAATTACGTTCTAAATGGACAGGCCCGTTCTTGGTGCGAACAATTTTCCCCCATGGGGCTGTAGAACTAGAAGATGTAGCAACCAAGAATGTCTTCAAGGTCAATGGGCAGAGACTGAAGCCGTTCCTTGAACCAATTCCACCTGAGATTGAAACAACTCATCTTGCTGATCCGATCTATGTGGACTGAAAAGTTCACCCCTTGTACATACCACAGATATCTTCCCTGCTGGTTGCTTTAGACATACTCCAATGTCTTTGGTTTGGCATCTGGTAATCTCTTTCCTTTGAATCTGTTTTGTTCTCATGGTTTGTTGTTGTTTCTATCATATTTTGAAACATTGAGGGAAATGTTAGATTTAGGTTTGGGGGAGTATTTGCATATGGCATTGTGAGTCTTTTCTATGACCAGCTGTGTAGCGGGTCTTGCATTTTTTTGTTTTTGTTATCTTCTATGACCAGCTGTGTAGCGGGTCTTTTGTAGGATCCTTTGTAGTCTTTTGCATTCTTCTATGACCAGCTGTGGAGCGGGTCTTTTGTAGGATCCTTTGTAGTCTTTTGCATTTTTGT
The DNA here is from genome assembly GCA_023529315.1 of Papaver bracteatum. Taxonomy (NCBI): domain Eukaryota; kingdom Viridiplantae; phylum Streptophyta; class Magnoliopsida; order Ranunculales; family Papaveraceae; genus Papaver; species Papaver bracteatum. The sequence continues at coordinate 12,628 of JAJJWX010001777.1, forward strand.
GTTGTTGTTTTCTATGACCAACTGTGTAGCGGGTCTCTAAAAAAAAAAAAAAAAATGATGACCAGCTGTGTAGCGGGTCCCTAAAAAATTATTTTGTCTCGGATCTTGTGTTTGGTATCTGATGATCAGCTGTGTAGCGGGTCAACAAAAAAAAAATTTAAAAAAAAATGATGATCAGCTGTGTAGCGGGTCTTAAAAAAAAAAAAAAAATGGTCACAAATTATCAAGGTTCTACGAAATTCCGAAGTTCATCATCTACAGTTGAAGACCGAAGACGAAGACATTTCTATGGATGCTCTGAATTTGGAGAAGGTTTTGTGGGTACATCTTTGGTAGGCCCTCACGAGACTACAACTCGTCCACTAGGGACACCTAGGGGTTTAAAGGCTTGATGCATACGCTAAATGCATTCGAGAGACCAATGACAGTGGTATAGTTAGGATTTCTGGATTTGTTTCACTTGAGGACAAGTAAAATTCAGGTTTGGGGGTATTTGATGAGTGCCAAATATTGCATATTCATACACCTTTTCATTGGCACTTAACTCATCTTTCGCGCTTCAAAGTCATATATTATCCCAAATTCTGCATTTTTACCATCTTCAAGAATAAATATTTGTATTAATTAATTTTGTGTTTTTAAGTACTAAATAAAGCTTGGAAGAATTGAGAAGACAAAAGAGAAGAAAGTTGGAAGTGTTGCAACCCGTTCGCGCATTAGTGGCAACCTTCTTACAATACATGGGATTAAACTACCCATAATCCAAAATCCATGATCCAAAACCCAAGACCCAAATCCATTTCCACCTCACCACCATTGGATTCCAAAACATCCACCTCACCCCATTGGATTCCAAAACATCCACCTCACCCCATTGGATTCCAAAACATCCACCTCACCACCATTGGATTCCAAAACATCCACCTCACCCCATTGTATTCCAAAACATCCATCAAGTGAGAAAACATGTTTTGTTGAGTAAATAATTGCCAAAATTCGAATCCAAGTGAGAGAGAATTTTTGTGTATAAATAGAGAGGGTTGTTGTGTTGAAAAATCATCCAAGAATAGCTTGTTCATGTTAGTTTCTTAAATTTCAGTTTTGTTATAATGTTCTTCATGTTCTAGTTCATTTTCTAGGGTTTTAATGAAGCCATAACTCATTGGTATGTATTCATATCTTGTATCTTGTTCTTGAAAGTTTAGAATTGTTTAAAGTATAATTTAATCCAAGTTTGTCAACATCTTGCTCTCACAATGTATGCCATGTATCCATTGTAGTTAGAATATCTCCATGTTGATTATGCTACAACTCATGCTTAACCAAATATTGATCCTTAGATTATTTGTGCTTTAATAAGACAATTAATTCTTTGGAGAAATACTTTAGTTGTGATTAAATTATCCATTGGAGAAACACCTTAGTTATAAGGTAGACTTGAATCTACTATAAGGACAAGAATAATATTACAAGTTGAATGCATATCATAGGTTATTGGTGGATTTGAATACCCTAGTATCCATATTCTCATTGTTTACATATCTTGTTATTTGCATCTTTTATTATTTCAGTCACTTGAAAATCATATCGTCGTATCGACAAAATCAAACCCCTTTTGGTTACTCTTTGAATCAGGATTTAGAATCAACTTCTACACTCTCCAAATATCTGTGGTTCGACCTGTGCTTGCCCTGTGTTGCTTGTCGACACTGTGCACTTGCAGTTTATACATAGAAGTAGGTATCTTTCTAAGTCTACCAGTGCCCCAAATACTCTAGCTCAGTTTGGCCAAAACAACACTTGGAAAATTAGCAAAAAGCTGGTGCTGTCTCAATAACTCCAAGGTAGTTTGCAAGTGTGAAATGTGTTCTTCCAAGGTGGAGCTGTAAATAAGGATATCAACAAAAAATACTAAGATAAACTTCCTCAAGTGAGCTTGAAAAACCTCATTCATGAGGTCCTGGAAGGTAGAAGGGGCATTGGTAAGCCCAAAAGGCATCACCCTGAACTCAAAGTTCCCATGGTGAGTTCTAAAGGCTGTCTTGTAGATGTCAGCAGAGGTGACTCGAATCTGATGATACCCAGCTTTAAGATCAATTTTGGAGAAATATTTATTACCATGCAACTCATCAAGCAGCTCCTCTATGATTGGAATGGGAAACTTATCTTTAATGGTGATGCTATTAAGCTTTCTGTAGTCAACACAGAACCTCCATGTGTTGTCTTTATTTTTCACCAAAAGTATGGGAGCTGCAAAGGGACTATGGCTAGTCTGGATAATACCAGATTGAAGCATGTCTTTGACCAATTGTTCCACCACCGACTTTTGTACATAGGGGCATTTGTAAGGTCTTAAGTTGATGGGTTCTGAGTTTGGTTTGAGAGGGATGGAATGGTCTAAACTCCTTTCTGGGGGAAGAGTCTTGGGGGTAGAGAAAACATCTGAATAAGTTGTAAGGAGCTCTGAAATTTGAGGGGGAGGAGTTGAAGGTGGGGTGGAGGTGGAAATGCAGAATAGTTGTCCCATAATGCCATGAACATGTTTCTTGAAGAATTTCTTAAGTGCAGCACCACTCATCATGCTCAAGGAGGCTTTATTTGTAGACCCAGTGAGGGTAATCTTTCGACCATGATGCTTGAATGAGATGCTAAGCTTGGAGAAGTTAAAAATGACATCACCCATCTGTCGAAGCCAGTCAGCCCCCAAGACCAAATCACAACCACCTAAAGGTAATAATCTCAAAATACCAGAAAATTTGTGAGTATCCATAGTCCAGGACAAATTTTTGCAAATGCCATTACTGATTGTTCGGTCACCATTTGATACAGTTACTAACATGCTTGCAGTCTGTTCAATAGAGAAATTTAGGGAGTTGGCCACCTTAGTGTCAATAAAACTATGAGTGCTACCAGTATCTATGAGTATGGAAATAGGTCGTTTCTTGATAAATCCGGGTATTCGAATAGTTTCACCCGAATTATTACCAGTAAATGCATGAAGTGAGATTTCCATATCACTTTCCATAGGGGAGTCTTCCTCAGTAGCATGAATTTCTTCCTCTGATTCCAATGATAGTTCCTCAGCCTCAGAACCCACTATCAAACAAAGATGTTGTTTCTTACAGATGTGACCCCTCATGTAGATTTCATCACAATTATAGCATAATCCTTGTGCCCTTCTAGCTTGTACTTTTTCAGGGGTGAGACGTTTAATGGGAAGTGATGAGGTGGACTTAGGGATAAATGAAGAAGTAGAGGTGATTGGTTTGGGAGGGTTATGTGAGGAAGTGGTAGGAGGAGGTAAAAAATGTTTGGTGGTGGAAAAAGCATTAGTAAAGGGTTTGGGAGTGGTCTTGGTAGATTTGTTTTGGATAATGAGTGTTTTTTCTTGCATTCTATCTAAAGAGAAAGCATGTAACAAGTTGTTAGGACCAAACATAAGAATAGGTTCTCTCAATTCCTCCTTTAGACCCCCTATAAAGCTCTGTATGAAGTAATCTTCAGGGAAGTCTGGGTGTTTACTCAGTAACAATGCCTTCAAATATTCAAATTCTTCAAAATAGGCCTCTACTATGGTTAGATGAGATAATTTATTAAACAACCCAACTATATTCTCATGAGCAGGATTCTCAAATCTCAGACAAATATTCTTAGCTAAATCAGACCAAGAAATATAATGTTTATTCAAACGAAAATTTTCAAACCATTTACCTGCCTTGCCATCTAGGTGAATAGCTGCCATGCCAGCTTTGTTGGACTCCGGTATAGATTGCATCTGGAAATAATATTCACATTTATGGATCCAGCTCTTTGGGTTGTCACCATCAAATCGAGGAAAATCCACTCTCGGTGGACTATGATGGAAGTCACAGTTTCCGGTGTTATGTTAAACGTGATGATCAGTATTGTCATAAGAAAACTCGTGTGGATTTCCTCTATCGCCACTGTGTTCCCCTGATTCAAAGCCTTGAGTAGAGAAAAAAAATTCCATCTGAGATTGGATGGCTTTAGTAAGAATACCATTTGTTCCTCAGAATTAACCTTCAACATACTCTGAAAATCATTCTTGGTGAGCATTGAATCGAGTTGTAGTTGAATTTTGTCGATTTGAGCTTGTTTCCGATTGGATGATTCAGTCAACTCATTACAGGTTTGAGCAACCATGGTGAAAAAAAAATTATAACAGGAAGATCGGCTCTGAATACCAATTGTAATGTACTAGTACGGAATTGATAGACCCAGTAGAGAAGATAATCGAAATTCAGGAATTAATCGGAAATCTGCCGTAGCAGCCTTAACATTCTTTCCTTAACATCATAATTAATCTCAAGTGAGTTCTTATAGGGTTTAAAGGGAGCAATAGGAAGGAGACATTCAGATTGGAATTGATTAATCTAATAGCGAAACATGTCCCTTAGCTGTTAGCCAATCCTAATAACTAACTACACCTAGAGACTTAATCAGGGCAGCCCATGTTAGATATTGTCATGGGTAGGTATATGACAATAATCTCAACAAGTTGTCTTATGATTAAAAATAGTTTCTTTAAGAAGGAAAAAGGAACGTAGGGTTACATAATCTTTATACACTTAAAGGATTCACGTACGAACAACTCATACCAAAAAAAAATGCATAATTGTCTATCTTAACCCTTTTTTATTGAATAAACATGGAAGTCCTTTCCAATATCAATTAGATATGAAAAAGAGACATGAATTCCAGACTCTACAATACTCACAGAGCAAAAACATGAAAAAATAAAATTGAAACAATTTAAAAGAATTTTCTTTTCCTAAAGCCTGAGGTGTGCAAAATCTTGTCTCTTTTGATCAGGCACATGTGACAAGATGCACTAGCCAACATAATTTAAGTTGTGCTGGGGTGAACAATAATTTGTCCACCATATCCTTTTCTAAAGAAATTCATAGAGACCTATTTCACATAGTGTTTAAACCATACATTTCTTTCTAATGATTAGACCTTTCTTTGGAAACTAACTTCTTTGAAGAGGGGATGCGTTTACATACCTCAGCCGATTCCTGAACACTTTTGAGCTTGTTAGCTAATCGATTTTCTCTTCGTTGAAGTTTGTTGACATATCTTATCTTATGTTTGTACTTGAAACACTTGATAACTCATGACCTCTGGGAGAACAATAAGGACATGTCAACCTGGAGGAAGGTTTATACATCTCATCTGTACAGGATGCTAAACATATAGTGGAACCTGCAGAATCAGAAAAAGAGTTTCCAGTAGAAACATGTAAATCAATTTTTTCTTCAAGATTGGTTGGGATTTCTTCTGAAAGAATATCAAGATCGATGTATGTATTGCTACAATTACCAAAATCAATATTTTCACAAAGAAGTGCAACACTTGACATTTCGTCTTCATTAGAATCATAGTTGTCAGACATTTCATCAAGAGTTGCAGCAAGACCTTTGTTCCCAGTGTATTTTTTACGATTTGGACACTTATTTGCAAAATGGCCAAAACCTTTACACTTAAAGCACCGAGGCATATCCTCGTCATCAGTTTCGTCATTATCCCTGTTTTTAGGAGGAACACGATTATGTGGTTTAACTGATGACATGGGTTTATCTCTGGATAATCGTTTACTTCTCTTCAAAAGAAGGTCCCTAAAATGTCTTGTGATCAAGGAGACTGACTTGTCAAGATCTTCATCTGATGAATCAGCCTAAGAAAGATCATCTTCAGAGATGCAAAAACTTTTACTTTTATCAAGTAATTTAATGTTCTTTTGTTCTTTGAAAGCAACATCCTTTCCTAATTTGGATGTATGCTCATGATAAAAAATCTTAACTTCCCAACCAGAGTATTTCTGGAAAGAGTTGTGAGATTATTTCTAGATGGCAGTGATTTGAGAATTTTCATCACAATGTCCTTTTGAGGAATAGTCTTACCCAATACAAAAGATGCATTAACAATTTCAGACACTTTGTGATTAAACTCATCAAATGACTCTTCGTCTGCCAAACGAAGATTTTCCCAATCGGAACATTGGTTTTGAATCTTAGCTTTCTTTTCAGAGGTATTCTTTTCAAATACAGTTTCTAAGATATCCCAGGCTTCTTTAGACTTTGTGCACGTAGTCACATGATGTTGAAGGTCTGGGGTAATGGCATGTATGATAGCATTTAAGCCATCAGAATTTTTCTTTGCACCAAGGATTTCTTATGGACTATATCTACCAATATCCTTAGGTATAAATACATCGCCTTATATATTAACCGGAGGATCATATCAATTAATAACACATAACCATGTTTGAAAATCACGAGATTGAAAAAAAAAGGCACGCATAATGATTTTCCACCATGAATAGTTTGAGCCATCGAAGACTGGTGGTACGTTTATGGAGATAGAATTTTTGATCATAGAGTCATATCACTATAAACACAGACTTATGAGTTCTTAACCATGTTTGCCAGCTCTGATACCAATTGAAAAAGCGGGGGTACAACAACCACACCCAATATTTCGCTTAACAATCTGTATGGACTAACTCCAATATACTTTTAAGAGAATCAAATAGACAGTCAGAATCAATCTTAATAAAAGTATATCAAAGAGTTATATCTTAATTTCTCAATTCAATCCACACTCAAACAAATAGGAATTTGCAAGCCTGATTGAATACAAGATAAATAACTTAAACGGTACCAAAGACCAATGTTCAACGATTAATCAATTTCAATCAACAACCAAAGGTTGGATTTACTAATTGATCGATTCAATGCACAACCTGTGATATTTCAATTATATAACAAAATATCATGCGAAAAAGAAATAACACAGACACCAAAAGTTTTATTAACGAGGAAACCGAAAATGCAGAAAAACCCCGGGACCTAGTCCAGATTTGAACACCATACAATATTAAGCCGTTACAGACACTAGCTTACTATAAAATAACTTCATTTTGGACTATAGTTGAACCCTAATAAATCTCACACTGATTTAAGGTACATTTGCATTCCTTACGTCTCAGATCCCAGCAGGATGCTACGTATTTGATTCCCTTAGCTGATCTCAACCATAACCAAGAGTTGCTACGACCCAAAGTCGAAGAGTTGATAAACAAATCTGTCTCACATAGAAAATTCTATTGAATAGATAAATCTGTCTCCCACAGATAACCTACGAGTTTTGTTCTGTCTTTTGATAAATTAAGGTGAATAGAAACCAATCGATAACACATACTTATATTCCCGAAGAACATCCTAGAATTATCAATCACCTCACAATAATCTTAATCGATTAACGAAATAAGATATTGTGGAATCACAAACGATGAGACGAAGGTGTTTGTGACTACTTTTCTATCTTGCCTATCGGAGATATAAATCTCAATCCAATCTTATGATTGTACTCACACACTATAGAAACATCAAGATCAGATGGGTCTGGATTCACAATCCTAATGAACTCTTTAAGTCGTTAACCTTCAGTGTTTCGTGAAAAACCTAAGGTTAAAGGAGAATCGACTCTAGTCGCAATTAGTATCACACATGGGGTATGGGGATTAGGTTTCCAGTTGTTAGAGTTCTCCTTTATATAGTCTCCAAATCAGGCTTTGTAATCTAAGTTACCTTGGTAACAAAGCATTCAATATTCACTGTTAGATGAAAACCTTCTTAGATTCAAGCTAATATATTTCAACTGTTAGATCGAACATAGCTTGTTATAAATAAATGAAATGCACTTTCATTTAGGTTTGGGTAACCGTACTTAAACATGTACACTTAGTTGGTTCAACAATAGTTAACCAATGGTTATCCATATGAGCACTTTCATATCGACCTTATTCATCTTCACCATAACTAGTTCAAGTGACTCAAATGAATTAGTTAGAGAGTTGTTCAATTTCTTAGATATCATAGAAGTATACAAGACACAATCGAAGCAAAATTGATTTTGATTTACTCGAATCAATTCATGAACATTATAGCCACGGTTTGCAAAGATTGAATTCCTTATTATATAAATGTTTTAGTTCATGAACAAACCGATTTTAGAAAGTAACCTACTTAAGTATGCAAACGGGTACGCATACCTAAGTAATCAGACCGAGTTTTGTTATGCCAATACACATATGGATACGCATACTAAATCACACTTCCAAACTCCAACAGAAATTCACGTACATGAACTTTCCGCCAGTATGCGTACGGATACTTTCCCGAGTTTCCAACAACCGCCGGTACGGGTACGGGTACGCGTACTTTAGGTTCACGGTTTTGGACTTTTAAACAAATGTGAGAACACACTATGTTTATATCCAAACATGGTTACTTGTTCTAAACTCTCATTTCAAACATTGAAACTTTCTTAGAGGATGTTATAGTAGTAGTTATTCACAAACTATTTTCATCAAAGCGAATTTCAAGTTATTGAAATAATCAACATGACTTTCGTCACTAGTAAAGATGAACTTCACCAAAACAAAAGCTTACCAAGACATATTTCGAGGCATAGATAAGTGAGTTAAACTCGGCTCGAAAAAGTACATGTGTATAATTGAAGTCTATATAGCAATATGACTTTTGTCTTAAAATATGAGATAGAATAAATAGACTTTTGAGTGATAGATAAGTTCAAGTCTCCACATACCTCTTTGTTGATGAAGTTCCACAAGTTCCCTTGAGTAGTTCTTCGTCTTCATTCGATGAACGTCGTGGAGTCTAAGGCACAACTACACTTATTATCCTAATCCAAGACTTATCTATAAGTAGACTAGAAATCAAGAATTATAGTTTTGGCAACTAAACTTGACAATCAAGCTTGAGATACCAACGCTTGCGAGTTCGACCGAGCAATTCTATAATAACAAGAGTCTCACCATTACCAACAACCACTTTATTTGATCCATTATTTAAAGAAATGTTATGAAGAATAGATGGTTCTCTAGTCATATGTCTAGAATTCCCCGAATCAGAAATCCAAGTTGTAGAAGAAGCACCAGAAGGATCATCACACACAGCTGAGTTAACATTAACACTACTGAAAGCTTGTTCCACATTTTGACACTAGCAACATTAGAAGACTCAGTATTGGTAACTGGTGGATGATACCTAAAAAAGCATCTACTCGCTAAATGTCCAGTTTTCCTGCATATTTGACATTCCACTGTAGATAAATCCATAAATTGTCTTCCGGCAGATCTATCAGAAGCATCCCCACTAGAACTAGTAGATCTAGCACCACTTTTAAAATAAAACCCATTCTTTGAAGTAGAATCATTATTCTTGTAGTTTTTCGATTTACTTATACCATTTTTACCACCATTGTGAGTATTCCTTCCATAGAATGCTATAGGATTTGTAGAGTCAAAACTAGAACCAGCTTCTTTATTTTGATCACTGAGCCACTGCTCTTGAGTTAACAACCTTGCCTTCAATTCACCAAATGTATATAGATTTTCACGATTTTGAGCAGCTACAACAAAAGTATCATATTCTCTACCAAGACCATTAATATCATATATCATAAGATCAGCATCTGAAAATGCGGGGGTACAACAACCACACCCAACAATTCGTTGGCAATCTGAGAGGACTTACTCCAACATACTTTCTAGAGAATCAACTAGACATTCATATTCAATCTAGAGAAAAGTATATACAAGAGTTTATATCTCTAACTCTTAATTCAATCTGTAATCAGCAAAAAAAAAAAATCGAGCCCGATTGAATATAAGAGAAGTAACTTGAATGGTTCCAAAGACCAATGTTCATTGTTCAAGGATCAATCAATTTCAATCAACAACCAAAGGTTGGATTTCCTAATTGACCGATACAAAACACAACCTATGATATTTCAATTATATAACAAAATATAATGCGGAAAAGAAATGACACAGACACCATCAATTTTGTTAACGAGGAAAATTAAATATGCAGAAAAACCCTGGGACCTAGTTCAACTTTGAACACCACACTGTATTAAGATGTTACAAACACTTGCCTACTACCAATGAACTTCGGACTGGACTGTAGTTGAACCCTAATCAATCTCACACTGATTCAAGGTATAGTTGCGTTCCTTACGTCTCTGATCCTAGTAGGATACTACGCACTTGATTCCCTTAGCTAATTTCACCCACAACCAAGAGTTGCTACGACCCAAAGTCGAAGACTTGATAAACAAATCTGTCTCACACAGGAAAGTCTATTGGAATAGATAAATCTGCCTCCCACAGAAATACCTATGAGTTTTTGTTCCATCTTTTGATAAATCAAGGTGAACAGGAACCAATTGATAAATTGGTCTTATATTCCCAAAGAACAGTTCACAATAATCTTAATCGATTAACGAAACAAGATATTGTGGAATCACAAACGATGAAATGAAGGTGTTTATAATTACTTATCTATCTTGCCTATCGGAGATATAAATCTCAAGTCAATCTTACGATTGTACACACATAGAAACATCAAGATCATATCACGCAACTACAAAGAAACCTAATGAAGTCTTTAAGTCGTTAACCTACATGGTCTTGTGAAAAACATAAGGTTAAAGAAGAATCGACTCTAGATTTGCAACTAGAAACACACAGAAGTGTGGGGATTAGGTTTCCCAATTGTTAGAGTTCTCCTTTATATATTTTTCAAATTAGTGTTTGAAATCTAAGTTACCTTGGTGATAAAGCATTCAATATTCACCGTTAGATGAAAAACCTGATTCAACCAAGCTAATATCTTTCAACCGTTAGATCGAACTTAGCTTGTTACACACAAATGAAATGTACCCTCATTTAGGTTTATGTAACCGCACCAAAACATGTACACCATGTTGTCTCAACAATAGTTATCCGAGGTTAGCCATATGATCACTCTCATATAAACCTTGTTCATCTTAACCATAACTAGTTCAAATGACTCAAATGAAACTATTTAAGGAGTTGTTCAATTGTTATATTCTCACAGACGTATATAAGAACACAATTGAAGCAAAATCGGTTTGATTCACTCGAATCAATTCATGAACATTATAGCCACGGTTTACAAAGATTGCATTATTTATTTTATAAATGTTTAAGTTCATGAACACAACCGATTTTAGAACTTTAACCTTCAAGTATGCAAACGGGTACGCATACTTGAATTACCCGGGCTAAGATTGGTTTTCTCCAGTACGCATACGGGTACGCGTATTTCCAATCCCAGCAGAAATATTCGGACATGAACCTTATGCCAGTACGCAAATGGGTGCGCATACTTAGGTTCCCAGATTTGTCAAGCCAATAGGGACGCGTACTGGTAGGCATACCATGGTTCCCGGACATGAATTACATATGTGCAAGAGTACACAACATGTCATATCCAATAATGGTTAAGTGTTCTAAACTCTTATTTCAATCATTGAAACTTTCTTAGAGGATGAAAATAGCCATTTTCAAACACTATTAGCATCAAAGCAATTTTCAAGTTATTGAAATAATCATAACGAAACATTCCAAGTATACACCAAATGATTGTATCACGCAAACCATGTAAGATGTTACTCGGAAATTTTCACATGATCATCTTTTGACTTGCGTCAAAAATATAATATGAACTTGGTCGAAGCGAAAGTTTTGCCAACACATATTCCGAGAAATATGTAAGCGAGTTAAGCTCATCCCGAAATCTCAAATGTGTAAAATAGAAAAATATATCGTAACACGACTTATGTCTCAATATAGGAGATAAAGTAGAAATAGACTTTCCAAGTGATAGATGAGTTTTAGTCTCCACATACCTTTTGTTGATGAAGTTCCACAAGCTCTCCTTAGTAGTTCTTCGTCTTCAAATGATAAACGCCATGAAGTCTAAGGCTCAACTACACAATCTATGTCCTAGTCCGAGATATCTATAAGTAGACTAGAAATCAAGACTTATAGTTTTGATCACTAACATTGACAAACATGCTTGATATAACAACGCATGCGATTTTGGCCGAGCAGTGCTCTAACAAGCATCACCACTAAATGTTCTTTCGTAATATTTCAATCACGAAAAACTAAAGGTTTGAGTCCTGCAGCTGCACGCTCTGGCTTTTCCAAAATTATATACGAGAATTAGTAAAACAAAATGCAAAATACAAGCAGATTATTAACTAATGCAACTGAGCGGAAACTCATTATCCCAATTCAACCAACTAGAGGAGGACCAAAAATCACACATCTTTTCTTCGTAGAAGATTGCTTGCTCTTCACCAAAGCCACAAGATAATCCATACAAAACCTTACCAAAATCATTAAGAGTTTTACTTCTTCTTCAGGTCAGCTTATCAATCTCCACAAATCAAGTTTTTTTGTCAAAAAAAAAAAAGATGAGTCAAGAGGCCGGTGAAGACATTACTAATATACTTCAAATGAAGCAAATGCATATGGATGAGAAATATTTAGGTATTCATCTCTTTACTTCTTGAAACAGAGAAATATGTTTCGAACCAGCTGTAGATACAATGAAATTCAGGCTTCGAATCTGGCAAGGAAAAATTATTTTGCAAGCAAGGAGGACAACACAAATTCAAGCAACTTTGAGTTCAGTTGCCCAGCATCAGATGAGTATCTTCTCAACCTCGAATTAAGCTGCAAAAAAAATGAACATCAATCTGAGGAACTAATTTTGGAAAAAATAAAAAAGGAAAGGTTACTTCCCCAAAGCTTGGAAGATATTTGTTCATTAAAAAGGAATGGTGGCTTAGGCTTAAAAGATACAAAAATTCAGAATCAAATTCTTCTCACTAGGCTTGCTTGGAGACTTTTAAATGAAAAAGATTCGAAATGGGTTCAACTGATTGAAAAAAAAAAAAAACTTCCTGAATAAAGACCCTTTATCTGAGAAACTTCAGAAATCTGGTTCTTGGGTTTGGCAAAGCATCAAAATTGGTTTGGAGATTATAAAGAAGTATCATGTCTGGGAAGTGGGAGATGGCAAGAATATAGATGTGTATAAAAATAACTGGATACCAAGCATTACTTCTAGTTCTTTGATGCAGAATTCATCAGTCCAGCAACCAATATAAAAGTCAAGGATATAATCGATCAACACACAAGCTCAAGGATGACCGACGAACTTAAAAAACTCTTCAACCAAAGTATTGTGAACAAGATTCTCACAATTCCTCTTTATATAGGAGCTGAAGATAAGATAAGATGGTCATTAACCAAGAATGGGATGTTTACAACTAAGTCAGCCTACAGAGAATTATAGAAATCCAATACTTCCTTTCAGACACAAACCAACAAGATGACGGAGAAGGCCTGGCTAAAACTATGGCAAACAAAGCTACCTCATAAGATTTAACAATTTATCTGGAAATTCTGCCATAATATTCTCTTAGTCAATAACAAAGTGGGAAAATATATCAATCAAGGGAATAAAAGATATCAAATGTGTACTCAAGAGGAGGATACTGCAATTCATCTTATGCTGAAATGCAGTTATGCGAATACTATTTGGTTTGGTATTTCTACTGCTCTGCATCATTCTATCATCCAGAAAAGTGATATACAAGAATTAATTAGCACTTGGTTCAATCTGAAAAATTCCTTTGAAGTTGAAAACCCATTTAATCTAAAGATAGCAGCAGTTACTCTCTAGCACATCTGGAAATCTAGATGTGAGATGGTTTTTGAAGGAAAAAGGAATCACCCTATTTCTATCATCCACAAAATTAAAATTTACTGCACTTATTATGGAATCCAAAACCATAGCCCTAATATGCACAAAATTATATATCATCAAAAATGGGAAAACCCCCCAGAAAATTGGTTAAAACTCAATATTGATGCATCTATTGTTGATTCTTTTACTAATGATGGTTTTGCTCTTGTTTTGCGTGATTGTACAAGAAGATGTATGGGGGCAATGGCCTTCTCAAAACTATCCAGGGATATTATGCAAGTTAAATCTCTAGTCCTTCTCTGTTAGCACAACATATGATACGTGTACATTGTGACTCAACAATTGTACACGGTGTTTCTCTTTTTAGAGTTTGCTATGTTTGGTATCCACTGTGTATTAGGAAATAGATTAGCTTGAAGTACAAGATACTTATGTATATATATGTGATGAGTTTTTATGCATTGTAATACAGTTAAGAAGTAATAAACAAATTTTATGTAATTTTGTATTCTCGTCTCTTTATTCTCTTCTTATCTCAAACCTAGATAGTTCTTACCCTAAAACCAACTAGTTCTAACTTAGTATCAGCTAGGTTTTTAGATTCTCAAAAACCATGTCTACCGAATCCTCAACTATCAGTGTTGTGATCAATTCAACTATATATAGCTTCTACAAAATCTTCTATGATGTCTTCTCTTCAATTTTCTCAACCTCACCATATCATCACTATCAAATTGGATGAAACCAATGATTCTTTGTGGCGTGCGCAATTTTTTCCGTATCTTCAAGGTTACGATCTTGATGGTTATATTACTGGTGCAAAACCCTGTCCAGCACCTCCTATTGCTGATACAGCCCATACACCGGAGTTTCTTTCTTGGACAAAACAGGATAAAATCCCGGTAAGTTGGTTATTTTCGTCTCTTACACCCGCTGTTTTTCGTCATGTTCATCGTCTTACAACTTCCAAAGCAATTTTGGACTCTCTCGAAGCTCTATATGCCTCCAAATCCGACGCTCAAATTCACCATCTTCACTGTGAACTACAATCTCTGAAAAAAGGGTCAAAAACCATCCGTGAATATATTAATCATGCTCGAAATTTAGTGGATAATCTTGCTGCTGCAAATACAACAGTTACCGACAAAGAATTTCGTCACTGCCTTCTCGCTGGTCTTGATAACTAGTATAATGCCACTGTTACATCCTTGACTACCACGATGAGCTCTATTACTGTAGAGGATTTCCTTACTTTTCTTCTCACTTTTGAACTGCACATTGAGAATCAACACAAAGAATTGAACACACATCCCGTGGCTAATCTTGCTTCACCAAATCGTAATTCTTCATCTCTTTTTTCTGGAGCGTACAACTCAGGCCCAACCAGCTTTCGCACCATCTCAAGCCCAACCAGCTTCCACATCTGCTCAGCCTAATCAGCTCCTGTCCCATCTCGGTCCAACAATACAACAAATACGTCCGGCTTTCCAACCAAAGGAAATTTGTATTCAGCTCCTTCATCCCAACGTGGTCGTTCCGAGCTCCCTTGTCAGATATATGGTCGACCAAATCATGAAGCTCCAGATTGTTGGAACAGATTTGATAGAAGATTTCACCCTCCGCGTCGTCAACCACCATCTTCCGCACCGCATGCTTATGCTGCTCATACTGGTTTGCTACCAACTCCTCAATGTACTCCTGATAGTGGTGCTACAGATCATATAACGAATGATCTTTCTCGTCTTCAGTTTTCAACCGAATACACCGGTCCTGATCAAATTCAGATGGGTAATGGATCTTCTATTCCAATTACTAGTGTTGGATCTTCTGTTTTGGGAAATTCCAACTGTAAGTTGCAGCTTCATAATGTCCTCTTTGCACCAAAAATTTCTCATAATCTCTTGTCAGTTTCTCGTCTCACTGCTGATAATAATGTCTTATTTGAATTTCATCCGAATTTTTGTCATGTGAAGGATCAATGTACCGGGAAGGTTCTTCTTCGCGGAAGTAGGAATGGTGGTCTCTATCAACTTGATGAATCTCCTAAAGCTTACATAGGAGAACGTGCTAGTTTATAATACTGACATTCTAGGTTGGGACATCCAATGATGCGTACAGTTCGTAAAGTCGTCTCTCAGTTTTCTCTTCCAGTTTCAAGTCAGACTATTGGCTTTTGTTCTTCTTGTCATGAACATAGGAGTCATAATTTACCTTTTCATCCTAGTAAAACTACTTATTCCAATCCATTAGATTTAATTATCTCAGATTTATTGGGACCTTCTCATATTTTATCTAATGAAGGATACAAATATTATATTATTTTTATTGATGCGTTTAGTCGTTTTACTTGGATGTTTCCTATGTCTCAAAAATCTGATGTCTTTTCTATATTCTTTTTGTTTCAAAAGCATGTTGAAAATCTATTTAGTCGAAAAATCAAAATATTTCAATCTGATAATGCACTTGAGTATCGTAAGCTTACTCTACATCTTCAACAACTCGGTATTTTTCATAGATTTTCATGTCCACATACTTCTGAACAAAATGGTTTAGTGGAACGCCGTCATCATCATATTCATGAAACTGGTCTTACAATTCTAAACATGGCTTATGTACCGTCCTAGTATTGGTATGATTATTTTTACACTGCTTGTTATCTAATGAATCGTGTTCCTTCTACTTCCATTAATAATAAATCTCCATATGAAGCTCTTTTTGGTCTTCCACCGGATTACACCTATCTTCGTGTATTTGGGTGTTTATGTTATCCTCATATACGTCTGTATCGGTCTCACAAAATGGAGTCTCTTTCTTCTCCATGTGTGTTTATTGGCTATAGTCCATCTCAAAAGGGCTACAAGTGTCTTCATATTCCTACGGGTCGTATATATATAAGTCACCATGTCATTTTTGATGAGACTACCTTTCCCTTTGCGTCTGCATCATCACCTTCTCGGGCATCGACTCCTTCTCAGGTAAATTCTACTTCACCCTTGAATATTTCATTACCACCAGTCTCCATTACAAATTCTACTACTTCTTCGTTACCGCCAGCCTGCATGGTTCCATCTTGCTCCCGTGATTCCACACAGCATACAACTATTCGGCAGTTATCATCGGTGATCAACCAATCTTCACATGTTCAGCCAACGCCATCTCCTACATCACCTCGGTCTTCACCAAAACAACACACATCATCCACTTAAAAATCTAGAGCTATCCCAGATGACGTACCTACTTCAACTACGGATTTGCAGTCAGTGTAAGGTGCTGTGTCATCCACTGACGTGTTGGGATCTACTGATTCCACTTCCAACTTGTTGTCAGTTCCCGCAGTATATCTACAACCGTTGATGGAATTTTAGGATTTTTAAGAGGTGCGCAAGTATCCCTCTTTGGATTGATCGAATTAAAGCATGGGAGTTAATTTTGGTGGGAACGATCGGTCATGCATGGATGCGGTCCATTATTGTGTACATCTATACCCCTCAGTCCCATGAAGGCTTGATCTAGTCCACTCAAATTGACTGGCAAAGATGAGTGGCCCTGATCGATTTGCGATATAAATCCATTGCCGCAAAGGATTTGGAAGTCGAGTGACATGCCACATTCGGGCGTGCGTTTCGAGGCGCTCGGTTATGGTTCGCATGGGCCGTCCGGTCACACGCACAGGTGGGCCCATGATGATCACGTCAACATCCTTGGGACCTCTTGAATCTATATCTATATGCATCTCCGCAAACCCTAATTAGGGTTTTTAAACAGTCGCGTACGCGTGACTTTGGCCAAACGGTTTGGCAAGCCACGCTTCCCCCTTGGGAGGACCGACCATGTGGGGCCCATGTTGGGCTGACGGTGAACATATGGGAACCTTCTCGATCTAAGCCATCCAAATATGCTGGCTAAGTTGGATGGTTTTGATCGTTATAAGACTGCCTTGAACAGTCTGTATTCGATTTAATCTCTACAAAGCAGCACGGCCACCCTACTTAGGGTTGGCGTTTTTCGTTGCTAGGAGATGTTTGTGTGATGTTCGACCGACTAGGGCATAAGTGGGCCCTCTAGAGGCTATCACGACGATCGCCTATTCTTTCCAGGGTTTGGCAAGGCTTGTTAAATTGCGCGGCCAACTTGTGTGGACACGATCATTTCTGAGACTGATATGGACAATCTAGATTTCCCTTAGGGAAATTAAGCATATTCGATCGGCCTAGCCAATGCGCGTTGCTGCGAGACACTCTCTCTGTCAGAGAGTGGTATAGCCTGTGTGGGTACTTCGTGCATGTCTCACTATTGGCACGAAGATTCATGCTACTCTGCTGAGAGTGAACACTCAGTTGTCGTGTATTGCAAATAATGAGAGTTCGGTTGAGAACACAACACGGAAAATACTAGGCAAATCATGCATTAATTGTTAATGCTAATAAAATTCACCGAATATTTGGGATTGTCGTTGCACGCACCATTCTGGGTGAATCTTGTGTATTTTATTGAATTGCTTCAAATAAAGTGAAGAGGTTTTCTGCACTCTGCCACTTCTTAAACAGCCTTTCCCTTTGCAGGGTGACAGCGCCTAAAATACTGGTTTTACAATTTTATCCCTGAACTAAAATCCACCATCAACAGAAAAATACGGAGTTATGTCGGTGGTTATAAAGAATATCAAAAGACAAAGATAATGCGTGTTTCAGGAAAAATTCTCTCACCATTCTTTCTTCGCAAGAAAAGTGTGAGGAAAGGCAAAATGTAAATACGAAATATCGCATTGTCTAGATTGGATAATAAAGAAGATTGATATAGCGCAAAGAAGAATTTATACCAAGTGCGATACACAAGCCCACTACATCACTAGTGAAGTATGCAATGGCGTCATAAAGAAGCCAATGCGAGGATAAGGTTCACGTAAAAGATGTGATACCTTGCGCGAAGAAAATGTTAGCTTTCAAGTTTGAACACGATAACATCGCATGGAGATAACCGAAATAAAAGGCGGGAAAGAAGGCTTTATTAGTAATCCATATTCTGAATTAGCTGATATCCACATTGTAAAGAACTATATAACGGCAAGAGAGTATTGTAAGCGGGGTTAAGATCTTTTCTAGTTTAGCATTGCCTTGGAGAGAAAGTAGTGTGAGTTCTAAGATTAGGGTTTGCACGTAACTTTCATTGTAATACTAGCATTTTCATAATAATATTTGAGATTATCCTTTTCATATCTTGTGTTGTCCATAGATTATCATAAGGGTGCGGTTGTAGGATTTCCTGTAACTACAATTTAAGTTCACATACGAGAGAATATGAATTTTAAATCCAATCATCCAATAAAAAGAAGGGTATTTGTGCTCCCCGATTTTTAGGGGTGCACAAATTTTCACTCAATTAATCTGGCATCCCTTAATGATCTAGTGGCTTGATGATCCTTCGATTTTGACTTGAATTTTGCAGCCTTGAGTCGAAATAAGTAGGAAACATTAGTTGATTTTATTTGATTTCTCCTTGGTACGTTCACAGAGTTGGGAGATGATGCAAAAATAAAAAATAAAATGAAAAATAAAACAAATAGAAAAAGTAGAACAACAAAGGAAAATCTTCCCCTAATTTCAAATCTTTATTATTCCCACCTGTTAGCTCTTTTTAAATTAACAGCGCGTTTGGTTCAAGGAATTGGATTCCTGGTAATCCAATTCCGGGGGAATATGACCAATTCCTTGAACCAAACGGTCCAAACCAACTTTATGTAATTGAGAATTTTGATTCCTAGGAATCCAATTCCCCCAAAAATAATTGATTTTCATTGCATTGGTCTAGTAGTGCAATGGAATTGGATTCCAAGGTAAAAACAAAAGAAATTGGATTACCTCAACCAAACGCTAATTCCATGGAATTGAATCAATTCCAAGAATTGGATTACCCCATAATTGAATTCCTAGGAATCCAATTCTTCCAACCAAACGAGGTGTAAGAGTTTAATAAACATCACAAAATGCCTAATATTGAATCTCTTACACTTAGCATCTGTTAATCAAGGTCATTAAGGCCTATTCCTATGCACATGCCAAAAAAATGGTGTTTGGCATGCCAAACCATTTGCGCCACTATGGGAGAACCAATAAGTGATAGACATTCTAACGAGCGATATTGATTATATCGCCAGCGTTAATGTCTTTATCGCCGACGATATAATCTCTAGCGCCAACGGCTACTTCTTCATCGTTATAAAAATGTAACTTTCAAACTCAAATGTTACCCCAAATTTTTTACACAAAATAATTCTCTTCTTCTCAATCTATTCTCTATTTCTCAATCTAATTTATTTCTTCTATTTTCTCCAAATGGCACAATTAACCCAACTTGATTCGGCAACACAACTTGATTTTTCTGGAGTAGTGCTTGAAGGTGTCATTAAGAAGATATGTGATAATTATAAACAAAACATATTGGCATATGAGTTTGGCAGTTTGACATACCCATAATGGATGCATACATGTCAAATATCATGTTTTGGCATGTGCATAGGAATAGGCCTAAGTCGTGACAAATTGGCAACTCACGGTGCTAAAACAGATTTTAAAACCACAAACCACATGCGTAAGAAAGGCATATAACCACTAATACACTCAAAACCTTTTTCTTTCATTTTGTTTTTCTTCCCTTTCCTCCTTATTTCGGGAATAAGTTACATTTTTAGTTTATAATAATCTTAGATCATTTAGAAAAGATATTTCGTACAGTTCACAAAGTTGATCATAATCAGGCGTTTTAGAACTAACTTTGATTTCCCATTATCCACATCAACGGTACAATACTAGTACCACTTTATAAATCAACATTTAACAATACTAATTAGCTGTATGATACCAACGATTATAAACAACCAAGCCGTATGCGCGCTGCGGAGGAGCGGGTTGGTGGTACCATATGGAAAAAATAAAGGTCTGGTGTCTAGTGTTGGAAGGTGACACACCCACTTCCCTTCTTCATTAAGCCTTTTTCAAAGTTTCCCTTGAACCCTTTTCCTTTTATGTTTTGTTTATTTGTTTGGATTGTGACTCTCTTCTCTACTCCACATTATTGATATCATTTCCCTATAAAATCCATTGCATTTCACTTCTTGGTATCTCCCATCATAAGGTTTTATTTTCTTTCTGCGAGGTTACAACACCTCGCAGATAAACAAAAACATATTCATTTTTATCTTGTTACTTATAAAGATTTTTTTTCTTTATATCCTATATCTAAATTGTGATTCGATTCCAAGATTTCTTTTATCTTTGTTTGTGTGTGTTGTAAATTCAAATTTTTAGCGAAATGGAGGTACATTCATCATCTAGAAATTCTGTTCTTGGAAAGAGGCTATGGAGATTCTTGAGGATTGCATTTTACATGATGCGAAAGGGTCTCATGTCGAAAAGAAAACTGATCATGGACATGAACCTAATGATGAAGAGAGGTAAACTAATGAGGAAGTCATTGGGAAATCTAATGACGTTCCATAGCCATCACCATTCTCACGATTTGACGCGTGGTAGCTTCGGCAACCCACAGGATTACGAGTTCTCTTGCAGCAACAGTCCTAATCCTGTTTTTTCCCACATGTCGAAACGTAAACACCATTACTTCCCTTGTATCAATCCTCCTAATGAAGAAGATTTTGACGAAGAAGAGATTGAAGAAGAAGAAGCTAAAGCTGTTGTTCTTGCACGGCCTAAAGTCGGGTATTCGCCTGAGTGCGCTTTCAACTTTCAGTTTAGCACTACAGCAACGCCTAATCTTGCCCCTGGAGACAGTAGATTCAGCCCACTCTTATCTCCGTTTGCCGTTAGAGTGACGGAATATTCGTCTGAGGACGAAAATGAAATCCAGCTTGAGGGAATGAGTAGCAATCCAAAAGTTGACGACGAAGCAGAGGACTTCATAAAAAGGTTTTATGAACAACTTAGGCTTCAAAGTAAAACACAATTGTTACAGTATCAGGAAAACCAATACCAAGAGATGCTTGCTCGGGGTACTTGATAGTAATTGTTCATTATTATCATCGGTTAATATCATATCATTCCGTGCTACATATATATCATTTGTGATATCCTCCATGATTTTTTTTATGGTAGGATGCATTTGTTCATGGCTTATGTATGCCAATGTTCGTAGAATTATTCTTGCATTTTTATCATTTTGATACCAAGTCCTGTTTGATCTGTTTTCTTGAATCCAATACCTGGTTACCACTTGTTTGGTAAAGGTTATAATAAAAGATGTTGTAGCCTTGTAGGGCTTGTAAATGTCGGGTCGTCTTTTTTTTTTTTTTTTTTTTTTTTAGCAGATGAGATGGTGGTTGTTACATTTGAATAATTAGTGGTGGTGGTGGTAGGCCACTACGGCTGTCTAGCTAGCTAGGTTTGATTGGCAAATGCTTGCTTAGCTAGTAAGTTTATGACCGGGTGGGAAATCAAAAGATAGGAAAAATAAATAAATGCAACTGCGGCATAATTTCTTAGCCAGTAAGTGGAGTCTTGTGGCTGATTTTGGCTCCCATAAAATTTTTAAGCCTCTTCTCTGTGTTAATTTTAAACCTTTTCTCTGTGTCTAGTCATCACCAAAGGTGGAGCAGCAACAAAGTTGCACTTGGCTAGTAGTCCTAACAAAATACTGTAAAGATGGTAAAATTGCACTTCATATTCTGGGTCATCAAAGATTTGGCTAGTGACTATCTGCAAGAGACATCCTCATGAAAGAGTAATTATTTTTCATCAAGCTTCAACATACCATGGCCTTATAAAAGTCTCTTCAGTCTTCCACTCTTAGGTCCTTTGTTCAATATTAAGATCAAGCAGCATCACCAGATTAAGTGTATCGAAATATATATATATCCATATTGCTACCCATATTTTACATCTTCACGACTCGCATAACAACTCATTTCAGAGAGAAAAGAAAAAGAGAACAAAAAATCAGCAGTTAAGTTGATCGTTTGCTCTCTAAAAGAATGTATTAGTAAATCTCTTTCTTCACAAGAGAAAATCAGTTCCGTTATCACCAAAACAATGCCCACAATTCAGCCGAATGACATCTTCAAAGTTACAAAAACTGTGAATCACATTGTCCAATGCATTACGCATCATCCCATTAACGGAATCTCTTTTTGAGGCGTCCAAACAATTTCCTGCCACCACACATCAGATGGAGCTTCAGAAAGAGCTGTTCCCAGCTAGTTAGGTTAATTCTAACAGCAAAATGCTGAAATTAAGATTTTTGTGAGTTGTAAGTTTGTAACTGCCAGATGTGGGGAACATTCAATATGCATGTAACCTACCTTCTTATAATGAACTAAGAAATCAAATTTGTCCTACCGAACCCAAAGAATTAAACAAAACTCAAAATTCAGAAGTAGCATATAAGATTCCTAATAATACACCAAAATAGCCTGCACGATTAGTTACAAACGCTTGCCTGTTGACAAGCATTCGCCACACCATGTCGTGTGAACCAAAACCTTATGAGATCCGGCAAACGCGAATATATTATGTCAGCGCGCTGCTTGAGAGTTTCAGGTGTCTTTGCATAGAGATTTTATAGTCAAAGCACACGCAACATTATTGATTGATCACTGTAACAGACAGTGTAATGTACTAGTTTTGGACTAAAACTAAAGCAAAGACTATCCATGGTTTTCCAAAAACACACAGCAAAAACTAATCGTAACATGTTACACTATGTACAGAAATTCAAAATCACCTGATTCTCCTCCAAGAACCACCGGGAGATCCTCCTCCATGCTGGTTTTCCCTGTGCCAGGTATCTCCATAAGGCCTATCCACATAAGGATATGGATTTGGATGCGGATACCCGATTGTCGTCATTGGATATCCAGGCTGAGGTGGGTATCCAAACCCCCCTGACCCGTATCCATATGGAAACGCCGGAGCTGGCGGTGGTGGTTGATAATACAGCGGTAGCTGATGTTGCTGCGGAGGCGGATACGGGAACATATCTGCCACCGTAGGAGTATGAGGAGAAGCTGGTGTCGGTGGAGCCGTATAGAACACTTCCGAAGAAGTAGATGGATTATGATGGTGATGATGCTGATGCTGATGCTGAACTTCTATCGGTGGATTATGATGGTGCTGATGCTGAACTTCAATTGTCGGCGGATAGAACATCGGTGGTGACGAAGGATAATTGTCAATCGGTGGATAAGAAATCGATGGAGGTGGCGCCACCGCTTGGGCCGGCGGATACACTATTGCTGGATTGTTGTTATTATTCTGGAACGTTGAAGAATTTTCATTTCCAACAACCTTGTAAGAGAAATTCAGAGTTCCGTTGGGTTTTCCATCGCTACCGCGAACCTGATAACTAATAAATCTCGTAGCTCCACCGCCATGAGATTCAAGGATCAATTCTTTCAAAGGAACTACAACTTGTCCAACAGATTTATCACCGAGAAAGCCTTCAGCAAGTATATCAAAATGAACAAACATATGATCCAAAGACGTCGACGCCGACGACAAAATCTGTTTGAGATCGAATCGGATATCGTGTTTCCATTCGGGATCTCCATCTCCTTCTCTGTCAATAGGAGTTTTTTGTTTATCATGATTGCGTTTCTTGTGTTTTTCTTTTGGATCTTCTGAGACTATTGAAACCGTTACATAGGTACATAATTTCTGGAAGAAGTTAAAAACGTTTATACCATTACAGGACATCACTTTGAGCTCCATGGAGCTCGGTGGCTCCATTAGGAAAAACTCTGGTCTCTTCTTCTCTGGAAAATCAGATCAGATAGATAGATTTTTGTGGGATTGATTCAATGAGGTGCGCGTTACGAAACAACGACACAAGACAAGAACATGGCCAGTGTATCATGTGCACCATGTGATTTTTTGTGTCCTAATTTCATCGGTCATTAGGGTCCTCAAGTGAGGTCGACCAAGTCGGTCCTGCAAAGTGGTCGTAGATCTCATCTTGACTCAATAAGCATCCACCGAGCCGGTCGAAGTCGTCCTATGAGTTCGACCCGGTCAGGCTTACTAAATGATAGATGTCTCAAATTCAAATGTCTCGTAATTGAATGAAGGAAAGATTATGCGAAGTTATTTCATGTTAAACCCAGCTGACACACTGTATCATTTACACGTTTGAGGTGGACTGGCTCCTTTGATTGGATTTGGGATATTAAACAACGAATGGTGGATGAAGTTATAAATTGGACAAGTCACAAATTTAAAATTGCAATGTGATTTAAAATCTGCCCATGAATCACTTAAAATTTGTCTTACATCTTAAATATTTACACCTTAAATGAAAATTCTCGTGATGAGATCCTAAATTTGCTTTCGTTAATTTGCCAAGTGATTGCAAAATTTTATAGTAATCTAAGTTGTGTTGTGTGGCTTAAAATTTGAGATTGCATGGATCTGCTGCTACCTCAGAAAACCTAATTTGAGCTTTTAACTCTTACTTGGCAGCATACCAGTTCTGTGCAACCTTGGCATCAACAGTTAGATCCACATTGAGAATGTTTTTTCCGTCAAAGGGTTTGGACATGCAGTTCACAACAATGGATTTTGCTTCCTCTGCTGACGCCGTTGGACCTTCCAGTATTACCTCATCATGAACCTGATTCCAAAAAACAGTCTCAAATTAGTGCATCTTTTTTATTGGAGATTCTATGACGAAGTATATGCTTCAATGGGGCACATTATCCGAAGTTCGAGTTATGTAATAGCAGAGATAGAAGAGTAGAAAAATCATAGCATGGAACAAAACCTGCAAAAGCAACTTCCAACCTAGAAGCTTCAAACGAGCATTCTTCGCTATTTCTAGCATGGCACACATAACAACATCAGCAGCACTTCCCTGATAAATATTACATAAGTATTGAGTACAAAAGAACAATCACACCCATGGGGGAAGTATAATATGCTTGGTAAGCACTACATCAGTAAAGGGGAAAAAAATGCCAATTGGATAAGAAGTTTTTAGAGAATAGAGAAGCTCCCCTTCATTTTAATGCAAGGCTCTCTGAGAACTATCAATGTGAATCGATGGACTTCTTCGCTTCAATATGAATTACCTGAACAGGGGTATTGATAGCTGCTCTTTCGATGTGACGTTTAGCACCAATATCAGCTGAAGCCACCGAAGGGAAGCGACGAGTCCGGCCTAACAATGTTTTTACACAACCTTTTGTCCTAACCTCTTTCTTGCACTTGTCCTGCCAAGCTAAAACTCTTTGCCTTTGTGTATACCATAAATTAACTATTTCACTAGCTTCCCTAACTGTAACCTGCGAAAGTAGTTGGCAATAAGCAAATACTTAAGTTGAATTATTTTATGTCAGAGTAAAGATAGTAAATTCTGTAAATTGTTCTGTGTGGCGTAAATACTTTCCAGTCTTTAGCCAATCCCCGAGGAGTTTTGCCATATGCGATGGAAAAATTGAGCATTTTGGCCTTTCTTCTTTCAGATGCAAAAACATCCTAAAATATCCATTGGAGAATAGAGTCAGGTAAATCATAATCATAAAATGATTACTTTACAGTTTATTTATCATTTTAAATTGTATATAAAAAATGTCAGACTTGGACTATTATTGTAGATATAACTACTATAATGTAAGAGCTCTCTCATCTAACTATAATGTCACACATATCACTTATGGTTTACCAGGAATGTTTTCTCAACACTGGAATCCACTGCCGATGAGCTCAACTACGCCTTATTACCTTTAATAGTGGCTGAGGAGGTTTGCTTTTACAGGGCTGAGGATACCACTCAAGCAGAACTTCCTTTTTCTCCACAGCTGTACGGATATGTGGATACATATTAATGGTCGTTCGTGAATGGAAATCTCCCCCATTTTTGAAGGCATCTAGCATGCTCTTGCAGTTCGAAAGATGTGCAAGAATTCTAAGCTCCAACTGAAAATTTTAAATGAAACTAAACAGATTAGATGATCCAACTCTGAAAATGTAATAGCTTTGCTACTATTAGAAAAGATGAGCCATGAGGGCAAACACCTGCCCGTAGTCAGCAATGATAAGGGAATTGTTATCTCCAGCTATAAATGCCTGGCGGATCTTGTATATGTCCTTCTCCAGAGCAGGTTGATTCTAACTTTCCCAAAAAGAGATGTAAATAAGCTTCATATACGGATAGAAGATGAGAATCAAGAAATCCTTTCAGTTTTGGGTGGAGAAGATGAGAATCAAGAAATCCTTTCAGTTTTGGGTGGATCCAACGTAAAGATGGGACTGACCTGTAAACTTGGCCTTCTTGCTGATAAGCGTCCAGTTTCAGTGTTGATATTTAAAGAGCAATGGATACGACCATCTTTGCCAGATATTGCGCTGCTCTGTGAACATTAGTAAGCAATATAAACATTGAAGTACTGGGTGAGAACATTCACGGGGAAAGCAAACCTTTTATAGCATCTCTAAGAAGCCCCACAACTGTGACTCAGAGGGGGATCACAGAGGTGAGGATAATTCAAAATCTTCTCTAATATCAAATGGAAATTACAATGTGGTAGAATAGGAGATAACCTGCAAAGGCAAAATGAAGTTAGATATCATACAGTCAATTGAGCGGACTTCATATAGGGCAGCTATGGCATGGCAAGCTTCCCTTCCATGATGGCCCTCTCCAAAAGCTTTGTGAGCCGTGCCATATTGAGAGGCGTCGACGTCCTCCTTGAATTCCGAGGTGACCTTGCCTGCAAGGTCCTTTAAAACATCTCCACCGACTGAGGGCCAACCACTGGCGGTGAACATATGGGTTTCTATTTCATTGCCAATTTTGTGAAGTCTAATTTTGTGAAATTTTGTAGCGACCTTCTTGCCTTCTCCAATCACTTTATCAAAGTTAAGTACTTTATATTCCTTCTCCTCCTCAAGAGTTTGTGTGTCATCCTTACTGTTAAAAGGCAATCAAGATTACTGGTTTATCAATATGATTTCTGTAGTATCAAAAGCATCGTGTAAATAACAGCAAAACTCGGTATACCGATGCAAATCAACAACATTGTATTTCGCGCAAACTAAAACACCACTTTTCTTCCCTTTAGTCATCAATTGGTTCATTCCATTATATAAATAAATATGTAACGTTGGATGGATGACGAGAACCATATCTATGCACATATACGTAATTGCAATAAGAAATGTGCAATTTAATTTTAGATAATGCAGTCACACGTTTTTACCTGTTTCTCATTCCACCGAAAAATAGGTGCCGCAGTTGGGAATCACTTCCTACATTCATGTGTATAGCACCATGACACATCTTAGATGCCCATTGGCGGAATTTATCTCTAGCAACTTGCTGGCGCACAATGGCCAACTTCTCCATTTCTGCAAGAGCTTCTCGATTTATAAGCATTCCTTCAGTTTCCATTTTCACTAAAAGCTCGCCATATGGTCTCCAATACTCCTCATAGAAATTGTACATATTTCCTTTGGCACACCCATCTAGAATCCACTCCATTGCCTGTAACTTTTTTTTCAAACTCTCAAAAAGCTTCAGGGTGCTTATTGAACCCAGGGAAGAATAACAGATCCAGAGCATCCTTTCTTTCCTTTGAAGCACTTCAACAGGAGTAGTGACAATAACTTTACCCTCGGATCCATCTTTCTTTAACTTTCCCTTACCAAAAATAGTCTTGAATGATATTTTTCCTTGATTGATCCCAGAAATGATCCCTACTTTCTTTTTCCTGCTCCCGCACATTTTACTGTTTTCATTCATGACACTCGGGTCATTCGTAATTGATTCAAGAGAATACCCATCCTCTGACCCTCTGGAAGAATCCCAAAGCCTTGCCAAATGCATAGTATCCGCATGAAATCCAGAATTTTTAAGCCCGTAATTGTCTATTACGTGACTATCAAAGCTATAGTTGTGCCAGACCTGCAAAATGATTAGGCAATTCTTTTCATGCTTGTGTGCTGTAAAAGAAACCACCAAATCCAAAAACAAGTCGCTATAGTAAAGAAGAAGATTGACTTCTTAAACATGAAAAGGTGAATTGCAAATCAGACTTCAAATAAAGCAGGTGGGAAGTGATTACGGTTTCATTTGGATCGCACGAAATATTTCGTAGACAAACACAATCAAGCAATGGAGAGCTTATACCTTCTTAATTGAGGGGTCTTCAAAGAAAGGAGAAAATTCGATCATGATATCCCTACCGCCTCCGTCCAGGACATCCACCCAGATACAAGACTTCCCTTTACCAAAATCCACTCCTTCTCCGGAATAGATACTAAAACATGTCACCTCTCCATGATCTACAGGCGTGTTTTTCTTTAGGTCAATCTTGCATACCTGTAAGTACATATACGTCAGTTAAATAAAAAGCCACATTCACCTGATAAGACTACATTATAGTGGGAAAACAAATAAAAACGTGCCTCAGTGTTACAAGCATAGATGCGATTCCTGTGTTTGGTTGTAAGCATTTTAACAATTTCCTTTGCTGCTGAAATATTTTCAACTACAAGAACTTCATCATATATTCGACTAAGACTCTCTCGCAACTCTGGCGTACTAGCAGCTTCATCTCCATTTTTTATTGGACGGGTGTAAATATCACTTGCATCATCTGAGAGGAAAATGTTTTCTCCATTCGATGATCCAGTTTCAATTGTACTGTTAAGTTTACTTCCAGGTAACTCCAATAGCTTCTGTTTGCCCAATTCATGCTGCTTTCCCTCCAATGACTCATTGAACTGGATATTTTCTCTATCAGGTTGTATAAAGGATGACTTTCCCTGTATCTGGTCAGGTTTAAAATCATTCCTATTAGTGTCGGCATTCCTTCTGTGGCTTCTGAAGAGTGGTCCATTAAACATTACATTTTTCGATCGACTATGACTGACACTGCCGGACGATCCATTGTCACTTGTCTCCAGTAATAAAGTAGAAGCTTTTTGAGTTCCTATATCATCGCCCGAGTATGTACTCCCGAAAGAGCTTTGTAAACCTTCATCTTTGGTAGCACTATCGATTCCAAAATTGATTATTTTAACGACTCTTAATTTCTGTGGTTGAGCAACCCAACCATTATTGCTTTCAGCAGCTCCATATTTCATTTCTGATTGTCCATAAAAGCATCTATGAGCTCCTTTGTTTTCTTCATTCACTAAACTTCCTGATCCTCTTGAAACAAGCCTTCCTTCAGAAACCACAAAATTTGGGAGTTCGAAGAAAATTTTGCCTTTACACATGTAATCAGCCATCAGCCGTGCAGACGATCTAAATGGGTTATATGGTTCCATAAACAGTCCGTGCCTGTTACCAAAATGAGTGTAAGGTTCTCTTTCAGCAATCATGCACATACTATCTTCTTGTCCGGCCATCGTGTGAAATTACTCGATCTTCTAGAGAACTGAAAAGTACTTGCCAAGATTGTAGTTCTGGATGAAGGGCTATTTGCTGGCCGGAGAAAGTGAAATTCCCTCCTGACATTCAGAAGTAGTTTTGAAGCAAGCAGATAAGAATTACAATTTACAATCAAGTCAATGCATTAATGATGGACAAAGATGTTTGTAGCATCAAAGACATATGTAACACAAACAAAGTCATTTATTGTGAGGGTTTTTCGCTTTGACAACATGATTAGTTTTCCATTCACTGAACCTACTAGATACCATAGATACTGCTAATTGAGATAAAGTGAAATTTTTGCAGTCTTTTACAACCTTATACTACCATTGTGTACAAACTGGAGAGGCGACTGAAGGACGGTATACTGGCTGATACAGTTCTACAAACTGAAGTAGGGACTGTTTGAGACAATATCTTGATAGGGTTAGGAAGAGATGAAGACAAAGTAGGGAAGCAGTTAATGGAGTTTCCTAGTAAACACCTGAACTCCAAGATGACAAGCATGTGGGGAGATGCGACTTTGTACATAACACAAAATTTTGCAACGAAAATGTAATATGACTGGATGCGAAGGCATCAACCATCTAACCTGGTTTGTGAGCTAATACAAGCAAAAGGGAATCTACTTTGGTTTCCTTTGTCATGTGGGGGGAGCTTCAATGATTACAAATTCCTACATTAAATTCAATTAAGGGAGGCGCATTGTGGAATATAGATGCAGAATTTGTAATGAAATAGGCGAATCAGTAGAAACTTTGTTCCCATATTGCTGAATAAGAGCTTACATTACTACCACTTAAACTCGAGCATCCTAAAGTCACCAATATCAAGCTAAGAGAAAGTCCAACTTTATGAGCAATAAGTAGAATCACCATGGGTGGAAAATCAGTAGAAATGTAGTCAGTAATGAGTTTTCCAATTTCACATGCATATTAATCCAAAACCTAAGTAAATGAGAACCCACATTCAATCTACTCCGCTACTTACCCAAAAAAGCAGAAAAAGTAACAGCATTATATACAAAAGCAAGAGATTTCAAATAAAACCCATGGAAAAGGAAGAAGAGATTAATTACCATTGGAAGCAGGAGGGTTTATTAGAAGAAGTAGTAAAAAAGGGGTAAGAAGATGGTGAAGGAACTAGTACGATCAAGGGCGGAGAAGGTTGAGAAAACCAAAGAGGTGAAGAACAACATTGTTTAAAAGGGTTTCTTTGAGTTTCTGCCATTTACATCTGCAACTTATTCCTCATCATCATCTTCATAATCTTAAGCAATATTAAAAGCAGAGCAACCCGTGAGCTAGAGACAAGTGAAGTGTGAGATAGAAGTCACTGTAGAGTGAACGAATTTAGTAGGTAAGGTCCCGTAAGAAATATATATATATTATATTATTATATACTTATTAAGAAGCGTTTGGCAACAGTTTCTGCTTCTGGAGAGGGACTTCTACTTCGAGTTGTGTGGTAATTTTAAAGTGGGAATTAAGTGTTTGACCCTCCCCTCATTCTCTCTTACTCAAATGGCCTTTGGATTAAAACTCAATTTTAAAAAAAATAACTCATTTAATTGAAATGACCCTTAAAAAAGAAGGAGGGTCATTTAGATAAAGATATTTGATGATGTTATCAAATGATAAATTATATCTTTTAAGGGTATAATCGTCATGCCAACTTAAACATAACATGTCTGACAAATTATAAGTAAGAATTCGACAAATTTTATATATTTGGAAAGCTTTTTGAAAAAGCTACACAACGAGCGTAAATACAAATATCAAATTTTCATTTCATGACATTTTTTATTACTCTAAGTAATTTTTTAATTTTTCTTCATATTTTGTAGTGTGCAGATAATATGCACACTGATTTTATGTGCAGGAAATATACACACTGATTTTTGTACATAATTTTTTAAAATTTTCTTCATATTTTATAGTGTGCAGTTAATATGCACACTAATTTTATGTGCAGGAAATATGCACACCGGTTATAATATTCTAGGGCCACTGGAATAAGTTGCAAATTTTATTAAATAACCCTGGGCCAAAAGAGTAAGACCCAAAATTTCCAGGGTCATAACAATAAATTTCCCAATTTTAAAGCCTTCAGAAAACTGGCAAGACATTGGTCGGGATTTTTTTTTGGGAAGTTACAGAAAAAGGCTGGTGTCTGTCGCTAATTAACTTTCATGGAAAGTGGACATAATCTGTTGCTTGGTAGATGTCCAGCATATTAAAATTCCTATCCTCCACCAACCACCATATACAGCACTTAAAATCTATGCATGCGCACAACAAGTCAGGCACTTAAGTGCTATTTAACGGGGGTTTACTCAATAAATATATTTGTAGATTTATAGAGATTTAAAAAGAGTCATGAAAATTAATAACTTTGCGAGAATTATACAGAATTGAGCAAACTTTTGCGGAGTTATGCAGAGTTGTCTAATGTCTTGCAGACATTTGTAGAGTCTTGAAGAGTTGTATAAATAAATTTTACATGCGATAGACATAAATATAAAATTTATTGTAGCTTATTTATTATAGTAACTTCAACTAAATTAAAATAAATTATTATTATTTTATATATATATATATAACTTATTTCTTTGGTTCAATGAAATACAATAAAGTGTAACAATAAATTAAAATAATTATTATTGTACATTTTTATGTACATAATAATTAAAATTAAAAAAAAAGTTTAATTATATCATATAATTTATAATCATCTATAATAGGAGCTTTTTAGATTGTGTATTCATAAAAAAATAAGATAGAGTAAAAAACATCTTTATAAAAAAATTGGAAGTCTTCCAAAATCTTACATATTTTGCAAGACTTTTATCAAGGCAAATATATACCCAAAAGTCACTCAAAGTCTTGAAAATAGATAAGTATGCAAAGTCTTTGAATTTTCAAGTTTACAACGAGTAACACAAACTTTAGAATACCTTTTGACAATCTACAACGAGTAACATAAACTTTGAAAGAAATTTTAAAAGTATACAACCAATAACACAATACTTTGTGTAGATGCATTTTACTACCAACTACATCCAAAGGATAGAAAGCTTCTACTCAAGTCGAATGAAAGTAAACACTTAACAATGAACACAAGATATACGTGGTTCGGTATGATTACCTACGTCCACGGGGGTGAAAGGGTGAATCTTATTACTTCCAAGTGTTACAAAGGTGTTGCTCTTAGTCGGATTTCCTTACAAAGATGAAATTACTTCTCACTCTCCTTGGTGTAAACCCGAGTCTCTCTCTCTCTAAAAATACTCCTCCCCTCTCTTGAATGCAAGTCACTCTATTTATAAGAGAAGTTTCATACAACCAAGTTAGAGTGTAGGTCATATTACATCCCTTTTATAGTTCTGTACTCGGGCCGACTCATGTCGCCTAATATGGCCGACGTATCTTGATTCCTCGCCCGTCTCTCGTCTGAGCCGATCTCTTCGGGTGTTCTTTTGACGCGATGTCGCCTGCCATATCTGTCGCCTAAGTAATGGGCCGATGCATCACGTACTTTCTTATCCTCTTGACCGTTGCGCCTCGTTTGTCCCACCTTGTCCCGTCTTGTCAGCTTTGTCAGAGGTCTGGGTCAAGTCTTGTCCGACAGCTGCACGCCCGATCCACGAGGCACCTTAAATCTCGCGCCTGCTGGTCTTCACCCTATGCTTCGCGTTCCTTCGTTTTTAGGTGCGCCAAGGCTTGAGATGTTGCCACCTGGATCTGTGGATAATTTACACCTACACTTTGTAAATCCATTAAACTCTTTGGAAATTGATAAAAGTATTTATTGAGTAAACCCCTGTAAGATACAAAACAAAGCTTGGCTAAGTTTGCCTATGTAAGTGGTGGTCCAGATTTGTCTAGAGAGAAGATAAATCTATGGTCATGGTTTGTTCAACTTAAATATTAATTAGTATAAGTGTTTTATTAATTGGTGTCTCATTAATTTCTCATGATAAATGATTTATTAATTTTACATCACAAATGTCCCTTAATTAATATTAATACATATCTCCATCAATAAATAATTTTGATAAAAAATATTTCAATAGATATTAGTGGTGGTTGTGGTAGTACAAGAAGAAGTAGGTGGTGGAAGCGGTGGAAGGTGTTACTAAGTGGTGGAGGCGGTAACATCAGTTTTGTTGGAAGAAATAGTGGCGCTAGATTGTTTTAATGGTGGTGGCATTGGTTTTTTCTTTTTGAATAAAAAATAATAGTAATTTTTTTTTACATGACGGGTAATATTGTATTGTGAAAATATAGTTGGTTGTTTTTGACACGATCAATAAAGGAAGGTAACAAATATTTTTGGGATGATACCAAATCATATAAGACAAAATGGTTGAATAAATTTTTTGTTTGTTAAACCTAAACTTTATACATGACATCTGAGATTAAAAGTTATAAGTGTGCCCAATATTCTACGAGAGATGGGAAATGGTGATGGTGGAGAAGGAATTGATACTGGTGGTTTTGTGGTGCTGGAGGGTATTACACTACACCATATGGCCCAATTTGAGACACATTGATTTTTGAGTTTGAGACACATATACATGTCTTTAGTGCTTCCACTCATATAAGAGTCCCAAATCAAAAATATGAGTTGCTTTAATTCTAATTTTTCAACTACTCTTACAATCTTTACAAGTAACAATTTCTAAATCCCTCAATTTTATTTCCCTCTATATTTCCCCCATAGTCTCACACCAAATCGTTTTGAAACTAAATTCATTTGATTCACCTCAATTCCCACCATTTTTTTAGTTCCCCCCATTTATTTTCTTTATTTTATTTTTTTTTTTTTTTAATAAAATCATTATCTCTCTCAACTCGTCTTATCTCCTTTCCTTTTTTTCTTCTTCCTTCCGAGGTCTCTGCTTCTCTTTTGGTCAAATAGAGAGAAATCGAGTGAGAGGCCAGAGATAAAAACCAAAATCAAACCAAAACCAGAGATCAAGGCTAAAGTATTTAATCGATTTGTGCCTTGTAAATCTTTGTATGAAAAACCGTATCTTATAGAGAAATATTTGTGATGATCGAAGAAGTAAAAACCTAGAAGATATCTAACCAAATCATAGAAATCAAAATTTAAGTAAACAAAATGGATTTCTCATTTTTGTTTTTGAAGTATTTTGTAAGATTCAACTACAAATCGTTGAAGATTCAGGTATAATCTATTTGTTTGTTTTTTTCTCTCTAATTTTACTAGTTTTGTGTGTTTGATTCTTGTTTTTATGAAGATTTTCATTTAAAATGATTTTGTTATAACATGTTTGATTTTTAATTTAGAGTATAATGGTATTTACGATAAAAAAAAAATATTTGAATAAATTAATTGACGATCTAAGTTTGTTAAACCTAAACTTTATACATGACATCTGAGATTAAAAGTTATAAGTGTGCCCAATATTCTACGAGAGATGGGAAATGGTGATGGTGGAGAAGGAATTGATACTGGTGGTTTTGTGGTGCTGGAGGGTATTAACTTTGTTAATTATGTGGTCATTTTTAAGTATATTTCCATTAATATTGTATTGACATAAATTTTGTACATACATAAGAGTAACACTATAAAGTAGAAATATGGTTGATCATTTTTAGTGATGATTTGACTCTCTCTTGCTTGATTCTTAATGCTAATATAAACTCGGTGAAAATACATGAAAATTAAGTAGAAGAGAAAAACATTTGGATGTCACGTTATATAATCAATAATATTAAAAACTACGTATTTAGTATCAAGGTTTCTCCCTCCAATAGATAAATCTAAGGTTGTATTGAGATCCCGTAAGATAATCAATAATATTAAAAACTAAGAAGAGCGATAAATCTAAGGTTGTATTGAGATCCCGTAAGAAGAGCGCGAGTTGGTCTTGGATTTCTGAATGATAATGAATATAATGAAACATTCCCTCTTGGTTGCTCCAATGAAAACCGAAACCTTCTAATAAAATAATAAATCGAAATTCTCTTATAATTTTTGTTTATGCAAGCATTGATTTAACTTGGGTTCTTCTATATTTTTGTGTTAAGTTGATGACTTTTTAATTTGAATACATGTTTGGTTAACAAAATTTGATACATATAAGGTATTGTTTTTGTAACACTGATGTTAGTCTCTCATAATTCTCGTTAGCACTTTGTTTCGATCCCGTATTTGTATACATTATTTGAATAATGTTGGGGTGTTTTTCTAATCTCAAGGCCGATTAAACCAGGTGTGTGTTCTACACATTGAAGGCGACAGAAGTTTGTGTCGGCTCTACCTTGAAACTAATAATTTTTCTTCAGAAGGTTAGTTGAATTTATGTAGATACAAATATCAATATGACTATGCTCTTTATTGCTCCAAATTACTTGAGTAACACTAGATGTGAGAATGCCATTCATGCATTACTTAACATAGTTGGTGTGAAATCGTTTTATCCACGAATTTCTTCAATTTTATGTTACCAATTAATATGATTGAGGAAGAATCTTACACATGTTTTGATTTACTTTTATAAGTTTATTTTTCATCTCACATGTGTATATCTTAGCCTTCCAATAGCCAAGGGTTCTTCATTTTTATAACACTCACATTTGTAAAAAAATAAACAAATAGTTTTTTTCTATAGTAGGGAAAATATTATGGGTTATTGCTTCACTCCTTAGAGCCTTAGTTATCAATAATTTCGGAAACAATTGTAGTCATAAACATCATGGAGTTGGATTGCGAGTTTAGGTATATGTATTGTTAGATGAAATATTCTTTTTGAAATTTAAAATTATGGTGTGATGGAACAATAAATGGGGAAAATATCTATTTAATGTATTTTTTATTTTTATTCATGTTAGCACAACATTATTACTCCGTCCGGATAATAGATTGTAATAACATGCTTAAGTAAAAAAATACAAAGAACATGTAAACCATTATTTTTCTGCCTAAAACGTATTTGAATATCAAAATAGTTACTCCCGAAAAAAATGAAGCAAGAGGACTGTGAACAATATCGTATTAGAGACAAAATATCCCGTGCCATTACGGCACGGGTTAAGATCTAGTATCTATGTAAAACATAAGGCAATACAGTAGAACCTCTGTAAATTAATACTCGCTAAAATAATAAAATTTCTTAGTCCCTTATTGGGCATATAGTGCTAAAATAATAATTTCGATAATATAATAATTTAATACGTTTCAAAAATCTCCCTTAAATATTTATAGGTCCCAAATATTATATAAATTAATAATTATTAATAGAAAATTGAAAAGTTTTTTATACATATCAAACTTTAGGAAAATATGAAACAATAGTTGCTTGTTTTTCTTTGAAGTTCAAATCTAACTGTATTTCATCCCTAATAGTTCGTGATGCCAAGTAGTCCCGGAGTCAAGACCCAGAGGCAAATTTAATTATTGACTTTATCAATAGAAAACATTCTCTAAATTGATATATTATTAATTTATTTTTAAAATAATAAATTATTAATTTATCGATAATTTAATATCTCTTTAAATTAATAAAATTTAGTGGTCCTAAAGCTATTAAATTATCAAAAAATCCTAACATACCGCGACAAAAAACTCCCTCAAAACCGGGGTGAGACAAAAAAAAATAGGGGCTCATACCTTTAAAGGGACCATGTTAACTCCCCAGGGCGCGGGGCCCACCATCATATGAGAGATCCGGTTTTTGCTCTGTTTTCTCACGCGGTTCGTGTAGAATGGTTGTTAAATTATAGAGGTTTAACTGTATTAGTCTTTCAATACCTGATGGCTCTCGGAAACTAGATTTCAAGCGCAGCACAATCGATAGAATCCGACAGTCCCAACTCCCATCAGCTGCTCACGAAGATAAAACCTCGATTCCATAGCGAGATGGGATTCAATTCTGACTGCCCACAAGGCATAAAGTTTGACAATCGAAAAAGCCTTTTCTAAGACATTCAAGTTAAACCTGTCACTGGAATATTCTTCTTCTATATTCCTCAACAAAGGATTTTCTGCTCGGGGTTTCACCAATAATCCCCACAAGAACATTCTCCACCTTTGAAATGGTGGAATCTATGAGAATCTCTTACTACAATCTCTCTTCCTGTAACCTTAGATATGAACTTGGTTGCAGTATGACAATCCCCACAAACTCGAAGATTCTTCTTGATTCTTATTACACTTCCTGGACTTGAATTCAGAATTCCAAACACAATTGCTAGCTTTTCGCTATGCAAATACAACATCTTCTCCTTCATCTCTTCTTCGACATCATGCAATACGAAATTCGTATCTGGTACATAACCTTCTCTGCGAATCCTTTCCATTAGTATCTCTAACTCTTTGTGTATCAGTTCTGCTTGGGGGTTTGATTTGTCCCCAACCACAAATTTGTACATTTTATTCTTAACTTCAATAATGGTGTGACCTGGAGCCTTTTTCACACCCTTCCTTTTCATTACAGCTCTAATTCGATCCGCTTCTTCTCTCTTCCCCATAGATTTGTAAATGTTAGATAACAAGACATATCGACCTGGGTTTTCTGGATCCAATTCAAAAAGAGATTTTGCGGCAAATTCAGCAAGCTCAACATTAGAATGAATTCTACATGCACCCAACAGCGCACCCCAAACGCCAGACTCTGGTTTGATTGGCATATTATTGATGAACTCTCGAGCTTCATTTAATTGGCCAGCTCGACCCAAGAGATCAACCATACAAGCATAATGTTCAGACTTCGGTGTCAACCCAAAATCCTTTGTCATAGAATCGAAGCAACTCCAACCTTCGGCTATCAATCCAGCATGACCACAAGCCGATAAGACAGAAACAAATGTGATATGGTCGGGTTCCTCAGTTTCCTTCATCTGATTAAATATACGTAGTGCTTCTCTTCCTCGACCATGCATGCCATAACCTGAGATAATGGTGCTCCATGAAATTAAATTCCGTTGCCGCATTCTCTCAAAAAAAATTCGAGCATATTCCAAGCTCCCGCATTTCACATAAAGATCAATTAACGCAGTTTCTAATACTAATTCATTTCGGAACGAGCGTCTAGTGATAAACCCGTGAATGAACTGAGCTTGTCGGAGTGAACCTAAACTTGAACATGCTCGAATCACGCTAAGGACAGTAACATAATCGTATTGTATCTTCTGCAGCTTCAACTGTTTGAAAAGATCCAATGCTTCGATTGGCTTATCAGCTTGAGCATAAGCTTCAATCATAGAACTCCAAGTTACTAAATCCTTGTCAGGTATCTCTTCGAAAATTCTTCTAGCAATGTCTATTCTCCCACATCTCGAGTACATTAACATTTCAGCATTTTGAATCGACTGTTCCAAATCAAGTCCAGAATCTACTATAACTCGAGAAATTTCGTCAGCATCAGTCTCACTACTGACACACGGAATTACATTCAATACTGCAACTCTATTCGGTTTAATTCTCTCGCTTAACATCATCCGAAACACAGAAAATCCTTCCTTGTAAAGTCCATTCTGTGCATAAGCACCAATCATCGCACTCCACGAAACTAAACTTCTATCAGACATTCTATCAAACACTTGTCTGGAATGCTCAACTTGCTCGCATTTCCCATACACTGTTATAAGAGAATTACCCACGAAAACATCATACTCACACCCAAACTCGATAACATCTCCATGCACCACTCGACACAACTTAACGTCTTGGAGATGTCCACAGGCCTTAACAACAAAAGGGAATGTGTAGTTATCAGGTCTGATACCATATTCCTTCATGCGACAATAAAGACGAACTGCGCGATCATAACTAAAACTTTCCACGAAGCATCGAATCATAACGTTCCAGAGGAAAACATCGGACGTTTGCGTAGACGAGAAGATTGAATATGAGTGAGAAATGGAACCTAAAGAAGAGTACCGAGTAATGAGGTTGGTAGAGAAGAAGAGGTTGAGGTGAAGGTGAGAACGAATCATGGAAGCATGAAGGGATTTCAGTGTTTTGATGGTCTTGCATTGTTTGATGAGTGAAATGCATGTCGATGAATCAAGGATGGGATGGGTTAAGGTATTTGGATTTAGTTGTTCAGCAAGATTGTGCAAAGCACGCTGGAGTGTCTGTTTATGCATCATCAAGCGAAACCTAGAAGAAGAAAAATTGGTGCAGCACTTCACTAAGGCCGGGCATTATTGACGCACCCCATTACACAGCAGAGACACAAAATTGTTAACCTTCAACATGAGAGAGAGTTGAAGTCGGGTATGTATGCAATTCAGAGTGAGCTTTTTGTTGGTTTGTTTTTTAACCTTATCCAATTACCCTTTTCGAACGTGGGATTAAACATTCGCTGGTAATTGTACCAAGAGGTTTGAACTTTGAAGTCAGAGGTTGAATAGAAGTAGCAGGCCTCGGCGTTAGGGTTCGGTTTTTTTCAACAACAACAAAAAAAAAAATTAACATCTCCCTAACAATCAAAATCCTTCTCATAGTGTTAAAGAGGAGGTCACTACTAAAGAGGTTCTTCATGTAAACTGTTTAGCTTTTGCAAAATGAAACTGTCCTTACAGCTGGAGTTAAGTTTTTCTCTTCTACCTTGTGTATGTTGGCAGTAAAAATGTTAGTTCCTCAGTAACCAGACTTGTTCTTTTTCATCTGTAGTTTCTTACCAGATGAACCATGTGAATTACAGGAGAAAAGAACAAAAAGGAACGGATAACTTGTGGTTGATGAATCAACTATTACCACAATATTATGAATACTTTAAAAGGGTATGATACAGACAAGGCCCCGTAAAATTACATTACACGTACAGACTAAAGAAAATATTGATTCTATACAATCATGATACAGTTGAAATGAAAGAATGTTTTTGTCCAAAAAATACCTTTTTCTATTTTTTAATCGGCAGGCATCTTCATGTTTTGTACTTAAGTTCACTAATCACGGTTCTGAGACAGCATAGCGCTTGTCTCTAGCATTTCTGCATCACTGTCATCAATTGTGATTTTCGTCCAACCCGGATGTCTTGGAGAAAATTTACCCCGAGTCAACCCGTTTCCTCTAAATCCTGTCATTCTTGAAGACACCATTGGCATCACAAAAACCGAGGATGCTCCAATAGTGTCCTCTCCTAAACCTAAAGACAATGAACACGTGCTCTGCAGAAAGAAATGCATATTTATTAAGCAATTTAAAATCCAAAAACATCTTCAAACCTAACTAGTAAAGACAATGACTTTTTATCTATGTTAGCTAAAAGCACCTTTGCCTTTACTACTATAGCTGACACCCTCTTTATCATTGCTTGCACAAACGAAGACCTCATATCTTCAATATCCGACTCTATGGTTGGCAGTTTATCCAGCCTATATATAAACAAAGCTAATTGTTAACAGGTATGAAAAAGAAATAAATGAAGAAATTCCTATCTACATATATGATAGTGCTTAGGATCATAAGATATCGAAAAATCCCCTTTGTCGAAAAGTTTCTGAGGACTAAATCAAGTGTGTCAAAATTTGTTCATAAGAATTGGAGATTGAGGAATTTATACCTATCTGTGTTGTTCGGAGAGGTGGACGACATTAAAGATGCAGACTCTTTGCTTTCACCACCTGAAATTTCCACTTATTAACTCTACTTTTCACACCATAATGATCTCATAGAAAAAAAGAAAAAAAAAAAAAAACAAACAAACAAACTTGAACCATAATGGTAGAGATTGGTAGTACCTTTTGATTCATCTGGTGCCAGCAAAGAAATACCCACGAACACAGATGACATCCCCAATATGAACATTGTTGTCCTCAAAGCATCAAACACCTGTGCAAAGAATCAAATACAAGCTTGAACAACAGGCTCAAAGAGCAGCTAAGCAGAGAATACCGAACTTGAAATAGACAAGTTCACGGCTAACCTGATACTCCTGGAAATACACAAATCCTGTACAGATGGAAAAGAATGTCCAAGCAATCTGGAACATTGGGACAATAAGTATTGCATCGAATAAAGCCAATCCTTCGTTGAGTCTTGTCATCTGTAAAGTAAGAATAAAGCTAGAATTAGCGGCAGTTTTCTAGTGGATATATAGTATCAGAACTCATCTCAAACCATACTAATAATAACGTGCAGCATAGACCATTACCCAAAACCCAGCTGTGCTAAGAAACAAAAGCAGCATCGAGTATGTGAACCAGCTATGGAACTGATAATCGCTAGACATGGTCAATCTCAACAGGTTCGACCTGAAAATATGAGTTAAAAGAAAAAACTATCATTAGACCCCAAGTACAACTGTACAATCTTAGAATACTGTTCAAAGAAAAGGTAATGGGATGTAAAGAAGACTTACAGAGATTTTGCAAATAATACCGAGCATGAACCTATAGCACCAGACACGATGGCATATGAAAATGGAAGCAACGTGTTCCAGTATGAGTTAAGATCATGTCCATGAACAGAAAACAGAAGTTCTCCTCTCCTGCATTTCCATGTTTCAAAAATCAGCTGGTAGAAAAAAGAAGTATACAACATACAGCCTAATCCCAATTCACTAATGTAACAATGCAGTTAACTTTTTCTGGATAAAGATGCAGTTATATGTTTACCTGTAGATAGTGTGATGGAAAGCCACTACCAAGATCAAACTAATGCAGTAAAGAAGGAATACAATGTTGCTATATTTCTCCGCCAACTGCTCTGTCGTGTAAACTGCAAAAATATAAAAGCTAATGAATTCCATAACGGACTCAAAATGCATCATTTATGATCTGGAGCATAAATTAATGACTCTCAAGATACAACAGTCAAAGTGTTGGGAGTCATGAAAGTCATTCTTCGTATACCTCGTCCATTAACTGCACCTTTTATTTTATACTAGAAGTTCAGCAAAATTCTATTATTTATCAAACAGTAAACACGTGTCAAATCTGAATTGCAAGAGCAAGTCATACCAGGTGACTGATGGTTCCCAAATGCAACGAGAAAGATGTTGCCAATAACAATAAAAGCAGTGGCAACCAAAATTCTGCAAGAGAAACAGCATACCGAAGGTCAATTATAAAAACAAAATGTAGTAACTCCAGAGAAGAAGCAGATTGACATTAAAGTAACAACATACTTGACAGTCACCCTCTTTTTCAAAACGAAGTATGCAAAAGCTATATTTGATATAAACTGTACAGATCCCAGGGCTGCAAGAAGTGACTACAAAACCAAGAAAAAACAACATAGCTGTTAAACCCCACAATCCAGATTCAATACCATTACATGTCTAACCCAAGGATGTAAATTGAGCAGGATCACTAAAACGGTAAAACAATTCTGTTCTTACAGTTCAGTGTGAGATTAGAATCATGAACTAACCTGAGCAGCATATCCAAATGAAATGAAGTTGAGACAATTCCCAAGAGCAAAAAACAAAATCCCTGCACATATCAAGATTCTAACTACTATAGTAAATCTCCTTCCTCCGAAATACAGACCAAATTCACAACCATTATAATATCATAAGAAAGAATGTGAATAGAATTGACTACACTTACCAACTCTCCAACTTTGGAAGTATATTATTGGTTTCACCATAAGCTTGCCCCCATCACTCTCAAGC
The DNA here is from genome assembly GCA_023529315.1 of Papaver bracteatum. NCBI lineage: Eukaryota > Viridiplantae > Streptophyta > Magnoliopsida > Ranunculales > Papaveraceae > Papaver > Papaver bracteatum. Next base: position 56,251 of record JAJJWX010001777.1, read on the forward strand.
GCAGATAATCTTTCTCTCTGAAAAAAAAAAAATGTAAAATCATTCAGAACTTCCAAGATTGGCATTCTCAATAAGTTGGCATCAAAAAAATGTAATGAAACCAGCATACCTCATTATGTCCCAATTTTAAGAGGTTTGTTCCAAAATTTATAGCAATGCTGCCGAACAGATTAATAACAGCTCCAACAATCCACTCCCCCATAGATTATATATATATTCAGAAAATATCTCTTAAATCTTTTGTTAACTACTGATATTACACCACTTAGTGAGCTTATGAATAATAACAGAACATCAAACTAATTGTAAAACAATTGTAGAACCAAAGATTTTCTCTATGATCCATCGATCACAGAGCTCGAAAAACCTTATTCTTCTTCTTCAAGTAATACACATTTTCATTTAAGCTCTCTCCGATGATCCAGAATACCCAAATACAACCTCAAATACCTGCACAAACCAAAAGATCAAACCCTAGAATTAATATTCAATTTCGGGATCGGTTTCTATTTTCTTTCATCAGATCTAATCAAAACAAGAAAAATAACAAATCATTTCATAATTTCCCCTAAAAACGAATGATCTACTATAATCCAATCCAGGATTCCTGGAACGAAAACAAAATTACCTTGATTAAGATTTTGAATCCAACCCTAATAAGAAATTGAAAGAGAAAGGGAGCTTCAATTGAAGATGATGGAGAGCAAAAAAAAACCCTAACCCTAGTTGTTTGAAGGAAGGAGATTGAAAAATTGATTTCTGGTTTTAATGATTTTTTTGATTTGGAGTTTTGGACGAAGAAGAAGAAGAAAGTGGGGGTCAACAAAGTAATAAACGTGAGACTCTCGATGAATAGAAAACGTTTTTTTCTTTCTTCTCCAGTCCACAACCTACTCAACTGTCAAACGCAGGAGGAGTGACATTTTGTAAAAGTAACCGAGATGGCTTTTTTCGTTTTGGACCGTTTTTTTGGATTTACGTTTGAAAATTTTGAATTTTCTAGTAGTGGTGATATTCGGTTGGAATGTTCTTGCAATGATTGACAAATGCAGTACATAAAGAACTTGATGAATCTTATGCTTTTTTAACTTGTATTCAAACTTGTTTGTGGTGGTTACTTGGTTAAGTGGATTTGAAAAATGGTCCAACTTATTATAATGGTCTTATACAACAACAACTAGTCTTCTGCTATGCAATTGATGAGATTATGGCTCAAAGGTAGGAAAGTCATATGAAATGGATGGTTTGGTTGAGAAACTTTTTCCAACTCGTGGAGTTGGATGGATGGCTTTATCTGAGAAACGATGCCAAGTAAATACTTTTGTATGAGTTCATGGAAAAAAAGAATGTGCCAATTTGTCGAGACGAAGGGTTTGGGTTCAAAGAAGCAAATAAAATGAATCAGGCAATGATTAGCAGAATCGCTTGGAGGCTTGTAAGCCACTATGATGACTTATGGGCACAAATATTAAAAGGAAAATACTTTAAAAAAACTGGTGCCCTTCATTCCAAGAAGAAATCCCAAGCTTCTTGGGTATGGAAATGCATTTTGCAAGAAATAGAGCACATCAAAAAATACACTATTTGGATGGTTGGTGATGGGACCTCCATCAACATCTGGCAAGACAAATGGTTACCCAACAGGGAAGAGATCTTAGCAAACTTTGTCCCAAATGGAAACCCCAATATAACACTTGTATCACAGTTGATTGACTGTGAAGCAAATAAGTGGAATATCAACCTGTTAAATTCTATGTTTAAAAGATCCTTGGTCATGGAAATCTTGAATATTAGGCTTTTCCTAACAAAGGAGGTTTCATTGAAAAAAGACAAGATCGGACGGCTGCTTACCACAAATGGAGAATTCTCTGTGAAATCTCTAGTATGCCAAGCTTCAAAACATGAATGACTCGACTACAAACAAGACAAGAAAATTTTGGAAAAAAATATGGAGCATCAACACATCACAAAGAATCAAGTTGTTTATCAGGAAGTGCTTACAAGATTCATTACCAACTAGACAAAAAATAGGTTCAGTTATGGATGTGGAAAGGGAATGTGTATTCTGTCAGCATCCATAGGAAACTAATTTTCACTTGTTTTTTTATTGTGATTATGCAAAAGCAGTATGGAAACTTCATCCAATGCATGCACATGGAGTAATCTCTAACACTTCTTCTACAAATACTTCTTTCTTAGATATGTATAATGAACGGATGAGGGGAGATCTAAATTCCATATCCATGCATTAGCTATAACTAAATGTTGGTTCATTTGGAAGGAATGATGCCTCAGAGTTTTTGAAGAAGAAAAAAAGTAGAACACCAGAACAATTAGCTATAGACATATAGAGACACTATGGTTACTAGATTCCAATAACACAAACATCAGTTACAACACAGAACACCACAATAGCTCAAACTCTAATTTATTGGACACTACCAATAAGAAACTTGTATAAACTAAAGTGTGATGCCTCATGGATATCTGCTACTACTAATGCTGGCTTTGGTTTCATATTGTGCAACTGGACAGGTACTTTCAAGGGAGCAGGAATATGCAGTTGCAGGACAGAATCACCAGAAGAAGCTGAAGTTGTGCCTCTGCTACAAACTACAAATTGGGCCATCACAAATAACTTGCAAAATCTGGCTATAGAAGGAGATAACCAAACTACTATCAAGTACCTACACGGAAAACAAACCTCAATTAAATGGCAATGTGTAGCCATATTAGATGAAGTAAAGAAGATGTCAGCTAAACTAATCTCTTTTGAGGGCTTTCATTTCGTGGATATAAGAGCAAACAAAGATGCAGACTTGTTGGCTAAAAAAGGAAGAACTTCACCTCAACTTTACTAGTTTTACTGATACACCTTCATTTTTAATTCCAACAATTGATTTTGACACTGTCAAAGCTTATGAGCAATGTAATATGAACTCAAATTATGTATCTTTTCATGAAGAAACTAATCACACGGATTCATTCATCGGACGGACAAATCAATCTGTGTTGATTCCAAATGAGTATGAATCTAAAGATTAGTTCCCTTCTCAGTAATATATCTGGTTATTTTCAACAACAAAAAAAGGGTTTGGGTTTGTAGGCGTACTTTATTACAGTGTAATAAACCAGTAAATATGCTGGCAAAACATGCTAGAAATTTTATGATGTCAAAATGTTGTTCTAGGTATGAGTCGCAGAACTTCCATGGCTTAATTCCTTGAACTTGTTATGTATATGTGTCGATATTCAAATTTTCACTTGAATAACATTAACTAATCACTTCCCTATTTTATTTTATTTTGCTAAGTCCAATAACTTATTAAAGCAAAAAAAAAAAGTAATTACAAGAATTACAAGGAGGGCTCAAGGCCCACCCCCATCAACCAAAGGGGTTAAAAAATAACTGCAAATATAACTCAAAAATCTTAAAAAAAAAAAAAATCTAACACAAAATAAATAACATCAAAAAATTAATAACATCTATATCCTACTCCTCTCAAGCGTCCCTTATTTCTAATTCTAAAGTTTCTCCTCTTAGCATGTAAACCTGAAAGAATTTTTTCCAAAACCTCTGAGTCTCCATACTCTTCATAAATATCATCGTACTCATCTTCATTCGAAGCGTAATTACCGGGAACAAGTTTAATAGGAGATTGAACTTTTTTCTTAGTTGAAACTCTATCCATTAGCTCATTTTTTTCTTCTTTAAACTAATCTTTTATATATGCTGGATTTCTAACGAAATTAGCACGAACCTCATCGTTATTAATATTGTTTGCTTTCTCTAGCTCCTCTTTGGTGAGAAGATTTTCATTCTTATCTGAATCACGATGTTTCCTTAGGGCCTCCATTTTTGCACAAAAATTTACTTTCTTCCCTTCAACTACAGTGTCCAACTCATCTAAACAATTTAGCTCTTTATCATTAACTGTTGCACTAACGAAAATCTCACTAACCATACCCTGATCATCCAAACTACATTGTGCTTCCGTGACCCTAGGATCATTTAATGGGGCATTAAAGTTATCCCTCTTATATATCATCCAAAAGAGTACCACACTCTTTTGAGTTTCTTACTTCAGTTGCCATGTTTGTTGCGTTAATTACAGCAACACCATCATCAATTTCCTCACTGGAACTTGCCTGAAAATTCTCCTCCACATATACGACCTCCTCATCATCTCTAAGGCCCAGTTCTGAGCTAACAGATTCATAAGAATTATTGCTTACTATTTCCGACCTGAGTAATTCATTCACCAATGGAGTAAAAGTGAAAGATGTACCTTATTCTTATTTATTCCTGACGAGTGTTTATACTTAACCGGCTGCCAGTCATCTGTAGGATTAGCTTGCTTAGAATTATCATTCACATTACCATAGACAATAGCAGTATTAACCTCTACGATACCAGTAAATATCACCAGCCTGCTTTCACTAGTTACTTGATTTGTATGGGGTGCATGGGAAGCTGCAGCCTTTTTAGCGTTTTCCAAATCACCAGATGCCTTGCGCATAGCTTCATATTTCGCAATATCATCTTAAATTTTTTTGAAATTCACCAAACTCACATGATTCCCATCAACCCCTTCATTAATTTATGGTAACACATGTGCAAAACTATCCTCTCTTTTTTTTGCCACTTCTTATTAGCATTTAGCTCATACCTTCCCTTGATAATAGTATTCTCTCTCGTGACATGATGTTGTTGTTTTTCCTTGTTCCTTTCAATTCCATCCAACTGCTTTTTGCATTCAACATCAGAGGGTCTAATAATGTTACACTTGGAACATAACTTAGGGTATTTGTGGATATCAATGTACTGCCAAAACTCCTTTTCTCCTACAGTTTGATGTATTTTATCACTATCCTAGTATCAACATAAATCTTCGGTACTTGAAAAACATTGATTAATTGTTTATATAATTCGCTTGAATGAGTTATTGAATATGCTCTATGGACTGAACAAAGCTTCTGGCTCGCGCAGCACGACTAAGGATAGTGTCGACGTCACTGGATCACAACATGGCAATCGTTGATGCCAGTTGCGACATAAAAAAGTTTCAATATCACTAAACATAAGTTGCATAGGCAAAGAATGCATCTTTGCCGGATCCAACATCTCTCATGGAACTAGCAATATGCTAGCACCAGCAATCTATATTGCGCTGACCTACTGTCAGCACCATCAATCTATACGGCGATGTCCTAATGTCCGCATCTTTACACCTCATGGCATTGGAAATAGGCCAACACCAACCTAGATAAGCAAAGGACATAGGTACACATTGCTTATACCACGATGTTGGCCTAAATGCCAACGACGACCTACATATGGTGCTAGCCTTGTGCCAATTTCAAATGTTATCACGGTACTGGCCTAGTGCCAGCCTCCACTATTTCTACAATATTGGACTAGTGCTAGCTTTAGTCTTCGCATTAGCCTTTTCCAATGTTATGCTACAATAATCCTGGTAATATCAACTTTTTCATCTTACTCATGCACATATGTTGATTTTGAACTACCTTCTCGACGCCCTGAGCCGCAAATATTTACGAAAGAATCTCATGGCTAAGTCATTACTATAGTTACTATTTTCACTAGACTTGACACTAATCAGTATACTTAATTAAATATAGAATTGAATATTTGGTTTCAACAAGTTACTGTTACGACTTAATCAAAATAGCAGCAGCTTATGACTTCACTACTTTTCTACGAGACATCAAATACATCACATTGAGGGGATTCTCATTGGAGTATTGTCCTGGAAATTTACAGCAACGTGCGATGTGGCAACACATTCATGAAGATATGGTAACAAGTAGTGTGACAGTTAAGAGTAGTTAGGAGGATAAGGGAATGTCATATAGTTATCATGATATAGCGGATACAATCTCCACACTCATTACTTCTCCATATTTTTACAACTTCCACAACTTACGAGAAATCAGTGCGCATTCACAATACTTTAAATAGATGGTTTCATCTATTCAAAAGGATTTCTCATAGAGAATAATTAGATTTACATTCAAAAATATAGCCTCCACCATAGTTCCACAACTCCATACTGCTAAACTCATCGCACAATGATTTCTCAACCTTTTCTGCTTCCCTCCTCTAAAATCAACCTATCGTCTCCACCTTTCTGGTCGCAGCAAGACGTGAACGACCATTTTTTGGTTTAGGATAGTCTTGTATGATTTTGATTTCTCAAACCTAAAGAAAGTACTTTTATAGTGCATTGTGTTTCACACCACAATCAGGCAGATAGTTCGTCGCTCGTTGGAGACTCTATCCCCAACGGCTCTTTCTTTGCCTCCAATAAATTTGTCAATTTCAAACTTCACTTTTACACCTAACCATTTTCCTAACATTACAGATTTTTCTTTTTTTTTAAATCCTTCTTTTTTCAAAAGGTAAAAACTATAACCCAACTTGATTTTCCGAAGTCATACTTGAATTATTATTAATAAGACACATGATGGTTGGTAGAAGAAAAAAGAAAAAAAAACATGATTGATAAAAGGGGATACCAGTATTAGCGGGGGTGATAGCAATCCAGATACCCACATCTCTGTTAATCACACAAAAACGAGTTTTCATCCCTTGTGCATCACGATTTTTGAAGCTCGTTGTTTCTTCAGTAAATTTCTGATATGTGTTTTCCCATAAGGTGGTGTCTTGTCGTCGTGCACCATTAATAGCATCTTGTGAAGAAAGACATAATTCCTGCAAACATATTCCTCTTCGACCATAATTAATTTTACATCCCAAACTCTGGTATTTCAGCCAGATTGAGATTGGGATATAGAAGTCATATAACAAACAAAAAAAAAATATGGTGAAATATAAAGAATGTGTGAGTTGACATTAAATACCTATAAAAGGTTAATTTACAATCGTTGGATGATCAAAAGGTGGACGATAAATATTTAATGCGCGATCAAGTAGATTTCACGGTGAAGTCTCTAATTAATTTATTTTTCATTTAACCAGTCTCATATTGTCCCCATAATTAATTTGTGAGATGGAACGGGCCTTAGAGCAACTGCAGTGGTGCGAGTATTACCAAAAACTAAAGAGGGAAAAAAAGATCAAAATTTGGGTTTAGTCCGTGCTGTGACACAACGGTAGAAGACTAAATTTGGTGGGGAGTAAATTATTAGTTCGCCTGGTGTGGGGCGTAAACTTTATGTTCGCCTGACTAAAAAAAAAATGGGGCGTTGATATAATGTACGCCTGGTGTGGGGCGAACATAAACACCCCACCAAAGAAAAGAAAAATGTGGCGTAAACTTTATCCCCGCCTGGTGTGGGGCGTAAACTTTAAGTTCGCCTGGTTTTTGGGCGAACATTATATCAACGCTCGACTATATTTGGGTTTAGTCTTGGTCTCCGACCAAATATAGTTTGGGATTTGAGTTTAGTCTGGGATTGATCGATAGTACGTCCCACTACGTCTCGTTCTCAACCCAAATATTTGAGTTTAGTCGTTGCTCTTTGGCCGAATTGACACTTATTTCAGATAAGTATGTTTATATAAACTTAATCAATCATCTCCGATTGTTAATTTAGTGAAAGGAATAATCGTCTTTTGCTCTTCTATGCGGATAATTTTTACTTTGTGGCGTAGACAGCAAATTTAAATACTAAAAATTTGAACTTTTTTTTGAAACGGATATATATGTAGCAATTTGAACTTGTGTAATGTCTTCGAATCCAGATATAAAATGATTGTTTATTATTTTAAGTTAATTATCCTGGCTAAATTGGGGCATATGCCACTTAATTGGGGCCTATGGATTTTTTCATCACCCCATAAAGAATGATAAGGGGTATTTAAGTTTGATGAAACTACCATTTTACCCTCTATCAAATATTAATACTACTAATTTGTCCCCATCAAATCCTAATCATAAAATTAAAAACTAAAATCATAAAATTTTAAAACTAAAATCAAAATCATGAAACTAAAATCATAAAATTAAAAACTAAAATCAAAATCAAATTAATTTTCATCTCCACTTCAACTGATTCTTCTTCTTTTCTTCTCAACCCAACCCTATAAACTAGGTTTTAGTAACATAAAATTGCTCAAAAATTGAAAATTTTGAAATCAAATTTTTCCTGATTTATCAGAATCGGTTAACGTTAATGTATATGTGATCTGATTGCAAATAGAAACGGTTTATGTTCATGCCCACAAAGACCGATTGTCTTTGATATGTTTTCTGGTTCGAGAAATTTGAACCAGAATCGGATAACATTAGCACTTATAAAAACCGATTGTTGATGTATAACGTTAGAATCAGATTTTATATGTGTGTCGAGTAAACCGATTGTTGTTATCAATTTTTCTGTATCTTTTTTTTTTTTGTTAAAATCGGATTACATTAGCATTCTTATAAACCGATTCATGTTGTGCAATGTCAGGAATCGGTTTTTACATATGTATCGTGTAAACCGATTCTGGTTAACCCATTTTTTTTCAGTTAATACTCGATCATAAAATGAGTATGAAATCATACTCGATTTCATTTCATTAACTCGGGTATAAAATGAATTTTAATTTTATTTGATGTTTAACAACACATAATTCACAGATAAAAAAGGGAAAATTTACCCACAATCGGTTTACGTTCATGCCAATATAAACTGATTATGGAATCGGTTGATTTTCATGTCCATATAAACCGATTCTGGGTAGAAGTTAGTTTCAAAATATCTTTGTATGTTTTTGAGGTTAAAATCGGTATATGTTTTTGACAACATATACCGATTATGAGTTGGTGTTCTTCAAAAAAATTCAAAAATTCAAAAAAATTCATGTTCAGATGATTAATTAACACAAGTTAATTTCATATCTAACACTATACTTTACCACTAATCACCTGAATTAACACTAATTAATCAGGGATAAATTAGCCATTAAAAAAATAGTTGGTTAAGGGGTTTCTATGAATTACTTCTTAGTGACCCTATTTTGTCATGTAGCTATAGGCCCCAATTTATCCAGGTTAATTATCAAGGCTTAATTGGGGGCCTCACCATTTGGTGTCCCAATAAAATTTTGGGGCTACCCCATATCCTGATTTTTTGAAATGGCTAAACTACCCCCAGATTATTAGTGTTAATTAAGTTGATTAGTTGAGTTAGATTAGTTGTTAATTAGTTAAGTTGGATAAAATCAGTGTTAGGGTAAAATTTGAGATAATAGAAAAAAAAATTGTGTTGGGATAGAGTGGAAGAAAGTGAGTTTTGGTGGAAAATTTAGGTTATTTGAAATGAGTGATTGTAGTGGAGGAAATGAGGTAAGTGAAGATTCAAACAACATACATGATTGTGTTGATGGTGAGATTGTCTCATCTAATCCTATGGATTGGATGTTTGATGAAGAGATGTTAATAGAGGAAGCTTTGATAAATGATGCAAATGAAGATCCTATTGCTCAAAATGAAGGAACCAATACTCAAAATGAAGAACCCGGAGCTCTAAACAATCAGGTAAACTTCTTAAACTCTTCAAATCGCATGAATGGTGTTCCAAGTTGTCGATTCAAGGTCTTTGTACAGCAGATCAGTGTGAGAGTCATTTTGTCGGGAGTATAATAATATGACGACTCTAAAGAGTCGTTAGTTATTAGTGACATAAAGAAACGACTCTAATCTGGAGTTATGAAAAATCGTCATTAAAGTTTTAAAAAACTAACGACTCCAATTTGCAAATATGAAAAATCGTCAAACCTTGTTGAAAATATTGACGACTCCATTTTTAGGCCATCTAGAGTCGTTTACGCAAAATATTTATAACCCAACGACTCGGAAACCTTGTACTCTCTGTTACTATCACTCTAAGGGTCGTTATTTTAGCATTACTATAAGTGGACGACCCTTTCATATTAAATGAGAGTCGTTGTTACATACGTCTCTAATATTGACGACTCGTGCATCTTTTTCATAGCAACATTTCATTGAATCCTAAAAGTCATACATCTTTGATAGGGTTTAAATACAATACATGATAACGATGCACTTCTACACTCAATCACAAAGCATGTAATTATACACGGTTCCATGGAAGATAAAGTAGCAATCGTGTAACTCAAACTTTTTCCCACGAAGTTCCTCGTAGTATCCATACGCCTTCTTCATCTGAAAACGCAAACACAAACATACTTAGTTAGTATTGATCAAATCTTTGGATACGTTTTACCTCTTGTTTAAATACTTACTCTTACAGTACCCATCATATCCGGAAAGGCTTCCCTTATGGCCGTAAATTCTATTTTCAAAACATCACACTTGAATTTTATCTCTTTGAAGCGTTCCTTGACTTTTTTCAAAGACCTTGAGTTGCGATTTCCGTCCAACGCCACAAAAACGATGAATAAGCGGTTCCACCCCTAGTTAGCAATTCGGAATTCGGAAAATGTACGGAACGGCAAACGTACGAGTATTATACGGTTTTGTAAAATTCAGATTCGGTCAACATGACGTGATTCGTCGGTAATTCGGAACGGCATACGTACGTGTATAATTCGATTTATAAATGTGAGTTTGGCTCTGAAAATTCGGTATCTATATATACTAAATAATTTATATTTATAAGGTCATAGACTAATTTTTATGCATATGTGTGAGTTATTTAAAGAAAAACTAAAATTAATATGATGATATTAATAATATATACAACATTAGTCATCCAAGATGACGTGGTATAGTGGTTTAGATTAGGGATGTCAACGGGTCCGGGTCCTCCCGGGTAGTACATGGCCCAGAACCGGACCCAGCATATCAACATCGGTTCCGGGGCCGGTTCCATAATGTGTTGGCCCAAAACCGGACCCGTTTAAAGTCCCGGGTACCCGTTGGGTATTAAAAAAACTATTAAAAAATCTTAAAATCTTAATTTCTTTCTCTTTTTAACTTGAATATAAATTATTTTTATAAAAATTTATTATTATTTCTTTATTAATGTACTAAATAAAGATTAAATGTAAGAAAAAAATCAAAAATCAAAAAAATTCAAAGCCGAAACTTGCAAAATACCTATAATTTTGCTAAAAAGATTATTAAAAGATTAAATAAACGGGTACCCATTACCCGCGGGTACCCGACGGGTATTACCCGTTTGGACCCGGTAACATTCGGGTCCAATCGGGTAATTACCCGTCGGGTCCTAAGTTGCTAATGGGTCCAACTTTAGGACCCAGAACCGGACCCAATTAGGCGGGTCCGTTTCCGGGTAACGGGTACTCATTGACAGCCCTAGTTTAGATGCTTGGTCAGTGAGTTTGAGATCTCTCTCACCTTCACCTTCAAATTTTTTCAGTCATTTTTATTTCATAAAAATTACAACAACGTCTAATATTGGGTCGTGTATGCCCGGGTGGCAGTAAACCCCAAAACGTGGGGCCTTTAAAAACGTAAAAGCTAAAGAATTTATGGAGAATTAAGCGGGCGTATCATTCGGGATTCGGGATACGTAAAATTCGTGAACGATTCGCGAATAATACGGGAATGCCACATAATACGCGACTTGGGTTCGGAATTGCAAACGTACGCGAATAAAACGGTAAAATTCGTGATACGGAAAAAATTCGCGAATCATTCGCAAACTTACTAACTAGGGTTCCACCAAGCATCCGATGTTTCATCAATGTTTTTGTCTAGACTTTCAAAGTGGTTTGTGACTGTTTTTCAAGCTCTTGTAATGGCACAGTTCTCTTCGAAAGTGTAGGGAGTCATTGTGTTTATCTTTTTTTCCTCTTGGATGATGAATAAATGAGAAGGAGAAGAGAAGGTTGATAATTATGGTGTTGGTAATGAAGAGGTGAGATATGGGTATGTATTTATAGAATTCTGATGAGCACGAAAGTGCGACGCATTTTCTCCCATAAATACATTAGCTATGACTCATTTTATCACTAATAATCTTGTTTGTAGGTGTTTTTATCAAATAAGCTCTTATGGAGAAAGTTGCTCGAAAAGTTGATTTTGGCACCAGAAAGAAAATTGTTATTCGGACTCACAATTTTGGATAAGGGGTAACCTATTACTATGGGGCACTCCACTGGATAAGGGGCTCCTTAATTTGCTATATACATCCCCCCCCCCGTTATGGGCACCCTTCAAACTGTTACGGGGCACCCTTCTTCATCACCAAGAACAACGGGTTTTGGCGGGAAAAACTAATATGTTTCTGCGAATATATTTGGGATTAATTTGAGGAGATGTTGTGGGGATTTATTCTTGGATATGGATAGATATCATCCTATTTTGAGTAAACAGGGGTGGTAATTGCAGTTAATTCGAGAAAGGAAGGAAATTATCACCGGTTAGAAGAAATAGAGGATGAAGATATTTCGTAGATTCTGTTGAGTTATTGAGAAGATTTTGTTGCAGATTTTCATGGGATTTGAACAAATATTATGTGTTCACTATGTACACACGTCTTTTAAGTGTTTTGAAGAAGCAAACTCGGTTATTTTCGGTAGTTATCCAAAACAGGGCAAGGAAGATATTCTCGGGTTTAATTAATTTTATTCTCTGAGCTAATAGAAAGTTACGTATGATGATATTCTCTTAAGATTTTTCTGTCGGATGGGAAGTTTTGGGATGAATCAAACAACTCAGCATCGTGTGAGAATAAATAAAATATTCTTGAGTTTAATGTCATTACTGTGAGCAGATTATGAGCATTTATTCGAAATATTTCTTTACTGTTGGGTATATAAATGATTCCTGGGAGTCAGAGAAAATTATGGAGAGTTAGGGAGCCGGGAGCCTGTACCGAGCAACAATAGTTTTTATTTTTTTGTAATAATGAGTAGATAAACCCCATCACTGGGTCGACGGAGGAATCCGAATTATATACATGGGTAAAATTATTTTATTCTCTATATGACTTTAGCATTATTTTGAATTGATTTATGATTCGATAAAATCAGTTGTGATTCAATTAGATAGGTTATGCTTTGTTTAGATAATCTATGCTTAGGGGATACAATTAATGTTTTGAGGATCTACTTTGGCAAAACAAGAGTCGATGTTTTATTTATTTATTGAGCGATAATTGAACCTCGTGTTGTGGATTCAATGTAATCTTAGACCCAATGACTCTCTCTTTTATTATTTTATTCCTTTAAAATTAATCTTAACAAGTCTGAGAGAATGAATCTTAATTACTACTACGAAAACTTTGAAAAATCTTAAATCAAATTCAACGAGCCAACTGCCTCAACCACATTTGGTAGAGTTCAATTCCCCACTAAATGCTGGTAGTGTCTTGGGTCGTTAATGTTAGACATTTTTAATTAAACGACTCTTAGAGTCTTTATATTAGGTCGTCAGGTTGGACATATAGAAATGAACAACTTTATAAGAAAACTGGGCAGAGTGGTGTGTATATGTAAGTCCGGAGTCGTTTGTTTTTATTTGGAGTCGTCAGAAAAACCTAATGAGTCTCCATTTAACTTTTTATCATATTGACGACACTATTATCATGGTCATATTTGTGTGACAAAAGTTGTTAATCTGCAAAAAATTTGTTGACGATTCTTTAAAAAATCGGCCACCTGCAAAATATTGGTTGAATACCCTTGTTTGGAATATTTATGGTTGAAGTAGTATTATTGAAATGAAAAAAAACGTACATGTCCTATGAAATAAAATATAAGGAAAAGACATATACTTCAATACATTGTGCTAGAAAATGTATACGAGATTAATTATATTCGGCGAATTTCCATTCAACTTCCTCCAACAGAGTGTAGCAGTCCTCGTGCAAAAACTCGTGGTCGTACCTTAATTCGGATTGGGTCCGACCCATAGAATACTGGAAAAACAATTTATATTAATAAGTTAGTGTTGTTGAATAATCAAAACCAAATTAATAATTTTTGATCAACGGCATATTGATTCATAAACATACTCTACTCATGCGGTCTTCGTTTGGCATAGCATCCTTACGAGCTTTCAATTCTTTTCTCAACAATACTCACTCATTGTATAAATAAGCGTACCTTTCCCTTATCTGCAGGAACGTCCTCCTTTAACGATTTCCGTTTAGTGCTTTAAAAACCTTAATCACACGTTTCCTCCAAGCATTCATGTTTTGATCATGCCCAAGGTAAGGACCTCTTGTTGGGTCTTCGTTACTCATCACCCATTTCGCTTCCTCAACGGAGTGCTTCATGAGAGTGGTGTGTGCTCTGACAAGAGAAACATCTTCTAGGTTATTGAACGGATTTTGAGCCATTTTTAGTGTTTGAAAGTGATGGGCGACTGCTTTAGGATGATTGTAAGTGATGGGTGAATAAGTTTGGAAGAGATAGGTGTCTATTTATAGCAAAAATGTACTCAACGGATACTTTTTTTTGAATAAAACAGTTACTATTTTTCAAAAAATTGCAATAACTGCTCCTAGGAATCAAACATATTTTTGATTTTGAAATTCTGCTTTAACTACAAGTAGCGTCGGCATTGGTTATATATATATCCTAACAACTCCATATGTGTTTAGTAACGGCTCATCAAAGTCAAACTTACCATTAATGTGTTGAGAGTCGTTAATATATTGTGTGTTGAGTCGTTCATATATCTTATGAAGAGTCATCATTTGGTATATAATATGTCGACGACCCTCTGGTGATGGTTTTGTGATTTGTTTTTTCAGTTAGTAGTACAACAAATCTCCCATCCGGTACCCTATCTACCTTGGGTCCGGATACCTCTTAACATTATATGACTGATTTGGTACGTTTACCTTAACCGAATCGGTATGTTTATATATTCTAATAATTTTATTAGTGATCATATTGTTGTCTAATGTAATTGTTTGCTCAATGTAGACATGGGTAACCAAGAATGACATTAAGGAATGGCTTATCCCTAAGGAAAAAGAGAAGATGTGTGTGGTTGTTCAAAGTAGACACGTCGATAGTAACAAGATGGAAATGGTATGCGAGAGAGCGGGTAAAAATTTAGAAAGTCACAAAGGGAAGAATTACAAGTATGAGAAGAAGACGACTAGGGTCTACAGAACAAAATCGAAGAAGTGTGAATGTCCATTCAAGATTGTTTTCAAAAGACTTCATGAAGCCGATGTATTCCGTTTGTATAACATTCCGAACGGGCATCACAACCATGATCCACCCACAAGTTTATATGGACACATTGCATATGCCCGGTTGAAACCACATCATATGGATAGAGTTAGGCAGATGAAGGGATTTAGACCACTTAAGATCCTAAATGCAATAAGGGCGGAAGATAAGGATAACTTGTCCACCATTTCCAAAATCAACGCCGCCAAAGCAACGATTAAGAGAACCGAATGGAATGGTAGATTGATTATGCAACAATCAGAGTGGTTAGCGGAAACACTAAACTACGCCATGCAAACTAAGGTTGGTCGGATGAGAAAGTGACTCATATTTTTCTTGCACATCCAAGGATGGTGGATTTGGCTCAGTGTTTTTACCAGGTTCTCTTTATAGATTGCACCTATAAGACAAACAAGTATAATATGCCGAAGTTGAACGTGGTTAGCCATACTTCGGATAAAAATTCATTCACCGTTGCATGGTGCTTTATGGAAAAATAAGAAATACCGGACTATGTTTGGGCGTTGGAACAAGTGAGGTTGATTTACCGTGGAGAAGAGACGCCGCAGGTTATATTTACCGATAGGGATTTTGCAATTATGAGTGTCGTTCGTCAAGTCTTTCCACTTGCTCAAAAATTTCTTTGTACGTGGCACATCCAAACCAATTTTTTTTCTAATTGCAAGAATCAAATCCAAAAGATCCATACTAATAAGGGTAATCAACGTTCTAAGAAGGAAGATGAGCGTTTAAGTAAACTTTCCAAAGAAGAGCGTGCGGAAGAGAAAAAGGAAAAATATGATGAAGAGGGGGATCTATGGAAAGTTTTTTGCGAAGATTGAGACTATTTGGCTCATTCAAAAATAGAGGCTAAGTATTATGCTAACTTGCAGAAGTTTATTTATGTTTGGAGCACGGATCATAAGAAGGTGGTTGAGTATTGCCTGAATACATGGTTGAATCCTTGGAAGGGGAAGTTTGTTTATGCATGGACCAATAAATACAAGCACTACAAAAATGAGTCTATAAGTCTTGCAGAGTCGTCTCATGGCCGTTTGAAGAAAATTTTGAATCAAAATAGGTGTGGGGTAGTTACGGTACAAGAAGCAATTCACTAGCATGCAGAGGATGACCTAAGAAAAATAGTCACACAGATGGAGTTGAGTAAAGACCATTTTTTGATGCAACATATAAGGGACAAATCTTTGTTATGGTTGGTAAAAAATCAAGTATCATGGTGGGAAATAAACTATATGATGGATCAGCTAATAGATTTTAGAGCTAAAGCGGAGGATGTAAGGGTGATGAATTGTAATTGTACAACCGATGTTTGGCTCAGCCTCCCTTGTAAGCATAAAATTGGTGGGTACAAAGATTACATTCCTCTTGAAGATATCGATCCATTCTGGAAGCAACTATCATTTATCCCAAAGCCCACAGGTTTATCCGATGAAGAATTTGGAAAATTGGAGATTGGACAGTACATCAACGAAAAATACCGAAAAATGAATTGTTCCTGAAGACACATTTTGGTTTCTAACTTGTGGCCGACCGCCCGTAAGAGCTTGGCATTTGAAGAAGAGCCAATCAAAAAAAAAACGGGCGGAAGACCAACAACAAAAATATCATTTAGAGAAACTATTAACAACGACAAGGGTTGCGATAGAGACCGATCACGTCATGAGAATGTCCAGGCGGAATATGATGAGTACGAAAAGTCCTTCATTCCTACGAAACGAGGTCGGTCGAAAGAGCAAGAAAATGAAGATATGGGTATTGTTGTGCATGCGGTCAATACCCAGCAAAGCCAAACTAGTAGCACAATGACGATAAGAGGAATAAAGGGTAATCTTAAGACACCTAGGGATTCGCAAGGAAGACCACATCGTATTGCTTACACTTTATACAAAGAGTATACCTACCAACTTCCTTACGTCATCTTAGATCACCTTATATCCACCGACGAACTTAAGTTCACCTAAATCGAATATGCAAGGAAAAAAATGGCAGAAAAAATAGTTGAGGACAAACAACTCTATTTGACAATGCTCATGGAAGGAGATCAAAAAGAGAGGGAATTGAAGTTTAGGGAGTTGGTTTCAAACGTGAAATGGAGGAAGGGGTCGAAGAGGGAATTTTGGATGCAAATGCCTTTTGGTGGTCAACTTTTAGCGGACACATTCACTTGTGTGGTAATTGTATTCAGAAAAGGCTTCCCCGGAGCGTCTTCTATGTACGTACCCTCAAGAACTAGGTGCGACGCCGCGATAAAGAAAAGGATAATTGTAATGGCACATGTCAACAATAACCATTACATAGGTTTGAAGATCTCCGAAGAATTTCCTTTACCACGGTGGTTTATGGTGATTGGGGAGACTACACCAAGGAGTGGACAAACCAGTACGAGTTTGGAATGAACATGTGGAATGGTTTGGAAGGAACACCAAGTACAATGCTTTAACACGTTCAAATGTGCGACTAAATATGGAATGCGTTGTTTTTTTTCCTGAAGGATAATGCATGAATACTTGGATGTTTGTATTATCACTAGTCCTTAACGAATACAATGTGTTTTATCTTATGTTATGAACTTATCATTATAAACCTTTTTTTTAAATTACGGTCGTATTTATTTAAGCAATACACTTACCGCATTAACTTGGGTCATTATATAAGTATTCTTTTAGACAAACGACCCTTGTTCTCCAAATATAACGGTCTCCTGTGTGTTTTGGAAATATGGGTCGTTATAGGAAATATTCACAAACGAACGATTCTTTTATCCATATTTGAACAAAGTAAAGTCGTTATTATTACAACAAGAAACGAACGACTCCGAATAACATATATGGGTCATTTTATTTCTAAAACTATAACCTAACGACTCCATACACATATGCCTTCAACGGCTCTTAATGGAGATACCAATTCCCAGAAAAATGGCCGTTGGGGTATTTTGTATATAAAGATTCAACCAAGGTCTGTTTAATAGAACTTAAAATAATCAAAGTTTATGATTTTTTCAATGGGAAGTTCATCATCAACTACCAGTTCAATTGAAAGCATACTTAGAAGATGCAAGCGACCAACCAAATCAATATTGGCAATGGAAGAAGTGATACGCAAAAGAAGCATGCGACCTAATAAAAAACAATACACTGTTACTTCATATCCTACAAAGGAAGAAGAAGAGCGGCGCGAGGCTGAAAAACGAGGCAAAGAACAAGCGCATCTCCGGGATGTATTCAAGCAAGTCGAGGAAGAGACCGAATGGGTAAAAAACTATTACATCGCTAAAGATCTTCCCGAAGAACATCAAGATGAGAGTATATTTTGGACTCAAGTTGGTTGGATTCCTTTCGCTAATTACAACAAGAAACTACGGTATGATTATCTACCGTCCCATATTCGTGATATGACGATTCACGTTATAATATTGTGCACCAATTATAACGACTTTCTGTCGAGGAACAAAGGGGATAGGCGTGCCGCCCAAGCTGCATATATCAAATGGAGAGGAGGGCAGTTTTATCACATCGAAGCCGCAGTGGTAGTTTCCTCTCGCACAACGAAAAAGAATAACATGTAATGAAACTTTGTGTAAAGTTATTTCCTTAATGAAATAGGTGTCAATTTTCGTGCCAACCTATAAGTTTGCAAAACAAACCCGACGACCCTCAACTTTTATAATTTTTTCCCCAACGACCCTATATACCTAATTGACAACTCAATGTTTTTTTTTTTTCTGGACGACCCTTGAAAAGTTTTAGACAGAGACTTGTTTCAAAGTTACATAAAGAAGTCGTTAAATAAAGAGAATTAGAATCGTCATATGAGAGTCGTTAAACTTTTAGATATCTGTGAACGACCCTTTCAAAATTTTAGGCAGATTGGTATTTGGGTCTACTGGTGAGTCGTTTGTATGCAAGTAGCTGTGTTGACGACTCTAACCCTGACCTTATTTCCTCAGGTTATGAGTCGTTGCTCTGCAAAAACAATCCGGACGACTCTAACTCTCATAATTATAGTCGTTCATCTGCGAAACATTGGCTGCCGACTAAAAAACAGCAAGTTGTTACATTCTCCATATTTTCACATCCAAAAACATATAAGCACGACAACTTATAAACAACATGCTAAATTGTTAGGAAATAAAATCCACATACGGATACCGATAGTACGAACTAAAAGACATAAGTTATATCTAAGAATGACTTTAGTTAAAGTTGACAATATTAAAAGACGTAACTTGTAGATGTTAAACCATACACTTTAAAGTTATAGACATAAGTTATCCTCACTCACTACTACCACCTCGACCTCTCTGACTTCCCTGACTTGATGATGTCCGACTTTTCTTTGAAGGACCTTGTTCAGGACTGCCCCTTTGAGAACCACCTTGTTCTCCATGACCTTGATCATCACCATCTCCCTATTGAGCACGTTCTTGTGTTATTTGGCTAGTTGTTCTCCTTGTCCTCTTACATGGCTTTTCCAGATCAGCGAACATTTTCTTTGCTTGTGGATTTTCAATATGTTGGCAGTACTCAACGTACATGAGACTTTGCTCAGGTTCTATCACTTTTCCTTTGTCAGCTTTGCAACAAAATGACTTCATAAAAATCTTCATCCGTTCCCTATATTTGCATTCAAATACCGATTAAGATTAACATAATTAAAACAACTTTATGTAAATTATTAACAAAATAAGTACTTACCACAAGATTAAGAATGGAAGAGTCATCTCTAGTGTCGGCTGTAGAAGTAGCGGAAGATGTTTTGTTGCTCCTCCTACCAGTAGTTTGATCAATCCTCATCACTCGACCGTAGGAGAAATCTTCATACTATGGCATGTAATCCACGGTTACCTCATGACCTTCATTAACATTCTCCCACCAAGATATTTCTACCCTACTAGTATCCAAATGCCTATTATTCCAATGCTCAGTCTTAGGCTCAGGTTCATAAGCAACAACCAATGCCTTTTTTTCCGCCTTGCATTCTTTAATTTATATTTGAACGGTGGTACATAATCGTCATCGGGTGAATCTTGAATGTACCCAACCTGACGCATTACTCTATGCGGATTGTACATGGAGTATCCATAAGGGTAAAAGAGAGGGCCATGGTAATATGCAAGATCTTGCAATCCTTATACTCTATCTTCCTTGTAGGGATCAAAGGTTACCTCTTTGGATGTCATGTTGTCCAATTTCTGGCGCATGGCTAGCAACTTCAACTTCTGCACTTCCTCCTTATCCTGAGCTCCAGTGTACTTGTATCGGGTTCCTCTTGGTTTAGTATTGTTCCATGTTGGCTCAAATTTGACGTCTTCATCGCCTTTGATCAATGATGGGAAATGCTCGTAAATCCACATATAAAACATCATCAAAACAATAAAAATAATGTTAAATCCAAATATATAGAAGAACAAATATTACGAACAACAGACATATTTCAAATTACCTGAAGTAAAGACAAATTCCCATTCATTTGAGAAGTTATTTCCCGGGATTCCTTTGCTAGCTGAGAGTTCAAATGTGCTACTATGGCAGTCCCTCACGTATACTTACTCACATCATCCAAGGGATCCAAAAGTTGAAGAAGGTTGACGCTGACTCTGTTTCCTTTGCTATCGGGAAATATAACCGAAGCAAGGACATACAACAAGTATGCGGTTTCCGTCGCACGAACTTCAAAATCAGAGAGTTGTTCATTGTCTCCGTCCTTCTCAAGTGACCCCGCATACATCTTTCTAATCTCAACCAGTTTAAACTCTTTCTTTGGGTACTTCTTTCCCATCACAAAGAGGCCATACGTATTATCTTCATCCCATCCAAACAACTTCTTCGTCAATGCATAAATTTTTTCCAACTCTAGCTTTTTCTTGAACCCGTCTTCCATGGATTTTCCCTCAACCTGCAATCCTAGAATCTGTCCCGCATCTTCGGGAATTAATGCCATCTCGCCAAATGGGAATTGGAATGTATCGACTTCTCCGTAAAACCTCTCAGTAAAACATGATACTGCAGCCTTGTCATATGCAATCACAGAGTTTTCACTGACAACATTCAAACCTGAGTTTTCAACTATGGCTCTCACTCTTGGACATTCACCTTCTAGGGGTCATTTTTTCATTTTTGCATAAGAAGATTGGTGTCTAAAAGGACGTGTGTCATTCTTATGATCATACGAAAGACAAACAAATAGAATTAAAACATAAGAAATTATAAATCAACAAATCATATGAAAAGCAAACTTGAGATTCTTACAATTGTCTCATAGATGGTACGGGCCCACGATCTATCATATCCGAATAGAACCTTGCCTCCATCTTTAGGTTCACCTCTGGCTTTCCCACTAGGTAGACGAGTAAGCTGCAAACGCATGAGTGGAATGTGTTGTGCGCTTGGTTTAATTAGGACTTTCTTCTTTGACTTCGGCTCTGGTTGTGGTTGCGCATCATCATCCTGAATCTCCTCCTCCTCTTCCTCCTCCTCCTCCTCATCATCACTGCTACTACCATCATTTATTTCCTTACCATTTCCATCATTACCACCATCCTCATCATCCTCTTCATCATTGCCACCGCCACCATTTCCATCCTCATCCTCATCATTAACTTGATCCCCCTCTTCCTCAATCTCTGCCACCTCATTACCACCATCACCACCATTACCTTGATCACCATCCTTCTCATCATCATAAGCATCATATTGACCTACTAAATGAATTTCTTCATGTTCCGCCACTTCTTCTTCTTCATCGCTTGGGGTGGTAGATATAACAGCGGATGTTGAAGATGACGACATAGATGAATCAGCACATGGTTCTCTGGGTTGGACGATAATTAAGGCTACCTCACTCGGTGTTTTTCCTCGTAATCGACCCGCATTCAGGTATTTTTGGTTGCGGGGAGGTCTGGATGGAGGAGTTACCAAGACATTCTTATCCTTTTTATTCTTATTACTGAAAGGCCAACAACAAAAATATTTAAGAGTCGTCAGAATAAATTACAAATACAAACGACTCTGACAAACAACAAGCGATTACATGTATATGATTAAAGATTTTCACCTTATACTTAACGATTCAATTTTTTTTTTTTAAAGACCCTTC
Organism: Papaver bracteatum; assembly: GCA_023529315.1. NCBI lineage: Eukaryota > Viridiplantae > Streptophyta > Magnoliopsida > Ranunculales > Papaveraceae > Papaver > Papaver bracteatum. The sequence goes on from JAJJWX010001777.1 coordinate 78,482, forward strand.
ATATTTTTTAGACAGAATAACAAATGTGTGTGGTGTAGAGTCGTGCACTTGTAAAATTGATCGTCTAGAACAATCGTTAACTTATTCCAATTATGTGGACGACTTTCTACTTTTTAAGGACAGAGTGGTGGTTTTGAAAATGAAGGAGTCGTTGGTTAATAAAAATGGTCGTCAGAAAATATCATACAGGGGTCGTTTTCACCTAAAAATTGGGTTAACGATTTCAACATGCATGTCAAAAATCGTTAACAAAACACTATTGGTTAACGATTCTAACCTAAACAAATTTACTGCAGCAAGAATCGTTTTCTCCGCCACCCTAATGGTTGACGATTTCTACAAAGTACAACATGCATATGAAAAATCGTTAACAAAACATGAAATGTCGTTAAGCATGGATGAAAATTAGACATTCACACTTCATGATGAACGACTCCAAATATGAGAAATCAAATTCTCCGATTGAAAGCCTAATTTTCGTCAGAATATCAAATTCAACAAAAACCCAAGTTATAGAACGGTGTTTTAAAGGACATACCTTCTAATTGGAGTCATTTGTTTGTCCGGAGGTTTTGATTTCTTACTTGTACTTGAATACTCCTTCGCTGCATTCACGGTATCAACGAGATTGATAATTTCACTGGCTAGTCTCGCAGTCTGCTTAGTACGTGCCATGTTTGTAGAAGAAGTTAATCGTCGATTAAAGTTTTTGCATCGACGATTTCAACGATGAATCAGATGATTTTTTTTCTTCTAAATATCGTTAATGGAAGAATTGAGAGGGAGGGGGAGAGGAGGAGAATAAAAAGGGTCGGCTGATAAAATGAAATGGGGGCTCGGTTTAATGTTAATAGGATTTTAGGGTAATATTTAGGGAAGGGTATAATGGTACTTTCAACCTTATTTTGGAAGCCCTAAAATTTTGGATGTGGGTATAAATTTTTTGAGCCCCCGATTAATATTTGAGGGCCCCAATTAAGCGTCGTTAATTATATATCTAATCCTTTAATTGGGGCCGGCAAACACCTTCGTTTGAAAAAAGATCAATCACGCTGTCCTTTGCATTTATCGGATGAAGAATGCCTTTCCAGGTACTAAGAGCGTCCACAATCATAAACTATCCTAAAACCAAAAACTATACCAAAAACTATTTTTTTTGGTTTAAGCGGTGTTTCAAAATAATGGTAGAGAATAAAACTAAACATGGGGCGGATCATCGTACTAGCGCTTGAAAAAAAAAAAGAAGCATGGGGCGGACTCTAAGCATACGCTTGAGTCAAAAAAAAAAGAAAAATGCATGGGGCGAACTTTAAGCATGAGCCCCATTGGGGCGTATTTTCAAAGTGCGCCCCATGGGGCGAACGTTAAATAAAAATTTGACTTACGCCTGGTTGAGGGGCGTACTTTTGGTTTACGCCTGGTTGCGGCGCGGACTTTTGGTTTACGCCTGGTTGCGGCGCGCACATTTGGTTTACGCCTGTTATCAGGAGCACACTGAAATTACGCCTGATTATATTTAGTTTTAGTCGAGGGTCGAGACCAAATTTGGTCCAGATTTCACTCTCTCTCCAACTAAAACCAAATATATGATTTTAGTACAGCCCCACTGCGATTGGTTTTCTGGACTAAGTGGGGTTTAGTCCACTTTTTAGTCCATGACTGTGGACGCTCTAAAGGATAAAGGTCTTTTTATTTCTGGCCAAACCCCAACTGATTAAAGGATAAAGCCTGACACATTTAGGGGCGACTCAGTCGCAATTAGGGGCGACACTAAAATACAAAAAAGGTCACCCAAACGTAAATTTGAGCTACCCCTTATCCTCAATTTTTCAAAATGGCAACTATGCCCTTATATAATCGATAGCCAAAACCACAATCGGTAGGTTACAAACAATCGGTAGTTTAAAATGAATCATTAGCTACCGATTAATATATGGATATTTCGGCTAATGTTCCCTTTTATAATCGGAAGGTTAACTGATTACATTACCTTCCGATTTTAGGTTGCTCCAAAATGAGTTTTTTTCTAAAATCCATTTTCTCCAAAATTTTGAAATCTTCCATAATCGGTAGGATATTTGGCTACCGATTATAAGTAGCCCCACATCGGACCTTTGCCAAATTTCCACTTGGCTCAGGGTGCAGAGCCACCCCTAACCATTTGGTTTGTGTTTGAGACGTAGCCATAATCGGAAGTTTAACTGGTTACATTACCTTCCGATTATAATAATCGGAAGGTTAACTGGTTACATTACCTTCCGATTATAGGTTGCCCCAAAATGAGTTTTTTCTAAAATCCATTTTCTCCAAAATTTTGAAATCTTCCATAATCGGTAGGATATTTGGCTACCGATTACCTTTGCCAAATTTCCACTTGGCTCAGGTGCAGAGCCAACCCTAACCATTTGGTTTGTGTTTGAGACGTAGCCATAATCGGAAGTTTAACTGGTTACATTACCTTCCGATTATAGGTTGCCCCAAAATGAGTTTTTTCTAAAATCCATTTTCTCCAAAATTTTGAAATCTTCCATAATCGGTAGGATATTTGGCTACCGATTATAAGTAGCCCCACATCGGACCTTTGCCAAATTTCCACTTGGCTCCAGTGGTGCGAGCCACCCCTAACCATTTGGTTTGTGTTTGAGACGTAGCCATAATCGGAAGTTTAACTGGTTACATTACCTTCCGATTATAATAATCGGAAGGTTAATGGTTACATTACCTTCCGATTATAGGTTGCCCCAAAATGAGTTTTTTTCTAAAATCCATTTTCTCCAAAATTTTGAAATCTTCCATAATCGGTAGGATATTTGGCTACCGATTATAAGTATCCCACATCGGACCTTTGCCAAATTTCCACTTGGCTCAAGGTGAGCCACCCCTAACCATTTGGTTCGTGTTTGAGACGTAGCCATAATCGGAAGTTTAACTGGTTACATTACCTTCCGATTATAGGTTGCCCCAAAATGAGTTTTTTTCTAAAATCCATTTTCTCCAAAATTTTGAAATCTTCTATAATCGGTAGGATATTTGGTTACCGATTATAAGTAGCCCCACATCGGACCTTTGCCAAATTTCCACTTGGCTCGGGGTGTGAGCCACCCTAACCATTTGGTTCGTGTTTGAGACGTAGCCATAATCGGAAGTTTAACTGGTTACATTACCTTTTGATTATAATAATCGGAAGTTTAATTGGTTACATTACCTTCCGATTATAATAATCGGAAGGTTAACTGGTTACATTACCTTCCGATTATAGATTGCCCCAAAATGAGTTTTTTTCTAAAATCCTTTTAAATCGGTAGTCAAAGGTGTTACAAAGCTTCCGATTAGGTTTTAACAATCGGGCACAAAATACCTCCCAATTATGAAGGGGCATATAAGTATTTTCAACCTATTTTGTCTTTTATTGTCGCTCTTAATTGCGATTGAGTCGCCCCTAAAAGTGCTAGGAGGATAAAGGTCCTTTTATTTTTATCTTTTTATTTAAAGGTCTGTTTCCCCAATTGATTAAAAAGAAAACGCTTTGATGTGTTTTACCATTGGAAGAGTGCAAGACAGGTTCCATCTTGCACTCGCTGATACGCATAGCTTACTAGTTCTGGACTAAATACGAATCACAATTAAATTAAATACGACCTGAATTAAATTTAAAATATTTATAAACCTAATTAACAAGTAAGTGTAAACAAATATACAAGGAGAAATGACTTTAGTTATAAGAAAAGAGGTTAAAAAACCTAGCATTTTTAGGGGCCACCCAAAAGAAATTAGGGACCAACAATAAGATAAAATAGGGTCACTCAAACGTAAATTGAAGATAGCCCTTATCTTGCGTATTTCGTAATGGCAAAATTGACTTTCCACAATCGGTAGTAAAGTGTGTTACTTTAACCTCCGAATATGCTCAATTTTTGAATTTTCAGCACTATAATAATCGGTAGTAAATTTAACTTCCGAATGTATATTGGCCCTAAAATGTGATTTTGCCAAAATCCTAAAATTTTCGAACTTTGGTACTACCATAATCGGTAGTAAAGTGTTACTTTAACCTGCGAATATATTCAATTTTCGAATTTTAGCACTACCATAATCGGTAGTAAATTTAACTTCCGAATGTATATTGGCCGCAAAATGAGATTTTGCCAAAATCCTAAAATTTTCGAACTTTGGTACTACCATAATCGGTAGTAAAGTGTGTTACTTTAACCTTCAAATATATTCAATTTTCGAATTTTAGCAGTACCATAATCGGTAGTAAATTTAACTTCCGAATGTATATTGGCCCCAAAATGAAATTTTGCCAAAATCCTAAAATTTTCGAACTTTGGTACTACCATAATCGGTAGTAAATTGTGTTACTTTAACCTCCAAATATACTCAATTTTCGAATTTTAGCACTACCATAATCGGTAGTAAATTTAACTTCCGAATGTATCTTGGTCCCAAAATGTGATTTTGCCAAAATCCTAAAATTTTTGAACTTTGGTACTACCATAATCGGTAGTAACGTGTGTTACTTTAACCTCCGAATATACTCAATTTTCGAATTTTAGTACTACCATAATCGATAGTAAACTGTGTTAATAAGTGATGCTTATTATCTACCGATTATACATCAACCATAATCGGTGGGTAATTAAATTAGATTATTATCTACTGATTATGTTTTTGCTAGTGTAAATCCAAGAATATCGACCATAATCGGTAGGTAAAATAGATTGTTATCTACCGATTATGTTTCTGCTATTGTAAATCCAAGAAAATTTTCGGATTAAATTTTTGATTTCAAGTAATCAAATCCTAATTTTGAATCACAACTACTATTATCTATTTGTCTTGTTTGTTGAACTCCTTTTTTTTTTTTTTTTTTTTGATGTTCTAAGTTTCAACTTTAAGGTTAATGATTTTGGGTTTTAATTTTAAACAATCAATCATAACATTTGTTTGATCGACGATCTTTGTTTTCAATCAAAAATAAAATGATGAATTTCTCTTTCCAATGGGTTGAAAAGAGAAGAAGAAGAGGAATGATATGATTATGAAAAAATAAAAGATATAGGTTTAGATTTAGGTTTAGATTTAGTATAAAGGTGAAGGACAATATGGACAATTTTTTATTTTTAAGACACCCCTTAACCCCCTTCAATGGATGGGAATAAAAATGTGGCCCCTAATTCCTTTTGAATGCCCCCTAAAAATGCTAGGTTAAAAAAGTAGGAAATATCAATAGGTCCTACAAATAATATATTAGAGAGAATTTGGTCCAGTTGACTGAGTCAACTGTCTGTTTGGTCCATTTTCAAAATATATTTTACAGTTTGGTCCTGAAAATTATGGTTTGGTCCTAGGGTGACGTCAGATGTCATCTTGTAGTGGCAGAAATACCCTTTTGGGACCATTACATCATCCATGACGTCACCCTATAACATATATACTCAATTATCAATAGAGGAGATATTATTTTCAAATTTACTTTCTCTCACCTCCATATTTTCATATCTAGTTTTTCTCTCTCTATTTTTTTTTCTTCATCTTCCTGCTAGGGTTTTGATTTTTCAGAGATGATAAAGACGGTTTGTAGAGAAGATTATGTGAGTCCATCATCTTCATATTCTTGCTGCTGTAACAATGGCGATTCGAAGGTGAAAATCTAAATCTTTTTTTTTAATTTGTTTTTGATTTCTTCCTGCTCGTGTTGAAGATGAAGATGATGAAGACGACGAAGTTCATTCTTTACATGAACTCATGTTGTTGTTGTTGTTGCTGCTCGTGTTAAAGATGAAGATGATGTTGTTGTTGCTGCTAGTGTTGAAGATGAATATGGCGAAGATTTCCTTTTCTACTGCTATTTGAAGATGATAAAGATTATGAAGTTCATTCTTTACATGAACTCAAATTTGTTGTTGTTGAAAAATGATGAAGATGAAATCGTGTTGATGAGATGAACTCGTGTTTGAAGACGATGATGTTTGTTGCTGCTGTTGTTGAAGACGACGAAGATGATGAAGATGATGCTGCTGCAGTTCATTTTTACGAATGAACTCTGATTTTTATGGATTTTTTTGTGTGTGTGTTCATGTAAAGAATAAACTTTGTTTTTAGATCTTGAATTGTTAGGTGTTCATCTTAAAGAATGAACCCAATTATAGGTTGAATTAGTTAGTTTTTGATAGGTGTTCATTTTGTCGAATGAACTTTGTTTTCTTATAGGTTCTGTCAGGTGTTCATTTGAAGAATGAACTCTGTTTCCATATATGTTTTATCAGGTGTTCGTTTGAAAGAATGAACTCTGCTTTCTTTCTTCATAATAATGAAGTTTTGTGTTGTGTTCATTTTACAGAATGAACTATGTTTTCATATGTGATTTAGTTTGGTTTTATTAGGTGTTCATTTGAAAGAATGAACTCCGGAGTTCATCAGACAGAATGAACTGCTACAAAAAATAAGTAGACAATTTTTTTTAGGTTTTATTAGGTGTTCATTTGAAGGAATGAACTTTAAAGTTCATCAGACATAGTGAACTGCTACAAAAAATAAGTAGGAATTAACACGGAAGGGTACTTTGGTCCATTTAATATTTTTAAATAATTATGGACCAAATGGAAAAGGTGATTTCTGAAAGGACCAAACTGACTTGGGACCAGCTAAAAAAGGACCAAACGATTATTCCCCGTTAATAACCCCCAAAAACTTACAAACTGATTAAAGCGATAAATGAAACATTTGGATACTCTATATAATTAAAAGATAGGTCTTCCTTCATAGTTAATTACTTCACCATTTTGAAGATGCCACCCTCTTTTAGCATATTGTCTGCTGCAAAATTAACTTCTCGAAAATTGCCATCAAATCTTATAAACAAATAACTTTTAATTTTGTATTACATTTAACTGAATTAAGTATGAGTTGTATCTAGTTACTGCCTTCTCGTGGGCACTTGTTTGGATTGTGTTAATCTAACACGTTCAGTTCATTGATTATACAAATAATTGACAAATGTTCTTTTTCGCGAACTTGTCCAAATCAAAAGGTTCCTGGGTTACGAGATGACTTTGAGTTCACAAACTGTTTTGATAGTTCATGAAATGAATCCATCTTGTGATAATTACTCTACTTGTGCTTGACGTATCCAAGACCATTTAGCCATGGATCTCTGGAAAACCAGTTGGTGCACTACTGTTGCACACATATTCTTTGTAATTCAAATCAAACTTTTCACATGGTTTCATGCACATTCTATATGGATACGTTTAGCAGTAAACATGGAACGTAGTTTATGAACCTGCTTTGTTTAGCATTGTTCATCAATATAAATATATGACTCTCTTTATACTAGAATCACAATCCCGCCACTTGTGTATTCTAGTTGCGTTTAGAGTCATCCTCTAAAAACCTAGGTTTCATATGGAGAAACTGTATTAGGTTATGATTTTGAAAGACTTAACTAATGGATTCGTGAAGCCCGGTCAAATTATCTTTACCTGATAGTTCTTGTTATCCGAATCTTGTTCTTATTGATTTTCTAAGTTTTCAAACTGGAACTTAATAGATATAAATCACAAAGTACTCTTAGCCTCAATTTTTTTGATTCCACAAGATAGATGTCTAAATCACTTATGCTTTAATTGTTTATGTTATTCTTGTGAGCTGGAATTGATTAGGCATCTCTATAACTTTTGAAAAGAATAAGTTCAACCTAATCTTGAGTTTGCATAATATCTTATTTTATTTAAGATCTCACATAGAATATAGATTTACATACCTTGATTGAATATCTTTATGAAGAAAACCAAATAGGAGTTTTGTTAGAGGCAAAGTAGTTATAAAAGTCTTCACTTCGATTAAAGAAACTCCCAGGCATGTAAATGATATCATCTAGGGGAATCTTGTTTCATAGGATCTTGTGAGATCCAAGAGATGTAAAGGAGCACAAATGAAGATGAATTTATCTTAGGTATAGTTAGCTCTCAATTATGTTCAAGTTCAAAGTTTGATAGCAATGTCTGTGGTGGCTTACTACAATGTGTTGTTCAAGTTATAGACTAGGTCTCGAGGTTTTTATACATTGAAGTTTTCCTCGTTAACAAAATTTACAGTGTCTTGTGTTATTTATTTTCAGCATTATATTGTTTATCTTTATAATAAAAATATCACAAGTAGTATGTTAATAACTTAGACAATTTTTTAAGGCTAAAAGACTGACTGTATAAAACCTACAAGATTTATCCTTGAGAATTCGTATCTTGAAAGAAAAAATACAAGACTTGTTCTTGTTGGAATTCAGTTCATATTAAAGTTTGGGTACATACTAGGTTATTACTTGGATATTGGTTTATGAGATCGTCAAAGTTAAACTTGTCTTCATATCAAGTATCAAATCTTTACTATTGATTCGTGCTGCTGATTGTGACAAGTTTGTCCATACAGGTTTCCGAATTAAAATTTAGTGGTATAATTGGTACTCCCTCTTTTTTACTTGGTATCAGAGAAGGCAGACACAAGAAAGGCATGATAGTTTGTGTTTGAAGCGATTTGAAACCCATGGACAAGAGTTCTATCTCTTTTAACGTAACATCAGAGAATCAAAACACCATGTTTATGGATTCTATTAATAAACCGGGGTCAACTTCATACTCAGAAATAGATGAATAATTGATTGTTCCCATAAACAAGTCTATGAACAATAATGGTCATGACAATGATTTTTCCTTCCATCTTATTGATGAGTCTGACTCAGATGGTGAAAAATAAACAACTAAAAAAGGTGTTGAACTTATCAAGCACTTGCAATTTTAGTCTTTTGAAGCTCTGAGGCTTAAGAACAAGGTTAATGCTCTTATTTTAAAGACCACTAATAAAGATTCACGAATTAAAATAAAGGATCTCGAATTAAGATTCGAATAAAACATATTAGAATTATTACTTTTTCTAGAATTTCCTCCACCCTCTTGCAGTCAATATGTTAGTGAATCTGAAAGTTTTGCTCTATTCAAGACTTCTGAAAAAAATGAAAGATCTTGAGAGAGAGATTGTTTATGAGTAATTCATATAAAAGTCTTTCGTTGACTCCTCTTTTAAAAGCTTGTACACATTTTGTACCTACGTACTCAAGAGAAAAACAACATTTTTTCCCTGACGAAAAAACAACAACTGTTCTCCTTGATGATTTCAGTACTAAAACAACTCTTTATAATTCTATTAGAACTCGGAATATTTGCGACTTTTGCAAGTCATAAGGACACTTTCATATACAAATTCATACAGTAGAATAAGAGATTCAATTGTCTTTAGGATACATTTAATTTTATTCTTGATAATGTGACAAATGTCTGAAATTCTTAACCTTTTGGTTCTAAAACCATGGCTGCTGATCGCAAGAAAACATGTTGCACCAACTCCAATAATGATCGTGTTGTTGCTAAAAGATAGTACTCAAATAGTCCTAAGAAAATTTGGAAAAAAAATTTCTTTCAAGACTTGGGTTCCTAAAAATCCCTTGAAGGATTCTTAGTAAATTTTAAGAGAAAATGCACAACTTGCTAGGATAAATAAGGTCATTATAAGATATAGTGATCTTGTTGACAAATTATCTCTGAATTATACGGAAAATCAGTCTATCTCGGGTAAGAATTCTAACTTCATCTCATAATGTTAGAGCATCGCTCATTAAAGTCACAAGTTTTACTAGCTCAAACTTGTCGTCAATGTAAAAACTATATCTTGATTTTTATCCTACTAAAGTCAAGTCTCGGACTAAGATTAGAGTATGGTAGTTGAGTATCGGACATCACTGAATAACCCTAGAATATTGAATATTAGAGAACTAACGAAGAAATTTGCGAGAACTTCATTAACAAAGATGTATATAAATACTGACCTATCATATTTACTCATGTCATATACCATTCTATCTTATGAGACTATGTCGTATGATTTTTAATAGATTTAATATTGCAAATACAAAAATTCGAGTTCAAGCTTGTCTTGGTTCAACTCTCAAAATATGATTTAAGTAATGGATGTTTACGGATACTTAACAATCTTAATTAGAACAATTTATTATTCACACTTTTTTTGTTTCAAGTTGATCATTTAGAAATTGCCCAAGCAACATTGTATATCGTTTATGGCTATTAAAAAAAGTGAAGAAATAAGAAAAACCATGGAGGGATATTTCGAGGAGTTCACTGTAAACTGTGAAAACACCTTTTTTTTTATATTAGTTATTTATTAGATTAGATTAGATTGTGGATGTTTCAAATTTAATTATGAGAGATACAAAACTGCTTCTCGCAAGGTACACATACTTGTATGTATTACATCGTCATACTGAATTTTACAGGTTTGCGAAACTTTTACATCTAAGTTAGGGAATGGTAAAAGGTTAGCAAATCCCTATGAAAATTGACTTTGCGAACTATCAATTGCTTATCAGATCTTACCACTCACTCTGCATATAAATCACAAAGGTGATCAAATATCCACTCACAATCAGGTTGAGCGCTTTGCGCATCCGACTTAGTTGAGCGCCACTTGAAGATAAAGACAGTCTCTTATTCTTACTCATCAAATTTGAATCACTAGGGGTATCATAGATTACAAGTTGGTTGTATGCCATTCAGACTCTGCATTTTCTCCTTTTCGCTTTTTGCTATTTTAAAAATGACTTATAATAAGTGACCGATTTTCGTCTTTGTTCGACTAGTAAACCCCGGAACATAAATCCCAAGGAAACTAGATCAATAAGGCCCCCTTTTGCAACCAAAAGCCTATGGAGAAACCAATGAATTGTAAACCCAAAAGGCCGCAAACCCACTAAATAAGAAACTTTTCATTTCATTTCCACACACAATTAAATCCTCCCCCGCCATTTTCCTCACTTATGTGACTGTGATTCTACTGGTCTGGTCTTTCATGCGGACTCTGCCAGCTGCGATGTACAAGTGTGTCTCGGATGGAAGTGGCCCTTAAGAAAATTCCTATGGAATGAACAAACTTGAAGTTTGTTTATTTTTCTCCCACTATGAACTCAACAAACATGAAAAACGGATGTCCAAACCAACAAATTTATTGGTTTGTTTACCGGACCAACATGAGACGCACAGACAAAGAAAACTCGTTGGCGGGTGAAGAAAATCCGCGCGGCTTGTAAAGACCCTCCAACGGATAATGTTAACCCGCCAACGACTATTTCTCAATCCATCCATCTAACAACTCCACTATTTTCACTATAAATTCAGCTTATTTCAAACTTAAATTTCACAGCTTCTACACCTTTACCTATAAATTTCTCAATTAAATATGATATCAATACCATTTTTTCTAGTTCTCATATGATCCCAATCTATCATATTTTTATTCTTCAAATAATCAAATTTTCTAACAAATATGGCATCCCCCTCGCAACAATCCCAACAACAAACGCAACAATCTCAACCAAGGTGTTCAGTATACGATGGATAGAGACCAATCAATTTGTAGAAAATATGTATTATTTACAGTAGATAAAATCAATGGTTGCCCACAAGAAAAAAATATTTTTTATGGAAAAAAATTCAAGAGATTTTGTGAAGAAACCGCTAACATCAATAATCGAGATCACGATGGGTTGTCTCATCGTTTTCATGCAATTAGAAAAGACCTTAGTGAATACATCGCTTTGATCATGCAAATGTGGCGCTCCAAAACAAGTGGTGAAACTGAACCGGATGAGGAACGAAGATGTCGATAAGAATGGCAAAGATCCCACAAAACTGGTTTCCAACACCAATCTTGTTACAACATTCTAAAGGTGCTTAACAAGTTTAATCCATACTTATTGGAAGGTATTCAAGTTCCCGCAAGATCACCACATGGTCCAATCTCGTATGATTTCCAAAGTGGTGGGCCTGCTTCCTCACCGGAAGGAAATGGATCTCCATATGCTGGGTCTCAAAGTAGTCAGGAACAACATAAGACCAATCTGGACATTAACACCAACATCAAGAGAAGAAGAAGAATAGGAGTATGGAAAGCTGGAAAAGCAGCGAGAGACATAGCCCAAAGAGCGGCGAAAGGAGGTTCAAAGGCTCTAAAGGCTTTGGTATTATCCCTGATTGTAATTGCAACATAAAATTTTGCGTGCTTCTATCTTCAATTACGTCTACATCCATTTGACACAAAATCTCTATATACATTTCTTCCTCTTCTTTGTACAAGGTTTCATCCATCTCCATATCATCCTCAGAAGAACCAAAATCAAGATTCATGGTTGAAAATTGAAAGCGATTGAAATTTCGAAAAGTTTGGTTTGATGAAAGCTTGTTGTGAATTTGGGAGATGAAGGTAAAAAAAATAGCCGTTTCGGTGACCGTTTAAAGGTAGCCATTCGCAGTCTTAAAAGATTCGCCAACGGATTTTCTTCGACTGCCAGCGAGTCATGTTTGCCCCCAGCGGTTATCCTTGATCCGCGCGTCTCATTGTACCCTGCCCAGCGCATTTATCATGGTGAAAAAATTTGTTTGCCCATCCACCTGGCTCAACAAAAAATTTCATTTGGCTATTGCCATAGGAATTGCCCTTAGTAAAGTAACCAACTAACAAGAGGGGTATTTTCGGAATCATAAACCAAAATTCATCTGTCAAAGAAAAGTTAGTTATGTTCATTCCAAATTCTCTCACATTTTGGTTGTCAAAACAATTGGATTTCTTGCACCAATTCCTTTGTCTGTCTCTAACCTAATTCCTTCCTCCACCTCCCCTCCTTACCTCCATCTCTTCACCATGGTAAGATTTCTTTCTCATTTTGCTAATTTCTACCAAATATTTATTTTTCATGATTTTCCTTTTTATTTAAATTTCTATGCATAATTTTTGAGTTTTTTTTTTTTTTCCATCGAAGATGGAAGAGGTGAGCATTAAAATGTGATGGTTGATAATAAGACCAATTATTTTCCATTACAATGGAGGGGAAGGTGGTGTCCGATCATGACAATATGAATAAAGACACGACAGAGAAAGAATATAAGGTGACGATAAAGCGAGCATACAAAGTCTGGCAAGGAAAAAATGTAAGCTTTCTCATGAATCTGTTAATTGTTTCTACACATCCATAATAATCTAGCCAGGAAGTTCTCATTTTATTGGTGTGCACATATTTGCATGAAACAATTGATTGCTTAGCTTCGCCGGAGTCCACCTCTGGTTGCTGTCAAGGCAGCTCCAGGGGGTTAATGTAACTCCGCCAATGTAGAGCTGTTTTGCGTACATTGCCGGTCCCAAGCCCGGATGAAGGAGGAGAGTGTTTTTTCAGTTTCTCAATGAGTTGTACTTTTGTATGCTTAATGTTCTTTTATACAAACAATCTTGCAGATATTCTTCTTTGGAGGCAGACTTGTATTTGGTCCAGATATAAAGTCACTAATACTTACGATACTTCTTATCGTAACCCCGGTTATATTGTTCTGTGTTTGTGTTTCTCAACGACTGATTTACGAGTTTCCCAACGGGCTTGGCATCGCGTTTGTTGTCATTCCGGCCGTCTTTACAGCTTATGTAAGCATATGTATATCTAACAGTTTCTAATGTGTAGCTTCGTACCTTCAAAACTTCATCTAGTAGTTCATTCGAACTTAAAATGAATGCTTGTTGTTAGTTAAGAACATACAAAATCTTGTGTGCAGATTGTTCTTCTTCTGTTCCTTACTTCTGGGAGAGACCCGGGGATTATTCCTAGGAATGCTCGACCACCAGATCCGGAAGATGAAGGTGATGGCGCTGGGATGCCTATGTCTACATATATGTCAATGTCCATGTCTGTGGATTGGGCTGCAAATCCAAGTGGTGCTTCAACTATACCACCGACAAAAGATGTTTGTGTCAACGGAAAGGTAATCAAGGTGAAGTACTGTCACACTTGCATGTTGTACCGCCCACCTCGATGCTCTCATTGCTCTATTTGCAATAACTGTGTTGAGCGCTTTGATCATCATTGCCCATGGGTTGGACAATGTATTGGAAAGGTATCTGCTCCAATGTTTATTTGCGTTTTCCTAATGCCATTAGTTTCAGAAACTGCAACTAGGCTATGTTGGGGTCTTCTGGATTTTGGTGCTGAAGGTGCTTATTATTGTGTGTTTCTTCTAATGATGCAGAGGAATTATCGTTTCTTTTTTATGTTTGTGTCCTCCACAACGATGCTGTGCCTATATGTTTTAGTCTTCTGCTGCATAAACATCAGGAAAATAATGCTAGATGAGCACTGCAATATCTGGCAAGCTTTTGCAGAGTCCTCAGCATCAGCCTTCCTCATTGTTTATACATTCATAGCTGTTTGGTTCGTGGGAGGGCTCACAGCCTTCCACATGTACTTAATTTCTACCAACCAGGTATATTTCCTTTCTTTTCCTTCTCATTTCAGAACCTTTCTTCGATTTTTTCTGCTTCTCATATATAACCAATGGTTCTTGCAGACTACCTATGAGAATTTCCGTTATCGCTACGATGGGAAAACAAACCCCCATAACCGTGGATTTGTCGGCAATGTTGCAGAGATATTTTTCTCTAAGATACCTGCTTCCAGGAACAATTTCCGCGCAAAAGTGAAGGACCTCTCATTTTCTGGCCTTTCAACTTCACTTTCCAGAGGTCGCACCACACCCAAGACAAGCATTGATATAGAAACTGGTGGTAAACGGCAGGCTGTTGATGCGGAGGAATTGGACGATATACAGAGTCAGATTGGGAGTATAGCCAGTTTGGATAGGTGTGGGACAGAACCAAGACATACCAATTTGGGTCAGAACGGAGACTGGGAGATCACAAGAGACATACATGCCCTAGCTGCAGAATTTGGATCACATCAAGGTTTAAAGGATACATAAAGCAAATTCATAAGACCTTTTCAACTTCCGTCAGGAAAAGTAGGCAATCTTTTTGGCCTTGCAAATGACAGAGAGAGCAGAAGTTGCTATTCAGCAGCTCCTAATTGATACAACCTGAAGAAGGATGCAAGGAGAGCGTGGAGATTGTGTTGCACAATAGGAATGCTTTTATGGATAGAGTGAGAGAACTTTCATTTTTTTTCTTCCTGTTGGCTTTTCTTTGTGTCATTGTAATTACTCATCCCTGCAGAAAGAAATACATTTTGTCTGAAGTTTGGTCTGTGACTTTTGTTTCATGAACTGTAATTGCAAGCTTAAATTAGTGATATATAAATATAGTAGACAACTCTTGTAAAGCTCTTTGGGAGAATCATGTTTTCCAGATTTCAGAAAGTCACAAACACGAAACACCAGTACAAGGCTACAAGCTGCTTACACATGACACAGCACTACAATTGAGCTGCGATTGAACATAGTAGAATAACAATGCTAAAAGCATGTATCAAAAGAGCTGTAATTGAGTGATGAGGCGAGGTATAAAAAACACTTTCAGGTGTTCAATTCATCCCAAGGATAGAAAATATACTACCAGAGAGTACAGTACCAAAAAGAAAAAAATGAACTACACCAAGTTCGCAGATATATATCTCAAAAGTGACAACTCATACCACTGATTTTTTACACAAAAGAGTACACGATTAATGGATTAACGCTACTGCCTAACAGGATTAACGCTACCGCCTAACAAAAAAGTCCTGCTCGCTTAGATACTGAAATACAGTGTTATCATTACCATCCAATATCCATCCATGCCCTTTACTACTTCACATGAACACCAGAGTACCATGCCTCTGGAGAAGATCGAACTATCATGCGCCTGCTATTTGCAACGTCTGTAGTCATCTGGAACAACTGCACAAGAATAAGCACAGATTCAAGCCTCTGATTAGAAGAGATTTTTTGCTTACTGTTTGACAGAGACAAAGAGTATCACAAAATGTTACAGATTCTTAATACTAGCGTTCTCAAATACTGATACTAATGATGAATCACAATGTCCTCCAACTAACTCCTCACGGCATAATCTAGAATATCATACTAACCACGTCATGCAAATCAATGATCAGATTCAACACTGCAAATTTACAGTAGAAATTGGGGTAATGACATCTTAGATTTGTGCCAAAACTTAACAGAAATCAAAATAGGGACGAACAACCAAATGACAAAGCAAACTCAAAAAATGGAGATGGCTTTATTTTACCCTCATTTATTTTAAAAATAAAGGGGTTACGGACACCCAAACGTTACCGAGAACAAAAAGAAAAAGAACAAAGACTAAGCCTTGGAAAATGGCAAGAGCCAAATCTTCTTTAATCTCTCAACTGATTGAGCTATGATTATCTCTCTGTATCCGTAAGAATGTGAGAGACTAGACAGCAAATCTACATCTCTTAGTTTCTAGTTGTGAAAAAACATGTCTTACCATGACCTTTTTCCTAACCATATAACCAATATCTAACAAGAGTTTTAGTATGAAATTCATTACCATAGCGCACAATACAGCAGGACTATAGAAAGTCTTAAGTCAATCCCGGTTAGCGTAGATTGGCATAAAGCAACATGCACATTTATTTAAATGCCACACATCCTTGGCGATATCAGATACTATAAAGGTACAAAAGGCATGTAAGTTCAAGTGTCTTTAAAAAAAAACAAGCAATTAAGTTCTCTAACAATAACAACTCACATCTAAGTCTTCATGCTTTACAACATCGATGATTAAACATTAATGCCAATCATTCCAGTCACATAAACATATCCAACACAAAATGTTTGAAGATGATAAAGATCAACTAAACACCCGAATTTGTATTGCTCAAACATAGCTGAATTAATATACTTGCTAACTGATGTTCTATTAGTAAGTGGTAAACTGATAAGACTGGCGTGAAGCAGCGACCAAAGCAAACATCTAAATCCAAAGCAAAGATCTAAATCCAAGTGTCTTTACAGAACATGAAAATTTAATCCCTGACCACAGCACTTGCCCACCTATGTTTCCATGCTCTACACCTAATAAGTTTGCATACTCAATGTGTATAGATAATTGTCTACAAACACGAAAACTAATCTCTGATTCCAGCTATCACAGTGTTTCAACAAGAATCAACACAAACAAACCAAACAAAAGAAGTTGAAGAAAAACTCACCAAAACCTCAAGCCTGAGTACCAGAAATCGACTTCATTTGCACATTCAGATTAGAATCCAAGCTCTGCAAATTCGGCAACGCCTCATAGGAACCAAACCGTCTAATGCCAACAGTTTTTGCAACCACAGCATAGATAACCATAACAATAACAATCACAAACAGCACGTGGATCACAAACACCAAATCCAATATCGCCACTGCTCTCAACCTCGACTCTTCCAAATCACATTTTGTCGAACCTTCAACGCCACTCACAACATCCAACAACCTATGACAACCCTCAGGTATAAACCCTTCCACATACAATGTCAATCCCGTCTGCAACGCCCACAGCCCCTGTAAACAAAACCCAAACCCCAATGCCACATCAGCAACAAACAACCTCGGATTCACACAGATCCCAACACAGACCAACGACATAAACCCCGATATTCTCGCAGACACCGCATCGCATTTCGCCTGCAAATCCGAAACCTGAACGGAAGCCGACGACGACGAAACCGAATATTGCAAGAAGAACACGCCGGCGGCGAAGGCGAAGAAGAGGTCGTTAGGGAACGGAAGTAGAGACGTTGATTCAGAGATGAGAATAGAAACGATGAGGATCAAGAAGAGGAATAAGACGGCTGAGTTCTGTAGAGATGTGAATCGGTGGACCGGTGTTGAACCTTTGAGGAGGGGATCGGGTGATAATGAATTGACGGTTTGATGAATAGAGGAGATTAGAAGCGATACGATTAAGAGATAGAGCTGAAGATATTTGAGATTCGAAGACGAAGATGGAGATGATGATGGGAATGGATGATATGGTTTGATTATGTAATCACGAGGTGATGATTTGAGATTGTTACGAGTTGAGCAGATTAGATGGTATAGACCAAGTGAGATTAAGGATGATGATGAGAATATGTGTGAGATTAATGCTGCCATTATTATTAAGAAGATTATAGGGTTTGATTTTGATTCTCTTGTCGAGATTCAACAGGAGAAGAAGGCGAAGTGACTAAATGAGGGAAGAGTTGAATTTTGGGTGGATTATATTTACTATTATATCCCTTGATTTGTTTTTCAATTACCATTTTTTTGGCCTGGAGTATTCTCGTTTTCCCTCCATTTTTTAATATCGGTTTCACTTTCCATGCCGAGCCCATGCCTGCTGATGTTGGTGCCAGTTTTGCCGCTAATGTGGGTGCCTGTTTACCAGGAAGGTACCAAATTTTGGTCAAAAAATGACAATGACAAAATAGCGTAGTGTAACTTTGATATTACTAAAATGACTTAATACCGACTACTATTTTACATATGTATTCAAAGGTATAAACGTACATTAAGTCAATACTTACATATTCAACCTTGATATTACTAATCCAATACTCTGATTCCTACTTTATCATTCGATCATTCATGACATATTAAATTAAGAATGAGCATTCTGCATAATTCAACAATATCTCTGATATCCTGTCAAATACTCGAAATATCAGAATAAGTCCATGATCGAGCAATCTCATTGGACGCTCGTCGATCCAAATTGTCAGAACATCATTATTACCTCAACTGGTAAAATGATATATCACAATTCATCAAGACTCAACGTATGTGCATTACCCTGTCTCAACAGACATCTCACACTCAACCACGAGTCTCAGAGCATATCACATTCGTCCATTATGCTCGACTGGCCAAGGTTAAGACTCATGATCTAGCCAAGTCATTAATTGACCAATTTAATACACGTATGCCTTTTAGACTCCACATTCATGAGACATCAATCATGCCACATGGGAGAATATTCACTAGGGTTTTGGTCTGACGGCCTACGACACGTGTGTACACCCACGATGAGAAATGTAAATAAGTCATGCAAGTAGTTGAAGGAGTTAGCAAAGTAGTGGATGGAAAATCAACCTAGTCTCCCGCACAATGTGGAACTGGTTCAAAAACGATTTCCACTTTTTCACTCTTCCACTCCTCTATAACTGCCACACTTACTGGGGTCAATGTGTCTACCACTCTTGCAATATAAGTAAGTTTCTCAATCCACGATTGAACAAGAAGAATTCTCAACACGACAGAATTCAATCAATCAGAACTTATGTTATCTAAACCCAACAGCTCATTAAACTTGCAGAAGTCTCCAACACATCCACAATCATTGATCTTGATCTCACACACTTCTCAGCTTCCCTCCTACAGATTGACCCTCATCCCTCTTTGTGACCGAAATGACTCTGGAACGGTCATTGTCTTGGTTTAGGCCAGAGTCTTACAGATTGATCTCTCGAACTCAAAAACACTCCCGTGCAGTGCATATGTTTGCTGAAAGTTTGAGAAATTTTCTCGATCGAGGAACCGACTGCTCGTCTCTCCATTTTTCCTAAAAAACCAACAAATCGTTTTCATCCATCAACAATGTTCAAAAAGGAACTTTATCTTCTAAAGACCGATGAAATAAAAATGATAAAAAAATCATCGAGGTGATCAATATCGTCTTAACCAATCTCCAAAAATATAGGCATATCAAGGTAACAAGAAAAGATCTAAGAAACATGCTTCACTAGATCAAGAATATTTTGTGTATTCTGAAACCTATAGTGAGAGAAAGTCTCATGCTAATACCACTTAATTGGTATTTGATTACATCCTCACCTTGGTGTGCCAATTGTATGCGAGGAAGCAAAAATAAGGCGCGTTTTTATGTAGATTATGGGAATAAATCTAGTAATCGAAAATATATCTTGAAAGATATTCTTATTTTTAAGAATATTATATTTTTGGTAGTATGATATCTCAAAAATATCTTTCGAGATTCACAAAGGATCCTTCTGATTCACTGTTTATTCTTCGTCTGAACTATAAATCAGGATCTAATGTCTTTTCTTAAAAAGGTGCTTGATTTAAAATGTTTCTTTTTGAATAAGTCTGCACCATCACTTGATGGTAAGAAACCGAAGAAAATGATCAAAAAGAGAGATTGGCTTAGAAAAAAAAGGAAAAAAAATATATATTGAAGAAAGATCAATGTATTGAGATATTGACACAATTATGTATTTAATCTAAAACAAAATTGCATGCTCTTGCAGAATTTTTCACTAAAAAATCTCAGTTGCAAGAGATTCTTGTAAAGCATCAATCTTATCTTCTTGAGGAAATTCACAATCTCAATATTGGAAATAATAATTCATCTTCATCAAGTGCTGAAGATATGAAGGATTAATTTGCACATAAATATATAAGATTAAGTTCGCATTAGAATAGACTAATCAATTCTTGATTTATTTCAATGTTTGTGTAAAGTCTATTCAAAAACTATAAATAATAGTATGAATGATTAAGCTTTTATTTAAATATTTTGTATCATTTTTTGTGATGGTTTCGATTGCATAGATTTTGTGAATGATTATCTTTTATGCTTTGATTTCGGTTATGAGATGTTATTTCGGTTTTCACTACTCCTAAGTTTTCGATATCATATTATGGTGATCTCTTATGAATCGTGTGAATTTATTATATAATAAGATTAGCTTATAACCTTTTTAAGTAGGCTTTATCAAAGGATTATAAAAAGATACTGATTAAATCTAATCTGTGAAAGTTACAATGATGCTATTATCGATTTATGTTTACATAAGTTGTGTATATAGCATAACATACGAGTTTCGGTTTTAGGCTTTTATTATTGGCACGTATTAGCTAAAACTAGTTTCAACCTTTATCCTGTAAAGGTTGTTCTGGTTGTTGTTCTTTTGTTTTTGCAGGGGAATAACAACTAACAGGGAGAGAGTTCTAAAAAGAAGAGGGTACCAAAATATACCTCAATCTAAAACTTTTCCACCTATAAGTCCTTTCTCCGATAGTGATTGTATATGGACTGAGTCGAGACAATACAACTAATAAATTCACACTTCTTGTGATTATCTATGGATACGAGATTGATACAATACGACAACAAGATAACTTGATGTTGATGGTGGTTTTTAGCTTAGGGTTAAAATCGTAGAACCTTGCATTTGATGTGACGTCACTCTGCAAGGAAACAGTGATGTGAGTGCTAACCTCTCCACCGACATATTTATTGAGCCGTTCAATATAATCACATGAAATTTATCCAGACTGGTGAATGTAACAACCACCCAAACGCTTTGTAAATTTCGGCACCTCGCCAATACAAGACTCACCGAGTACTTTCCTGTCCTATGTTCCCCTGCAGAACCCTTAATATCGGTATGACATGACGGATTTATGTTCACTCGCAGCGGAGTAGCATGAACCTCCAAGTACCAAAGTTAAGGCCATCGCACGAAATGCTCAGACGGAAAGCACACTACATTCTGTAGATAAAGATTTTTGTGGCAGCATACAAAATCCATCCAATTATTGTGATAACTCACAAAAAACTCATAAACCCGACTAATTTGCAGAAATTAGGGTTTCACACCCCGCGCAGTACACTAGACCCCGTTTGTCGAACTATGCTTAGCCAAACTAGGCAATTAAGTCCGTCACAACGCACTGGAAGTGTGGTCACGCCCTAGCTTGCCGGCCTCACTTCCCATCGAGCAATCATGTCGCTTTAAAGCCGCCACAGTGTTGAAAAGAAGGAAACTGCGCCAGATGGCCGCAAAGCCAATTGGCTTCCCCAGAACATGCGACATACCATATAGTCTAATTAGGGTTTCGACAAGCCAACCCCTAATTAGGCAAGATTTCCACACCAACGTGCCAAAATTTCAGTGGCCATGGCTACACCGCAACCATTCCAAAGGCATGCACGATCCATGCCATCCATGCCGCTAACGCGCGTTAAAGGCGCCACTTCCAACTAAAGGGTATCCATGATCGACGACTACCTTTTCTCCTGAGACGCAATCTCAACCATCCAAGTTCGCCACCAAACTAACAGGCTTGTGGCAACTATTGGGCGACCATGCCGCTAAACCCTAAACTTTGGCCACGGAATCAATCCCAGTTTGGCTACGGCGCCTAATTTCGTCCACAATGCCAAACCCTAACCTTGGCCATACCGCCAAGCCTTAACTTTAGTCACGGAGCCAAATCTTAACTTTGGCCATGATAAACACTACAGGCATGGCCACGCCACTGACATGCTGCTATGCCACAACCACTGGAATTCCACCATGCCTCAACTACTAGCATGTCGTTATGCCATGGCCACTGGCATGCCACCATTCCATGGCTACTAGAATGTCACTATGCCACAACTACTAGCATGTTACTATGCCACATCTACTAGCATGTCGCTATGAAACGTCCACTGGAATGCTGCAATGCCACGGCTACTAGCATGTCGCTTATGCCACCATGCCACAGCTATCGGCATGTCTTTATGCCACTGGCATGCCACAGCTACTAGCATGTCGTTATGCCACGGCCACTGGCGTGCCACCATGCCACGACTACTAGCATGTCGATATGCCATGGCCACTGGCATGCCACCATGCCACGGATACTAGCATGTCGATATGCCACGACCACTGGCATGCCACCATGCCACGACTACTAGCATGTCACTATGCCACGGCCACTGGCATGCTACCATATCATGACTACTAGCATGTCTCTATGCCACGGCCACTGGCGTGCCACTATGCCACAACTACTAGCATGCCGCTATGCCGCGTACGTCATTGGCATGACACTATGCCATGGCTAGGCCACTGGCTTGCCGCTAGCATGTCGTTATGTCATGGCTCCACCCGGCGCTACTATGCCAATAGCGTCACTTCGCTATACAACAAGATACGACCATAATCAATTGTATGCGTGTCGTTACCACAACAAATTAATTAATACTTTACTACCTAATTAACAAGTAATATAGGGTAGTCAAGGTCGATCCCACGAGGAGCACGAGATTCTAGTTGTAAAATTGTCACAAAAAGGGGGTATTGGTTATAAAATTTATAAAGCAAAAAAAATAAACAAAGTAATTAAAAAGAAATCGATAAGAGAGAATAGATCAAGGAATCCTTCTTCGCTGCAAAACAATGATTAAAGTTATGTTCTTTTCCACTTCTTATTAGTCACAAATTATCACCAACCGTAGGTATAGCAGCTAGATCAGTGCTAACCCAAAAATCCCTTATATCACCGGATACGGAAGTTCTCGACTACCGGATTCTATTCACCAAACCACCTAGTAGTAGATCACTCAAGATGTAATTTAGTTAAACGCATTAAGATTTATGAATTTATTAGGTTGATATTAGTAGTTAAACTCTTAAATCAAGGTCCACTTGCTAACGTTGTTTTCACACACGATTGCTCCACGGAATCCCTCCGCAAGGTCTCGTGTTTGCTACTTATGTAAAGAGTCAAGAAACGATTACTTATCCCCTAACTTTCACTAGCTATAGATCAAATTAACAAATCAATCTAGTTGTACACCTAGATAATCTATCAATCAATCATGAATGTCTTTAAGATCACTCCTATTAGTAAAAACAAACGATAATCATGTGAAAACTTCAAAGTAGATTTAAAACAAACTCAAAACATGCTAAGAACTAGGAATTCATCCTCAATCAAATTAGTTACTCATATTAAAGAGTTCACACAAAGAGAAAAGTATTGTGTGTGTTAAAGTGTGCAAAAGTATTGTAAAAGATGTGTGTATCTAAGTGCATCTATATATATGGAAGTGTAGAAATTCTTCTCTATTTATAGGCTTCAATGTTCTCCATATCTTCTAAGGAATAGAATCCCTTTCCTTTTGTAGCTCAATTTCCAAATCCAAGC
This sequence comes from Papaver bracteatum, assembly GCA_023529315.1. Classification (NCBI taxonomy): domain Eukaryota; kingdom Viridiplantae; phylum Streptophyta; class Magnoliopsida; order Ranunculales; family Papaveraceae; genus Papaver; species Papaver bracteatum. Next base: position 102,319 of record JAJJWX010001777.1, read on the forward strand.
CTTTCTCAAATCTTCCATCTCCTCTTTCCAAATCCAAGCCAAATTCTTCATTCAATTCCAAGTCCAACTCTTCACATCCCATGAGAGAAATCCACACAAAATTCTCGCAAGTTTGGCTCATAGGATAAATCCACAAAAAATTAACGCGCAAGAGTTTGGCTGGAAAAGCTGTTTTTGGCTAGGAAATAGTAGGAATCCGTCGCCGTCGGCTACCTGAAAATTCTCCTCCGGTCAAGGTATATTCCTTCAGTCCACCGTTAGGACTAACGGTCAAACATGTCAAAACCGTAAGTCAAACGTTAGTCAAAAGTCAAGGGTCAAGGGGCTGAGTTAGAACGAGTCAGAACCGAGTGTGGTGGCTAACTGACTGACTAGTTCGACCAAGCCACTTGCACTGAACCTTATTGTTCACGTCCAAGATGGCCATGCCAGATCCTGCTACCCAGCCATGATGGCTGTCATCAGAACTTGCACACAGCAACACCACCTCTTCGCTAACTTAGCCGCAATTCACCGATCATGCACAATCGCCAATTTTAATCCCGACCATGATGGCTGGCCACATCTACAACTTCTGTTTATTCATCTTAGCATTCGCCTCAAAAGTATCCTCACAACCAATCAAAGACACCCTTGCCTGGCCATTTGCTCAAGCTCATGACCTCGCAACTTCAACTTAAGCACTAGTTACACCTCTATCTCACCAATTTCATTCCTTCCATAATCACCAGTTCCACAAACTCCCCTGCAAAGCATTCACCAGTTGTGACACTGCCATCAAACACCACCACAAGAATTCACGACTTCCATTCTCCTTTGTGAGCTCAAGCACATACTGCATCAATCAATTTGCTTCACCTTCTCATGGGATACCACCAAAGCGCCTGAAGCAATTCCTTTTGCACAAACCACAAGTAGTTTCATTACCACTTGCCATCTTGAATCTCCTGTGAAAATCCTAACATACATCTAAGTGCAATAAATGACTTCATTCATACACTGTTGCTTTTGATCTTCTCTATACCCATCTTGGCTCCATTCAAATCAAGCGACTATTATCGACCCCTCCGAATCATTCACACAATTCCAACCACAGTGCCTTCTTCATAGCAAAGCAGACTAATAATCCATAGCAAGATACACTACTTCCTCCTTCAATTCCATTACAGCATCAACACCTCACTGCAGTTTCAATAGCAAATCCCATCAACAACTCCTCCATCTTCCATGTATAATCCTGCCGCGACTCTTTGCATCTTCCTCTTATTTCTCATAATCACAGCACCATCTTCAATTATCGAACAAACCCATCTCTTGTTTGATTAAGACGAACCCGACACCCAAATACCTCTTCATTCTGATTTAACAACATTGACATCACAATCGACACATTTAAACGATTAGTCATCTTCAATTTCAATACCACCTCTCAGAACCCATTTTCACTATCTCGTTGTAACCCTTTACTCCATTCATCTCAGATTCACATCCAACAACATATCATCTGTTTCATACCCATTTACCAAACCATTAACAACATCAATCTCTCCTTCTCTTCGATTCATATCAAACCCTATTTATTCCTCGATCTGGACCTTCAACTTATCCACCAACCCATGGAACTCACCATCTCTTCTAATTTTCATTGAGATGCTCTCAATTTCTTTGATTCTATCATATTCTCGATCATTGCGTAAACTCTCTGCTGACTCTTGCTTCACGGCTGAAAAGGGAAGAAGCAGAAATGGGAATTGATGTCTTTTTTCTCGACCTAATTTGGTTTTAAGGTGGGATGGTTATTGACAGGTGGTGGCTTCGATAAGGGGGTAACCAAATTTGCGCCCCTTAACCATTGCTGGTTTGTCTTTAATATTTCTCCAAAACAGAGATGTCCCTTAACATGTGGCCATCCCTTAACAATCAGCTGGCTGTTTATAATCCTCCTCTGAGAGAGTTGCCCTTTAACCGTGGCTCGTCTCCCAATAGTGTTTGCCTGTGAAATGACAATTTTTCCCTTTCTGCTCAAATTGAGCGATTTCTTCTTCTTTTCTCCGTGCGACTCCAGAGTACCTAATAGCTCAAAAACACACGTAAAATACATAATTTACAAGAAAAATAGCAAAGAAAGCATAAACTCTTAGATAGTAAATTAGGTGTATTCTACACCTATCAAATTCCCCACACTTAGACTTTGCTAGTCCTCGAGCAAATCAAACTAAAACTTACAACTTCAAAGCGTTCCCGGCATCCCAAGCATCCAAAGAGCTATGAGGACATAGAGTTTCTGCATGCTAGTAATAAGAAGTTAGAAATACTAAAGAACATATTCTCATCCTTAAATGTTGAGTGAGAAATAACCACACCATAACGAGAGAACACGTGTTTGAGAAACGATCAATAAGCATTTCGCCTCGACTTCTACCTCACCAAAAAGGGTTTTATGATAATTGCACTCAAAAAGAAGGCTTTTTTATGGGTCTCACATGTGTGCAGGTAGGAACGAAGAGAGAATTCCTGCAACACGTTGAATGGTGGGAAGGATACTTACGAAATTTTGAAAAACCCACATCTTTTAACATTTTAAAAAACCATTTTTTCTAACGATCTCTAAGAAAGAAAATCAACCACTTATATCGAGGATGAGATTACTTACTTACCTTCACATCCGATTGCCAATTATGATAACACCACTCTCACGGAATCCAAAAGAAACGTCTTCCGCTCCTTGTCTTCATCTTCTTGGTCTTCGGCTTCAACTATTGATGATAAACACTTGAACTTCATAAATCCTTGACAATTTATAACCTTTTTCCTCAAAATCCGTGTCGCTTGAAACTTCATTATAGATTTTCCTTCCCCACGGCTTATTCAAAACAAAACAATAATAGATATTTCTCTTGTTTCATATATATATATATATATATATTTTTTTTTTTAGACAAGAGAAACAAAATACAAAACAAAGTGAAAAATAAAATAAACCATGGCCGTGGAAAAGTACTTTACCGCTTGATTCTTCACAACTTGTATCGTCTTGAAATCATAAATTTCAATAATTCTCACCTTTTACTTTCTTCGCTTTGTAAATACGTCTTAACACTTGGATATAGAATTACCTCATTGCATTTTAAGTCTTCAACTTTGATATAAAATTATGCTATTTTTCTTGTTCCATTGTTGCTTTCAAACCTTGGACCTTTTCAACTTTCCTTGTAGATTTTGATGTCGCTCCCTTGTTGTTGATGATTATGGTGTTTCTATGGACCCGTTGTTGTCGAGTGAGAGAATGGTGCTAACTGCAAATCGAACTACAAGAAGGTGGCTTTCATCTATAGACGTCACCCTCATGATTGACAAAGATTAGCACTCAAGAGATCAAAATAGTGCTGAAATTGGTGTGAAATTGGGTAGCTCACCATTCTACCCGGAATTAACGTACGGTGACACACACTCAAAAGAAGCTCTTTAGTAAAGGAAGAATTTTGGTCGGTGCCTCTCATGATATGAAAATGGGTAGTCTCCACTAATGATTGATCAGCAACTCTAATAACGCACTTCTCCCTGCACCAAATTTGCATCACCGGCATGATTAAATCCATTATTTAACACTCTAACAAGCAAGAAATCGAACATAGTTCCCTAACACTTCCAAGTTCAATTATGTCGGTCAGAATTCTCTATGTAATCATACCTAGAAGTATGCTAGTGATTCTAAAAATCTCTAAAAGTTGAAAGTTTTATTGCAAAATTATTTTTCTCTTTTTTTTTATGCAAAAATATATGCGTAGCCACTCCCCCACACTTAACCTTACATTGTCCTCAATGTAATTGAATCGTCCAAGTAAAATCAAGGTGGGAAATCCTAATATGATATGAAACAAAATAAATAACAAAATAAAAAGCAAAATAAAAGGATAAGAAATACAAAACCGGTGGGTTGCCTCCCACTTAGCGCTTGTTTTAAAGTCGACGGCCCGACATGGCTCTTGTAAGACTCACTCCCCATATACCAACAATCGGAAAATTTGGGGGTCCTCCCATAGTACCTGTTTTTCAAACAATAACTCCATACAAATATTAGCACAAGAAAATAATAGTAAAGTTATAGCTCGATAGAAATTTCCCCCACACTTATTCTTGTCCACACTCGGAAGTGTATAAAGAACATAGAATTTGGGAATTTCTATGCATTCCTCTTGGCAAACCTGCATAGTATTAGCATCAAGTGTTTCCAATGGTGGATATCGAGAAACAAAGTCATTCAAAAATACTTTCGAAGCACATACATTCAAACCAATAAGAGGTAAAGGATAAGAATTAACATGCAAAGGGTTAGACAAACCTTGCACAATTTCTTGTATTAGGGTATCCTCCTCATTCTTAAAAAATTCAAGTGAACTACTTACCTCTTGTATATCATGGTCCTCTATCAAACTTTGCAACCATTCTTCATCATTTTCTACCTTAACCAAAGTCTCGGCATCATCATAATCATTAGAAAGTTCAATTGGGTCTTCCACAAATTCAATCAATTCGGTTTCATTATCGAGCATCACCTCTTCAACATCTTCATCATCGGAATCCGGCCATTCACTAAAGTGATTTTCGTCGGTAAAAATTGTAAGATCTTCTTGTGAGGGTGTTATACCGTTTACAACAATAGGAAAGTCACACCAAATCTCCTCCTTTGGAATAGGTGAAGGATCGTTATTATGATCCGGAGTTGGAATAACTTCCTCATGGTTGCAACTTTCATACACTTCCGCGGACTCATAATTTTCCCTAAGGAATTTTTTCCAAGCACTAAATGCATCTTCCTCAAGCTCTACCTTTTGAATAGGTGATTGATCATTATTAAGATCAAGGCTCGAGTAATCTACACTAGCGTCATCAAAAGTTTCCAAAGGTTGGTCCTTTTCAACACAATCATCTTCATTATCGGAATCACCATAATAAGAATCTTCATCGGTTTCATAACCTTTATCCCGACGTCGTTTAAGTTCCATATGAATGGTCTTACTAATTTCTGCGACAAGCTCTTCCGAGTCTCCATCATCTTCCAATTTGTATAACTTTTGTGCAAGTTTCGGACATTAACACGCTTACCACCGTGTATAGAGTTTCTAGATTGTATATCCTTAAAAAGTGAAGGAAAAACACGATGAAGAGGAGTATATTCCCAACTCTCCGTATGCACATTACTAGAAAACAATGTATTAGAAGCATAATTATCCGTCCATCCTTGTGATTGTCTACTTACATACCCGTCATAAGGTTGTTGATATGTATGAGAATATCCATAAGGTTCCGTAGGATTTTGATCATAGCCAAAAGATTGATTTTGATTGTATCCTAAGGATGGTTGGAAATTGCCATGATGTTGAGGTTGAAAATCGTATTGATTGTTGAAATATGCTTGCTCTTGTCCACCATACATGGAAAACCGGTACCTGAAAAACAATTCAAAAACTAAGTTAGATACGATAAAGAATCCAACAAAGCAAGAATAAAGCAAAAAGTAAAAACAACTAAAATCATCCGATGCTCCCCGGCAACGGCGCCAAAATTTGTATGCGTGTCGTTACCACAACAAATTAATTAATACTTTACTACCTAATTAACAAGTAATATAGGGTAGTCAAGGTCGATCCCACGAGGAGCACGAGATTCTAGTTGTAAAATTGTCACAAAAAGGGGGTATTGGTTGTAAAATTTATAAAGCAAAAAAAATAAACAAAGTAATTAAAAAGAAATCGATAAGAGAGAATAGATCAAGGAATCCTTCTTCGCTGCAAAACAATGATTAAAGTTATGTTCTTTTCCACTTCTTATTAGTCACAAATTATCACCAACCGTAGGTATAGCAGCTAGATCAGTGCTAACCCAAAAATCCCTTATATCCTGGGATCGGAAGTTCTCGACTACCGGATTCTATTCACCAAACCACCTAGTAGTAGATCACTCAAGATGTAATTTAGTTAAACGCATTAAGATTTATGAATTTATTAGGTTGATATTAGTAGTTAAACTCTTAGATCAAGGTCCACTTGCTAACGTTGTTTTCACACACAATTGCTCCACGGAATCCCTCCTAAGGTCTCGTGTTTGCTACTTATGTAAAGAGTCAAGAAACGATTACTTATCCCCTAACTTTCACTAGCTATAGATCAAATTAACAAATCAATCTAGTTGTACACCTAGATAATCTATCAATCAATCATGAATGTCTTTAAGATCACTCCTATTAGTAAAAACAAACGATAATCATGTGAAAACTTCAAAGTAGATTTAAAACAAACTCAAAACATGTTAAGAACTAGGAATTCATCCTCAATCAAATTAGTTACTCATATTAAAGAGTTCACACAAAGAGAAAAGTATTGTGTGTGTTAAAGTGTGCAAAAGTATTGTAAAAGATGTGTGTATCTAAGTGCATCTATATATATGGAAGTGTAGAAATTCTTTTCTATTTATAGGCTTCAATGTTCTCCATATCTTCTAAGGAATAGAATCCCTTTCCTTTTGTAGCTCAATTTCCAAATCCAAGCCTTTCTCAAATCTTCCATCTCCTCTTTCCAAATCCAAGCCAAATTTTTCATTCAATTCCAAGTCCAACTCTTCACATCCCATGAGAGAAATCCACACAAAATTCTGCAAGTTTGGCTCGCCGAAAAGCGTGTTTTTTGGCGGAAATAGGCGGAATCCGTCGCCGCCGGCTACCTGAAAATTCTCCTCCGGTCAAGGTATATTCCGTCAGTCCACCGTTAGGACTAACGGTCAAACAGGTCAAAACCGTAAGTCAAGCGTTAGTCAAAAGTCAAGGGTCAAGGGACTGAGTTAGAACGAGTCAGAACCGAGTCAGCTGGCTAACTCGGCTGACTAGTTTTGACCAAGCCACTTGCTAATCGAACCTTATTGTTCACGGCCAAGATGACCATGCCGATCCTGCTACCCGGCCATGATGGCTGTCATCGTAACTTGCACAACAACACCACCTCTTCGCTAACTTATTACCAATTCACCGATCATACCTGTTGCCAATTTTAATCCACCATGATGGTGGCCCTGTCTGCAACTTCTCTTTATTCATCTTAGCATTCGCCTCATAGTATCCTCACAACCAATTCAGCACCCTTGCCTGGCCATTTTCTCAAGCTCATGACCTGCAACTTCAACTTAAGCACTAGTTACACCTCTATCTCACCAATTTCATTCCTTCCATAATCACCAGTTCCACAAACTCCCCTGCAAAGCATTCACATTTGTGACACGCCATCAAACACCACCACATGAATTCACGACTTCCATTCTCCTTTGTGAGCTCAAGCACATATACATGTCTGACTGCTTCACCTTCTCATGGGATACCACCAAAGCGCCTGAAGCAATTCCTTTTGGACAAACCACTGCAGTTTCATTACTTTGCCATCTTGAATCTCCCTGTGAAAAGCCTAACATACATCTAAGTGCAATAAACGACTTCATTCATACACTTTGTTGCTTTTGATCTTCTCTATACCCATCTTGGCTCCATTCAAATAAAACAGCTACTATCAACCCCTCCGAATCATTCACACAATTCCAACCACAAGTGCCTTCTTCATAGCAATGACTAATAATCCATGGCAGCAGTACACTACTTCCTCCTTCAATTCCATTACAGCATCAACACCTCACTGCAGTTTCAATAGCAAATCCCATCAACAACTCCTCCATCTTCCATGTATAATCCTGCCACGGCTACTGCATCTTCCTCTTATTTCTCATAATCACAGCACCATCTTCAATTATCGAACAAACCCATCTCTTGTTTGATTCTGACGAACCCGACACCCAAATACCTCTTCATTCGATTTAATGACATGACATCACAATCGACACATTTAAACGATTAGTCATCTTCAATTTCAATACCACCTCTCAGAACCCATTTTCACTATCTCGTTGTAACCCTTTACTCCATTCATCTCAGATTCACATCCAACAACATCTCATCTGTTTCATACCCATTTACCAAACCATCAACAGCATCAATCTCTACTTCTCTTCGATTCATATCAAACCATATTCATTCCTCGATCTGGACCTTCAACTTATCCACCAACCCATGGAACTCACCATCTCTTCTAATTTTCAATGAGATGCTCTCAATTTCTTTGATTCTATCATATTCTCGATCTGTTGCAGAAACTCACTGCGGCTACTGCTTCACGGCTGAAAAGGGGAAGAACAGAAATGGGAATTGATGTCTTTTTTTTCTCGACCTAATTTGGTTTTAAGGTGGGATGGTTATTGACAGCTGGTGGCTTCTGATAAGGGGTAACCAAATTTGCAGCCCCTTAACCATTGCTGGTTTGTCTTTAATATTTCTCCAAAACAGAGATGTCCCTTAACATGTGGCCATCCCTTAACAATCAGCTGGCTGTTTATAATCCTCCTCTCGAGAGAGTTTCCCTTTAACCGTGGCTCGTCTCCCAATAGTGTTTTCCTGTGAAATGACAATTTTTCCCTTTCTGCTCAAATTGAGCGATTTCTTCTTCTTTTCTCCGTGCGACTCCAGAGTACCTAATAGCTCAAAAACACACGTAAAATACATAATTTACAAGAAAAATAGCAAAGAAAGCATAAACTCTTAGATAGTAAATTAGGTGTATTCTACACCTATCATCAATGGCTACCCTTCCTCATGAGATGTAATCTCAGCCATTCAAGTTCTCCACCAAACTGACGGACTTGTGTCAAGTTTTAAGCGGCCGACCAAGGCAAGCCTAATAGCATCACATGTTATTTTCCTATGGCAAATTCTCTTGACTTTGACTTTCCACACATAGCAACCTGCTACACGTTTTCCACGAAAACACTAGAGACATCAAACATGTCACAAACTGGGGGATACTCATCAGGGTATTGGTCTGGCGATTTACAGCGTGCGGCGTGCAATGCGCCCGTTACAAGAAAGTGTCATGAAGTAGGACAAATAGCGGTGGTGAAAAGTAACGGTGTAAACAATTCATTACCTTCATCATGGAAGCTTAATGACGGACGTTTACACAAATTCACTTCCCTCATCATGGAAGCATAACGTCAAATGGATTACACGTTACTCTATTCCTCCACCACTCAATCGTCTCCACTTACGTTTCAATATGACTTGTATAAATAAGCTTCACCTATTTTCACCAAACAACAAGTTTTGGTCAGGATAACAATACAAACAAAGAAATCATCTGATAGTTTTTTATCCAGCTAGCCAGTTCAACTTTCTGATACAAGTCACGAAACACCCACACTTCCATAATTAACTATTCTGGTCTCAACACTTTCTCCGCTTCCCTCCCTAAGACCAACCATTCTCCTTCACTTTGTGACTGAAGCAAGCGTGGAACGGCCATTTCTTGGTTTAGGTCAGGATTGTACAGATTGATCTCTCGAATCAAAAGTACTCTCGTGCAGTACATTGTTTAGGGTTTAGACTAGTTTCTCACCCACACACACGAAATTACCAAAATCAGCAGAAACGGTTTTCACCCACAAACACTTGTGTGATTGACTATGGATACAAGATCGAGATAATACAACAACGAAGTATGTTTACTTGATAATAGGTTCAGACTTAACCAAACACAATAGGATTGCTATCAAGTAAATAGGAATTAACTTTTGTGTATTTACTTCTAATTATAATAAAACAATTATAATTACGGAAATAGAAAAGTAAAAGACATAGCAAGATTTTGTTAACGAGGAAACCGAAAATGCAGAAAAACCTCGGGACCTAGTCCAGAATTGAATACTCTCAGAATTAAGCCGCTATAAAAAATCTAAACCAACTTCGTATAGTTGAGACCAAACGACTAAACCTATAGTTCACCTAGTTCCCTCAGTATCCCTGCGCGTCCAACTTGTAATAATTCACGCACTTGGAACAATTCCTTTGGTTCGTATTGCAAACAGTAAATGAATAATAAATCTGTTCGGTAACAACTCTTTTCAAACAAAGTGATATGAGTTTGACAAAAGTCTCTTCCATTTATCCCAATAAACTTCTTTGTCAGGTTCTTAGATCAATCTCTTCAACAACTACCAAAGTGATTGTTTTAGACTATGCAATCAATACTTTGAATCACAAAGAATTATATTGATATCGATCTACCCAACTAGTCAATCAAGATTATCACAAAGTTAAACCGATTATATTTGGATCCCAAGCCGATCAAGTTTTGTGCACACCAAAGATTATGAACTCAAATAAGAAATCTTCTTTGTCTTCAAATCTTCTTAGATCTTCAATAAACACCTGCATACAAACAACTCGAATCTATTGTGATCAATCACATCCGGAACGGAGTCTTTTAATAATAAATTATCACAAAACGTCTTTAGATCTACAAACAGTTCTAAATATCCCCGTCGATACTTCGATCTAGTTTGAGTGAATCTTATATCACAAGAGAAGATTCTCAAGCATAAAAAAACTAGGTATAATCAAATTTCAACAACCATTAGTCAATCAAATCAATCAAAAAATAATAATACACTGCAATTATCTAGTTTCCCACCAACAGTACTCGTAGAGCTTCCCAATCCCAAAGAAGTCTTTAAAACGAGCGGTCGTAAGAGATTTCACCTAATTAGGGTTCTTTCCTCTCCGAATAGACGGCTCCACCAGTAACAACACAACTAGGTAGTTTTGCTGGCTTCGAGGATTAGTTTGCTTGAAATTCAAACTTCAATATCTATAGACCAAGGAAGTTTGGACACCAAGGAATTTCCAAAACCGAATATTCTCAAAGATATGCAATCAAGTCCAAAATTTATTTTCATAATTCCTGGAAATGCTCTGTCCAAATATTGACCGAAATGTCAGTAAAAAATCTCCAATTAGTAAATGCACATTACTAATTTTTATTTTCTAAAAGATATGCATTTAATTGCTGGAAATTAAAAGCATATAAAAGCTAAAAACCTTAATTAAAAGATTCTCAATTTATTTAGATCTGGGATTCTCCTTTAGCTATTAAGGAATATCTTTGAGCAATAAAAGATAAGAGTTATTGTACATGTTCAAAGTATGTCAATATCTTTAATTTGTAAATCCTTTTTCATATTTACAATCTTGGAACTGATTTGCCTCACTTCCAAACAAGTTTAAAATTGGTTCATCTGACTTCCAAGAACTATGTTATTGATTATCCTATCAAATCATCAATCATGGGTTTCACGGTTCTACCAAAACAAGTTTCGGTTCTACTTCCATGTGGGTACTAAGATTAGTCACGCTAGTTACCAAAAGTTGGTTGACTAGGTACTAGGATCGGTTACCACATATTTATGGTATAAACTTGTATTCGGTTGCACAAGTCATATGATCGGTTACCCAATTACTAAAAACTTTTTGTACCTCTTATAAAGATCAATTCCCTATTGTGATCGGTTGCACCTCTTACTAGGATCGGTTCCCCAATGTCTAGAGTTGGTCATACCAATTACAATAAATCGATCATACCATCTCAGGTGATTACTTAAGATCGGTTTCACTATTAAAAGTCATACCAATATAAAAGTCAGGCATTGTGAATAGTTTTACCAAGATACGCAAACAAGTTATGAGAAGTTATACTAAACACACATATTGGTAATCCAAAGATTTCAATGAATAACAATGCCAATAACCTAGCGATTTCCCTTTCGATTCACAAAACAAGTTTATGAATGTACTTCCTTTAAACGAATGTAAAACATTGTTTCCTAAGACGAAATCTTCACCCATACCCATACATAATCACAATAGCATTCATGCGATTATGTCGATGTCTTATATACAAAGTTCAAAAGATAAATGTTATACTTCGTATTATAACTCCTTAATATTATGTCTAACTAGAGTATAATCATTCACAGCTTTGCAGTTATGTTTTCAATATGCACGACTTAAAAGATACGTTAGGAATGAAACAGTTCAAGTCAAATATTACTAACCTCAAGTAGAAGGATGATCTCGTTGTTGTATTTCTTTACTTCTTCACATTTTTCAAGTCTTCACATAATACTTGTAAGTCTCATATCCTAGTAACTTTCTAGCTAACCTATATGAAGTTGACTCTAGTAAATAATAAAGCGACTCTTTAAATGAGTTTTGATTCACTAAAAAATGACAACCAAACTTGACATACCAACGCTTGGTGGGCTCAACCGAGCTATGCTCTAACAATCTCCCCCTTTGTCAATTTAAGTGACAAAACTTTTACATCATATGGATAAACAAATTACAATTATTCATTACACATACGCTTGATTCCAAGTTTCAACAACACAATAACCTGAATACATTCAATCCATAAATTCCGTTGTTGACATTATAATAACAAAGCTAATAATCCCCCTAAAGGTAAGATAGGTAGATTTTCAATCTGCACGTCTTTGTTATTCCCTTTGTAGTGAAGATAACCACAAGTATCAATATGACATGTTACTCCCCCTTAGTTTATGCTTTACTCTTTCGTTAGATAAAACATTTGAGAACCATTATCCTTTCCTTAGTGATTCTAAATCACTTGTTTACTCCGTATATTTCTCCCTATTTTTGTCACAAAATGACAAAGGTACGACCAAATAAAAGACAAAACCGAAAGGATCTTACAAATCTTAAAAGACTTGTAAAACCTATAAGAGTTAAGCACGAGGGTTTCGCACACCATTTTAGACAAATGATATCAAAACAGAAACTACAAAGTAATTTTGTTTTGATATGTTACCAAAGAAACAATTCCCCGAAGAAATTTTTCCTAATAGTTTAGCAAATCAAAAATTGACTAAGAACCTTAGTTCTTTTGTTGAACCGATTGTACAAAAACAATCGCTTGTTCGATAAGACCAAAATAAAGATCAGAATTAACTCTATTTTTCTCATCAGATTCTAATTATTCAAATAATAATTTAGACCTTTCACGTTTAAACAAGACAAGTACTAGGTTAGTTAATTAGCATTTCTTGTTAAGGCATTCGATTAAACTTGAATAACCGAAACCTCTGCTTTGATAAGTCTAAATAAGATTAGAATTAACTTAGTTTCTCTTATCCAGAATCGAATTGGACTAAACAATTGATCCTGAAAACCCTTTTGTTAAGCCATAAACAATTCATACAAACCAAATAAATCAACTTGCATAAGTATTTACCTCAACCAGAAGCAATTGAAACAAACATAAACATTATAGTACTGCAATTGCACCGTAATTTTGTAAGTCTGGACAATTGATACCAAACCATAAAGCAAGATAACAATAGTTTTTCTTAACCGGAAACAATTGAATCACACACACACATCCATACACAAATAATGGAACAAACATCAATTGTACCGAAGTTTTGTTAAGCAAAAGCAATAAATATATGCAATAAAATCAGGCTTTTCTTAAACAGGAATACGATTAACTAACACATTTGTTACCTCAAATTCCGCATCCTCTTCACCTTTTCTTTGTATCTTTCCGGGGAGGAATATCACCGTGTTGTCATCCTCTTGAAAGACAAAAGAACAACAACAAAAACCAAACTTTACAATAGAAAGGTTGAAAATCGGTTTTAACTAATGTGATGCAAAAGTTGAAACCCCGAAACACATATGCTTTTATGATAAACCAAAAATGATTCAACATATTGTGACTTTTTCACATATTAGTTTCAATCAGAACCCCTTATGATCCTTTGATAAAGCCTACCAACATGGGCTAGAACTCAATCCCGCTAAATCAAAAAGTCACCTAAACCATAAGGGTTCACACCACATGAGATCGAACAACAAGGTTATGAAAACCGAAATCAATCATCCCATAAACATACATAGCAATAATATAAAGCATTTAAGCACAGTTTATGTAATCGAAAACTATCACAAGAAAAATTATAAAATAATAATTTATTCATTAAATAATAGATAGTTTTATTCAAAATAGACCTTATACAATTATTGAAAGAAATCAAAAATTAAGGTTTGTTTTCTTGATTAAGTCTTGCAGTATATGCCTTAATCTTCAGTGGTGCTTTTATTGTTTACTGAAGTTTCATCAGTACTCAAACTTTTGAAGCATGTCTCAAGAGACTTGGTTAGGGGAAGTAATTTATATCCCCCAATTAGTTTGAGTATCCCCCAATCGTGCGTCCTTTTGAATCCAAATATGTGTATGAGTTTCACTAGTATGATGAGTAGTTAATTCCCATGTAATCAAGGCAATGGAGGAAGCTATTCATGATTGATGGGTAACTATTTTTATTCCACTAGTTTTATATTATATATAATTCACTTAATCACTGCTTTTGCAGAGTTTTAAATTGTATGCATGATTCTCCTAATTATTTGTCATTTAATTTGATAGGTTATGCTTTGTTAAATCTATTGATAATCTATGCTTATGATTTACAAGTAATATTTGAGAATCTTCTTGATTTTTAGTGAATTAAGATAAAAGAGGACTTAAGAGTTGAATATAGTTTTGAAATTCTTATCATTCAATCATGAGTAGTAGTGGAATCTAGAGTCTTCGGTATCTTTAAAATCTTGAAATCACTTTCAGTTGATTTTTATTTAATTTAGCGTTAGGAATTAAATCTAGAATCAATTTTTACACATCCGAGAATCGAACCTTTTCTTACCACTGTAAAAACTATATCATTCATTTCACATGTATCTTCTCTAAACCCAAGCCAAACTTTATACCACAAAATTAGTGATGAAACAACATAGGAAATTAATTTCTACACTATCTTTATGGACGTAGAAAGTTCGGCTTAATGAGTAAAATAACAAATACTGCAAAACTCAAATATTTAGCTAAATTCGGAAATCGAATAATATCACAAATATAAGTAATTTCTAATACCTACCTATTTAGACATCTCTTCTAACTACAAGATTTGTTTACGCTGCCTATAACATATACAAAACGTGGTGATATGTCTAACTTCTCCTTTGACAAGTCCTAATCGTATCACAGAGCTGCATCAACTAAATAAAAATGTAGTAGTGATTAACTATTGTAAGGAAGCTTTCTTTAGCATTCTATTTGAAATTTTATCTTTGGACAGACTATTGGCCTTGGCCACTACTTCCAGGGCACATGAGATGGAAAAATATTTTGTTATTCTTGAACTAGTAGGTTCATTACCATCAGATGCATTAGATGTAAGAAAAAACGGACATCAACTGCCTGTTATCTCCAATATTTCGTATATTATTTTTTGGAGTTTTCCCATAGTTATCTCTTGTTCAAAGAAAAACTAAGAAATCTCCACACAATGATTAGTTGATTGCAACTTCAACAGTTCTCCTGATGATATCACTAAATTCTTTTTCTTAAAACTTATAATATTAACAGTCTACAATTGTTTCATTTTTTTATGTTCATATTGTATATGGATGCTTGTACTTAATCAAGAATCAGAAATAGAAAAAGGTTGTCAAAAAGATCTTAAAAACAAGGAGTACTCTACTTCTTAAAGATCTTCCAAGGAAATAAACATCAGTTTTTAATTTATTTCGATTATTATATAAGGTCTATTTTTGAATAAAACTATCATTATTTATGAATAAAATTATTATCTTATAATTTTTCTTGTGATAGTTTCCGATTACATAGCCTGTGATTGAATGTCAATATTTTTGCTATGTGTTTTCCGTTTATGGGATGTTTGATTTTGGTTTTCATAACCTTTTTCTTTGATCTCATATTATGTGAACCCTTATGGTTTGTGTGACTTTTTGATTTAGCGGGATTAACTTATAGCCCATGTTGGTAGCCTTTATCAAAGGATCATAAGGTGTTCCGATTGAAACCCATATGTGAAAAGTCACAATATGTTGAATCAATTTGTGTTTACATGAGTTGTGTTTAGCATAAACATATATGTTTTGGGTTTTCAACTTCTTCTATTGACACGCATTAGTTAAAAACCGATTCAACCTTTCTCTGGTAAAGGTTGCTTTTGTTGTTGTTTTTTTGTTCTTGCGAGAGGATAACAACATACTAGGGGAGAGTTATTATGTGAACTTGCGCTTAATGATATATCTTTATGGGGCGAAGAGGATGCGGAACTTGAGGTAACAAATTTGTTAGTTAATCGTTTTCCTATTTAAGAAAAGCATGTTTATATTGCACATATTTTGCTTTTGCTTAGCAAAATTTCGGTACAATTGATATATTCCATTATGATGTGTAAGGATGTGTGTGTGCGTGATTCAGTTATTTCCGGTTAAGAAAAAATGTGTCAATTTTTTTGGCTTATTGTTCGGTGGGTGGTATCAAGTGTTTTTGCTTAACGAAAGTTTGGTGCGATTGCGGTGCTATAATGTCTATGTTTGTTTCAATTGCTTTCGGTTAAGAAAATAATTGTGCAAGTCAATTTATTTTGGTTTGGATGTATTGTTTATGGCTTAACGAAATACGGGATCATTTATATAGTCCAATTTGATTTTGGATAAGAGAAACTAAGTTAATTTTGATCTTAGTTAGACTTATCAAATTGAAGGATTCAGTTATTCAAGTCTAATCAAATACCTTGACAAGAAAAAATAGTTAACTAACCTAGTTCTTTTCTTGTTTAAAGAGAAAGGTATAAGTTATTTTCTGAATAATTAGAGCATGGTGAGAGAAATAAATCTAATTATGATCTTTATTTTGGTCTTATCAAAATAAGCAATTGTATGTGTACAATCGGTTTGACAAGGAACTAAGTTTCTTAGTCAATTTATTAAACTATTAGGGAAAATTGCTTCGGGCAATAGTTTTCTTTGATAACATATTAAAACTAAATTACTTGTAGTTTCAGTTTTAATATTGGTTATCTAAAGTGGTATGTGAAACCTTCGTGCTTAACTCTTATAGGTTGTTACAAGTCTTTTGGATTTGTAAGATCCTTTAGGTTTGACCTATATTTCCTCGAACCTTTTTCATTTTGTGACAAAGAGGGGGAGAAATATATGGAGTAAACAAGTGATTTGCAATCATTAAGGAAATGGAAATTGTGCTTAAACGTTATATCTAACGAAAGAGTAAAGCATTGTCTAAGGGGGAGAAACATATCATATTGTTGTGTAGTCATCATGTACTACAAAATTAGAATAACAAAAATGTTCGTATTGGATATCTACCTATCTTACCTTTAGGGGAGTATAAGCTTTGCTATTCAGATGTCAACATCGGCATTTGTTGATTGAATATATGCAGGTTATTGTGTTGTTGAAACTTGGAATCAAGCGTATGTATAATGAATTCTTGTAATTTGTTTATCCATATGTATTAAGAGTTTTCTCACTAAAATTGTCAAAGGGGGAGGTTGTTAGAGCATAGCTCGGTTAATCCCACCAAGCGTTGGTATGTCAAGTTTAGTTGTCATATTTTAGTGAGTAAAAACTAATCTAAGATTCGATTGATTATGTACTAGAGACAACTTCGTTTAGGTTAGACTAGAAAGTATAGGGATGTTGAGACATACAAGTATTACTCGAATACCTGAAGAACGCGAAGAAGTAACGAGATACAACGACGACATCATCCTTCCTCTTGAGGTTAGTAATATTGACTTGAACTGTTTCATTCCTAACGTATCTTTCAAGTCGTGCAATATTGAATACATAACTGCAAAGCTGTGTATGGATATATTACTCTAGTAGTGAGACATGATCATAATATTAGGTAATTAGACTACGAAGTATAACACTTATCTTTTGAACTTTGTAGATATGATATTGACATAATCTTATGAATGTTGTTATGATTATGCGAATGGGTAAAGGTGGATATTTCATCCTAGGAAACAATGTTTTACATTTTTTTAAAGGAAGAACATTCATGAACTTGTTTTTTGAATCGAAAGGGAAATCATTAGGCTTATTGGTACGGCTATTCATTGCAAATCTTTGAATTACCAATATGTGTGAAATGGTAGAACCGCTCGTAACTTTGTTATGTATCTTGGTACAACTAATCACAACGCTTGACTTTTGATTTGGTATGACTAGTTTTGGTTAATTAGTGTAACCGATCTTAAGTAATCACCTGAGATGGTATGATCGATATTTGTAATTTCTGTGACCGATCACAGAGAATTGTATAACAGATGCTTTTAATTGGTGTAACCGGTCCTAGTAACTGGTGTGACCGATCACAAGCAATACCATGTGTATATGGTAACTTGTCCTGATAATTGATGTAACCGATCCTAGTAACTGATGTAACCGGTCCTGGTAACTTGTGTGACCGATCACAAATTCTTACATATTAGGGTATAACCGATCCCAATGATTGGTAAAACCGATTGAACCCATGGATGTGATTTGATATTTGATCAATCACATAGTTATCTTGGAATAAAAATGAACCAATTATAAACTTGTTTGGAAGTGTGGTATAATCGATCTGTATCTTAATGAATCAATAGAGTTGTTACCAATCATATTTGTTGTTCCTTTACTGTTTGGAATACGATCCAAAGGAATTGTTCCACTGCGTGCACTCATCGAAGTCGGAAGCACAAGGATACTGAGGAAACTAAGTGAAGTAGGGGTAGTTGCTTGGTCTCAACTATATGAAGTTGGTTTAGATTTTGTATAGCGGCTTAATTCTGAGAGCATTCAATTCTGTACTAGGTCCCTGGGTTTTTCTGCATTTGCGGTTTTCTCGTTAATAAAATCTTGTTGTGTCATTTACTTTACCTTTCCGCAATTATAATTGTTGTTATTATAATTTAAAGAAAATTACACAAACGTTAACTCCATGCATACTTGATAGTGATCCTATAAAGTTTGGTTAAGCCCGAACCTATTATCAAGTATCATACTTCGTTGTTGTATTGTATCGATCTTGTATCCATAGTCAATCACACAAGTTATCTTATTGTCGTATTGTGTCGATCCTGTATCCATAGACAATCACACGAAGTGTGAACCGGTTTGTTGTATTGTCTTGACTCAATCTATAGACAATCACTTTCGGTAGAAGACTTATAGGTGGATAAATTAAAGATTGTGTTGTATTTGGGTACCCTCGTATTTTCACATACTAAAGTCATCTTCAATTTAAAACATAATAGGTAATAGAGGCTTAGGATTTTCCAAGTTACTCGAGAAGAATGAAAAATTGAAGACACGTGAAGACTTAAATTTGAAAAAACTTCATCGAGGTAAGAAACGAAGGTTGGTCTTTTATTTATGACTCATTTATATTCATATATGTATCGCATCAAAAGTTTGAGGACTTTGGTAAATGATCATATTCAAAGCACATCATATCATGATTACATTTTGTTAAGTCTAGTGATGTTTCAACTTTGAAAGTTTTTTTTTTGTCGAGAACTCAAAACTAAGCTTGAGATAAATCCCAAGTGTTTTAATGTAAATCTTAAGACTATCAAATTTACTTTTGAGTTTGTAAAGTTCTGTTTTTGGTATTTTACTACTAATAATTTTCACTCACTTGAGTTCACGAACTCAAAAGTTTGATTTTTTGAATTTATTGATTGTAAAGCTCAAAAAGTCAATAATGGTGGGTTTGTTTGCAGAATTCACGGTTTCTAGAAATTTATAATCCCTTGGGATTACAAATTCTGGGATTCATGTAAATTCCTTGTGTGTTTGGTAACCCAACTAAAATTCCTAGGATTCCTAGAATTATCTTGTTCTAAAGTCCATATATTGTTTGATTTTATCCTTGGAATCTTAAAATTGAATATATATGGGATTTAGGGTTAAAAAAAGTAGGCCCATAAATCCCTTGATAAGTTTCTCAGCAAATATTAGGGGGGAGGGGTCGGATTCCATATGGAGGATTTGCTGGAAAACTGATTCCAGTGGAAAACGTGATTCTAGAGACTCGGACAGCCAAACAAACCGAGGGAAATGTAATTCGACAAAATCCCTTGGACCTATAAATCCTACCTTTAAAATCCTTTATCCAAACCCCCCATAAGTCAATTATGTTCGGAAACCTAATAGGTTAGTTCATGAACCTAACCATGAGGGGTTAGCCCAATTGGCCAGGATCCTGACTCTCAAGTAGGAGGTTAGTGGATCGAGTCTCCGCTCACGAGTTTGGAGATCTCATGAAATACTCCTCTTATGTGTATCTGTATCTAGTTAAGTTCTTAATATATCTTCTTTCCTATTAAAAAAAAAGGTTCATGAACCTATTGTAGAAATTTCTTCTGAGACTTTTTTGACATTTGAGTTTGTGAACCTAGTGAAGAAAATTTCTCCCGAGGCTTAACGCGATTTGAGTTTGTGAACCTAAAAGGGTGAGTTCACAAATCTAGTACAAGAAAAATTCTCCTGTGACTTTTTTGAGCATTTGAGTTCGCACACCTAACCTTTTGAGTTCAAGAACCTAAAGGCTTGAATATTTCCTATAACTTCATTTGCGTTTGAATTCTCGAACGTATAAAGATTTTAAATCCTATTTTTTCGCTTATGAGTTCAGGAAGTCATCGCTTGAGTTCATGGACTTAAAACCTAATAGGCTATTGGTTTTAGACGCTTAAGAATTGCTTTTTATTAACTAATTCCTTTGCATGGAAAGTTTTAAGTTCTTTCAAAGAATTTATCTAGCTTGAGATTCAAGATTTTAGATCTTCTTCTAGACAACTGCCTTGTTGTACACATTGTATATTCTTAGTAGTTTGGGTTATCTTTGATTGTAATTCTTTTAATAGAATGTACTTGAGCTAACAATAATGTACAACTTCAAATTGTGGAAATAGCCTCATTTCAAGTCTAACTCTTAACGAAGAAATAAAAAAAATTATCTAAGGAAACTACGGAAATCACTTCTCTAGCAAATCCTCCATATGTCAGTGACCTCTCCCCCCAAAGATTTGCCGGAAAACTTATCAAGGCATTTGTGAACCCACTTTTTTAATCCTAAAATTCCGTATATATATATATATACATATATATTTTGAGGGTAATACCAAACAATACACAAATTTAAAATAAGAAAATGCTATAAATCCTAGGTATTTTAACCGAGTAACCAAACACAAGAGGGATTTGTATGAATCCCGAAATTTTTAATCCCACTCGAAATTGTGAATTCCGCAACCTAACCCACCATAATCATTTTTTTATGATTACCATAACCGTAAGATTTTAATTAGGATTTCTTTTTCTTCTTTACTAAATCACCTATTGTTCAAACCCTAATTATAATAATTATTTCACGAGTATTTTAAGAAGATTGAGGCTACACCTTTAAATGAATCAAAACAAAAATCTAGGTCGAACCCATTTGGCATGGTGTAGGTAAGTTCGGAGAACAAAAATCTAGGTATAACCTTCTGGTACCGAACCAAATAATTATATTGCGAAGGTAATGGTTTACCGTGATCCGATCAAAAATATTACAAGGTCGATTAGTATAAATTTATACTAGAACAAAATAATTATATTGCGAAGGTAATGGTTTACCGTGATCCGATCAAAAATATTACAAGGTCGATTAGTATAAATTTATACTAGCACAAAAAAAACAGCCAACATGATCTTCCGTTGTATATAGAAAATTGTAAGAAAATAATTACAGTAGCATGTAGCTAATTACACAAAAAGGAAGCTGTATTTAGTTGTAGTTGGGATTGCATTTAACCCAATGAAAGTTGTATTTACATAACAAACGGCATTCAAAAGGGAAAAAACAAAAAATCAAGCCGTAAGAAAAATTAAATTTTTGGGCCCTAACAATGTGAGGCTCTAGGAGCTAGCCTGGTCTATAAGACGGCTCTGCAATATCTGTCCCAACACCCCTAACAGAATTCAAGATGCATACCCTCACCCCTCATGCCTCAACCACAGCGGGCTGCTCTTCTTCAGGAGCGACAACCTCTTCGTCTGAAGTTTCAGTGTCTGATGAGCCACCCTCTTCCATCTCAGTAAGCATTAGATTTTCCCGTAGCTTGACTATCAGTTCGTCTAGTACTACTGGGGTCTTCTCTAGGTATTTAATCACAGCATCTCTTCCACGGAAGCTCTTCTCATCATCAAAATAAAACATCGAAGCCGCTTTCTTGATGAACTTGTGTTTGACCGCCAAGTCTACGACCTCCCCTGCACGAGATATCCCTTTACCAAACATAAGATCAAATTGGGCAACTTTAAATGGTGGAGCATGCTTATTCTTCACAACCTTCACTTGCACGACATTACCAGTAACCTTTAAAAGAGCACAGCATAATATAATATCAGTACATAGAAAATATAAGTTACAATTCCCCTGGACATTAATTCAGGCCCATTTCAACCTATCTTGATGGACTCTATAGGCTACATTACCGTTTCTCCCTTTTTTACAGAGCCAATTCTCTTGATATTCAAGCGCACCGACGCATAGAACTTCAACGCATTACCCCCACAAGTAGTTTCTTGAGGGCCATATGATCCAAAAGTGGCCAGTTTTGACCTAATCTGAACGAGTGAAAAATAAATCAGGGTACAAAAATGTAAACGTTTTAATAAGAGTAAAACTTTGGAGTAACCAAATTGCTCTCCCTTTCTTAAAATATATAGCTCTGAGAGTCAGAAGGCTGGGAAAAAAGAGTCGACCAATTCAACATCCTTAGATAGCCAATGCTCAGTAAAACGTGGATCCAACTTTAAACCAATTCTAAATTGTTACCTGATTGATGAAAATTAGAACAGTCTGAGACACTGCCAAAGAATGGCTCAACTTCCGAAGTGCCTGGCTCATCAACCTAGCCTGCATGGCCATGTGAGCATCGCCCATCTCACCGTCAAGTTCGCCTTTTGGCACCAGGGCTGCAACCTGCGGTTTGATGTAGAAAATTTAGATATAACAATTCACTAGCTGTGTCTGGGATACTTTATTCAGCATTTACTCATTGTGAAATAGTAACTGCAGGCTAAAAGCAACCATGGAAACACGCAATTAAAGTAACATGAACTTGATGCAATGAACTCACACTGTCCACAACAATAACATTGACAGCGCCACTTCTAATCAGGGTGTCCACCTCACTGAGGGCTTGTTCACCACTATCAGGTTGACAGAAGAGTAAATCTTTTGTTTGAACACCAAGTGACTCAGCCAGCGTTGGATCCAGTGAATGCTCAGCATCTATAAAAGCACATGCACCTACATGAAGGGAAAAGGCAAGCACAACTATGAGAAACCCCCCTCAACAGCTGATGTCTAACAAAAAATCTGAAAGTATTCGATTTACATCACCTCCAGTCTTCTGAGATTCTGCAATAACATGCAGAGCAAGAGTTGTTTTCCCTGAAGCCTCTGGACCATATATTTCCACTACACGCCCCTACAGAAACAACAAAAGACTTATATATACCAATGCACGGGGTGATGCACAAAATTTTGCAGCACATAACATTGAGAGACTGTATATACTTCTAATTCTAACTAACATTACCTTAGGGAGTCCTCCAGTCCCTAATGCCATATCCAAAGAAAAAGATCCTGTAGACACCACCGGAACAAACTTATGAGCCGCTTGCCTACCAAGCCACATAATAGATCCCTTTCCAAAAGAAGCTTCTATCTGATCCACTGCTTGTTGCAACGCAATTTTCTTAGGTGAACTATCTTCACCTGATTCACTTCCATCTGATTTTGGAGACTTCTTTTTCACTGAAGACAAAGACAAAATGAAATCCTCATCAACTTATAATTTTTGCAGAAACAGAAATACACGCATGCACTGTACAAAAGGGCTAAGAACAACACTGACTAAAGGAACTACCAGTTGCTTTAGAAGAGAAGTTGCAAACTTGAAATGATGACCTAACAACTCCATGTCTGTATTCCTGTAAGCCAACAACCTAGAAAACCATCAGAAATCTCAAAAATTATAACTATGTTTGTTCCGAAGGTTTACAAATGAGCATAAAACCCATAAAACCCGAAGGTTTATAACTATCTCAAAAATTATAACTATTCATTCAGGCAAATCTCAAACACTTGACCTACACCCAAAAAAAAAAAAAATGTATTCAAGAAGAAAAACAACTAGGTTTCCCAAAAGGATCAAATGAAGTACCTCTGCTACTAAACAACGTCTCATAAGAGAAATATTTCTGAGAAATTTCGCCATTTTCTACCACCTCCGCCAAAACCCTTAAATTACAGGTTTTGAAGAAAACAAAAAGGGGTGGGGGAAAAGTTTTCAGACAACTATCTCTTACATAGAACAGAGTATTCGAAGTTTAGGGTGTTTCTCAGATCATTGATTACAAGAAGAGACAGAATATGCAGGGTTTAAGGCTTTTTCTGAGCGAAGAAGCGAGTCTGTTGTATATTTCTTAGGGTTTATGTTTTTGTTTCCCTCCTTTAGAAAGCGAGTAGGGACCGATTCATATACCTTGAGTTTGAAATTTATCCTGGGCGTACGTTTCATCTAATCAAATTTCACTTGTTGGTATCTAACGGTTATTATTTGTGGACCATTGAGGCAAGAGTCGTAGACCCTTCCCTTATACACTGTGAGGGAATGAGTTCGAATCTCAGTGGCTCCCTAAAACAGATTGGTAGTGAATTTTTAGTTTATGCAAGTGTTTTCATATGCATGCTTGGCTTCTTCCTTGGATAACACCAGCTCAAGGCCAAAGGGAATCGTTCCCTTGCCTATGGTATCAACATGGGTTCCTCGGATGGAATAAAAGGAAGGAATTCATGTCACAATTTTTGTTTATCATCACAAACATCCATGTAGGGAATCAATTTTAAAGTCTCCGGAACGGAAATGTACGATTCCGGATAAAGATCGAAAGGGGTAAAGCAATCAATATATGGAACATATATAGGTATGAACCATTTACAAACTATCACGGTATCACCTATGAAGAAGACAAATGATACAAAATTAACATGTTTAGAAAGTTGAATTTCAATTCTTCTATTTTCTACTCACATATCACAACCAAACCAAAGACAACTTTGCCAAAGCATGCTGTAATAAAACGTAAAGAAGAATAACGACCAGTAGCGATACGAGAATTATCAGCATCCACCAGCACTGTCAGGGTAACACACAAAATTGGCATAAGCAGAAATGTTAGTTGAGGAAGCTGGCAACATCTAAAGGAAATAACAGCTTAAATAAGCTTTACTATCTGCAATGGCAATTTGAAGATGCTTGAATTTACCCTTGATGACCAGCAATATTTGATGCTTTTGCTATCCTTGATAAGTTGTGGTTTAGAAGCTGAATTGAGAGCAGCAGTAATAGAGTCAATATTATCTGCAAGGATCATCCAAAGAATTAATACGCAATATGCGCAAGAGAAACAATACAGGAAAACAAGTTCTCCGGCTGAGCATCAAGTCTCTCACCAGCACCAGCTTGTTCATGAATTAAAATGGCAAGGTCTCTGTAGATATCACGTATTTCTGCAACTTGTGAATGAATGTCTCTTATGCGTTGGTTTGTTTCCTCTATTGTGGCTTCTTCATTGAAAATAATCGCGTTCTCCAGCACTAATGTCTCTTGGCTGCATTTTTTGGTCTCAAGAGTCAAGCAATAGAGAGAGAGATATTCGTCATTCCATGTTTTGCAGCATGAAACTAAGCATAAAAATGCGGCATGTCATGAAACATATTGGACAGTATGAGTGTGTAGTCAAGTCAACATTGGTTGACTTGACCTATGTAATAGTTTGAGAGTGTGTGAGATGTATGTGTGGCAATTCACTCATCATTGGCTGTCTTAAATACCCAATGATAACTCTTGTAAGAATTATCTGATTGTAATAATAAGTTCAAAAGTTTCTCATGGTATCAGTCGGATCGATCCAGAGGACAAAATATTTTCAGCAATAACAAGTTTTCTAATAACTTTTCTATCAATTTCATTGAATCCTTCATACAATTTATCATACAATTTTTAGGTTCAATTTCTTTTCAATCTTGCCTAAGCTGTGTTTTAGGTTACCAAATTACCAGAACTCAGATCTTGATTCTTGGTTTCTATTCAATAATTTGTTCATCATCTTTTGATGTCCGCAATTGTTTACACGAGACGACGTAATATGGCATCATCTTCCGCTGCTTCTGATGGTAATTTTACTTTGCCTTTCTCTAATATTGGGAATTTTGTTTCAATCAAGCTTGATTCAACAAATTTTCTATTATGGCGTGATCAGTTTGAGTCGATTCTTTATTCTACTTCTTTGTTTGGGTATGTTTCTGGTGAAGAAGTAGAACCTTCTAAACAAATTTTCATTAATGGGGAACTTGCTCTTAATCCAAAATGGGTGTATTGGAAGAAGGTGAATTCTTTTGTGTGAGCTGTTTAAAAGCTACATTTACTTCTTCTGTGTCTGGAGATGTGTTGGGTTTGTCAACTGCACATCATATTTGGTCTTTTCTTGAAGTTAGTTTCAAGAATCAGTTCATGGCAAGGAAAGGGTTGCTGAGGAATCAATTGCATGGTTGCAAGAAAGGTAACTCCTTGTTCTTGTCTACCTTCGAATTTAAAGTCCATTGCTTGATTCTTTGGCGCTATTGGGGAGAAAGTGAGTGAGTCAGATTTGGTAATGTATGCTTTGAATGGCTTAGGAAGGGAGTATGATAACTTTGTAATTTCTGCACAAAATCGTGAAGTTCCCTTTACCTTTGCTGAAATTAAGCCTAGGCTTCTAAATCATGAGCAATGGCTCATTGATCAACATCAAGATTCCAGCCTAATTTTTGATGCTCAAAATCCAAGTGGTTTGTATTCTAAGACTGGGAATGGCAATGGAAAAGGAAAGGGGAGGAATAACAACAACAACAGCAACAACAACAACAGCAACAATAGAAACTGTGGAAATGGCAATTTCAACAGCAACAAGAATTTCTCTAATGCAACAAATGCAAGATCTACTGGTCCTTCTGACAATACTAATGCTGGTTTTATGAGAAGAGATTTTTCTCAAATGGAGTGTCAGATTTGCAAAAAGAAAGGTCATTTTGCAACTAGGTGCTATTTCAGATACTATCCTCCTCAAGGTACATCAAGTTCTAGCTCAGGATATGGATCAGCTAATATGGCTCAACAACAAACTGCTTTTACTTCAGTGGGAGAAGAACATGATTTCTCTGGTCCATCTACATCTGAGGCTCCTCAGTGGCTTGCTGATTCAGGAGCTACTGCACATATGACAGGAGATGGAGCTTTACTTCAGCATACTTCTAGTTATAAAGGCAAGGAAAAGGTGCAAGTGGGCAATGGACAAAGCACATAGAGATTCAGTATCACACAATCAGAGAGTTGGTGGAGAATGGATTTCTGAAATTACAACATATTCCAACTCAGGAACAGTTAGCTGACATTTTTACCAAAGGTCTTTGTCATCCAACATTTTCAAGATTGTTACAGTGCCTAATGGATGTCTCTACTGCATCAATCTCTACTGCAACTACTACTACTTCTACTAAAGCTACAACTACTCCTACAACTACTGCTTCAACTACTGCTTCAACTACTACTACAACTACTGCTTTTTAGTTCATCTACTGCTTGTTCTTTTCAGCAAATTTTTCAGATTTCTGTTGTACTTGACACTTCATTTGTAGTATGAGTGTGTAGTCAAGTCAACATTGGTTACATTGGTTCTTCAAACTGTGTTGTTTTCACTCCTCAGTTTGAGGGGGTGTATTGGACAGTATGAGTGTGTAGTCAAGTCAACATTGGTTGACTTGACCTATGTAATAGTTTGAGAGTGTGTGAGATGTATGTGTGGCAATTCACTCATCATTGGCTGTCTTAAATACCCAATGATAACTCTTGTAAGAATTATCTGATTGTAATAATAAGTTCAAAAGTTTCTCAAAACATTACAAAAGAAGGAACTACCTCGTACTACTTTGTGGATTTACATCAGGACCTAGTTGTTCATTTGCCTCGCGCCCAATGATAGCAAGCCCTTGAATTTTTTGATAATTTTGCAAGGTTGCCTGGAAATCCATCGCAAGCTTTGCATCTTCTGTTTTCGTATTTGGCTGCAACATTCAAGAAGCAAAATGTTGTCATCTGAAACCATACATTCAAATGGTAAATATTGTTCCAATTCAATAAAAAAAAAAGTACGTTAATGCCGTCACTATGAGCTCCAGGACCAGTCCGTGCTTTGAGGTTAGCAAAAGTCTCCTTCACCAACTTCCCAATTCTCTGCTTCGTACTACGTCTACAATTGACAAAACAAAATCAAATACTGTCCAACAAAATTCTAAGCCAAGTATGTATATATGAGGAGAAAGATGGACTCTCACAGCTTATGGTCATGATCAGGAGTGTCTTTGTCTGTCCCAACCGTGTTTACGAGTCTCCGGTAACTATTTAAAGCGGTATTTATCTTGAAAATTCCTGATGCCACACCTTGATAAGGACCCTGTGAAGTGGAAGAAGATTGAGCTCCTCCATTTTCAGGATATTTAGAGTTCATCTTACTTCTGTCGCAAAATTATCAGCCATTGACTACCTATTATATATATAAAGTAGATTATTAGTTTATTAGAAGGGAAGAACATGTATGACATTGAAGATTTCCAAATTCATTTTCCTAATTGGGGCAGGTAAGGTTATTCCCATTTAAGATGGATAGTTTGATATGGGGTGTCCTAGCTAGGAAAAATAACTAAATTGGGGCAGGTAATGTCCCGCTTGAGTTGTTATCGGCACTTCAAGAAATCTCAGCTTGACGAATATATATTAAGAGCAAAGGGCATAGAAATTGCACATTCTTTGGAAAGGTGCAGGCAAGGAAGAAATCTGTAAAAAGGTGACAAACATGTGCTTGTCTGACTCGGTCGACCAGGTGAGTTAATCATTTCCGTTTTTTTTCCTAACCCACCCTCCCTGGTAGGGTTAGTTCATTAACCCATATAAAATAAATTGGGTACAAAACAAAAACGATCCTATAAAATAAATTAGGTACAAATAAAAAACGATCCTATAAAATAAATTGGGTACAGAAAAAAACGATCTTATAAAATAAATTGGGTACAGAACAACCAAACCTGTTATCTTTGTATATGAACTAAGATCTAGGAGACATATATAAGCAATAGCTTTGGAGACAATTGACAGTACCTTGAAGTCAGTCGCGTCAGGAACAACATAGTTTGGCAATTTCTCATCAACAATAACACATCCACCTGCAGAAAATTGCAAATTCGCATTTGTAAATTAGTGACCGAATGAGAAATGGATCAATTGAAATGATTATGAACATTATAAGCTTCCATATTCAATTGGTATGAACATTATACCAATTGGTATGTATAGCTTCCATATCCAAGGTTATCATCCAATCCTTTACCATTTCTATAAACCCATCACCACTAGTACCAACAGCAACATCAACAAAATACATAGGTTTATATTTCACATTCCCATTAATCGCAGTAACTACAACATTGGTATCCATATTAGACTTGATATACCTACACAATTCTATACAAGCATGTCCAATTTAAAAAACAAGTCCTATTAATTCACAATTACAAGTTTCAGTTTCAATATGAAACCTAAATTACAGAAAAAACAGAACACCACCAAAATTTAGATGCAATTCAGGTTAATTTACAATTTCCAATTTCAGTTTCAATAAATAAACCCTAAATTGAAAAAACAAACATAAAAGCCCAAATTTTATGAAACCCTAAAATTATCATGACCTTTTAATTTACAAATTTAAACAAAACATCATGTGATTTAGGCATAATAAAGGATTGGGTTTCATTTACTTACTTGTTTATCGATCAATTCAAGTGCAACTGCCTCAAACTTCAACTTTCATTGTCTGCAACTATGTTCTTCACCATTTTCTGGACCTTTTAATCACGGCAACAGTCAAGAGACGAATCATGATCACTAACAGTTAATAGTTTTCAGTTAATCGAGATAAAATCGAAGCTTTAATCACCTCATGAATCTTCTTCTGGTTCTTTCTCTTCTCCAGTCTCTATTTCATACCAATTTGAATTTTAGAGAAAATAATATAACCTAACCCCAGTTGAAACCTAACTCGACTAGGAAGGGTATAGCTAGAAAAAATGGGATTTGGAAATTGCCGGGTCGGAACGAATTTAACCAGCACATGGTTGTTAAGTTTTGGACGAGTTCAACAAAATATGTACCTTTACAGAGAATATGCTATTTCCTTGAGCTTTGCTCATATATTAACTTGAAACAAATGGTAATAAGCTCATATTTTGAAATAAATCAGCGGGCCTAGCCAACTTAATTGGGGCCTATAGATTTCTTCATCCCCCTAATAGAAAATGATAAGGGGTGTTCAAAAAATTATAAACTTACTAAATTAACCTTAAAGAAACCTTAATTATTCTAACACAAATACATATACAAAATTAAAACTTAATTAACAAATACCAAAATCATTAATCAAAACTCAATTTATTTTTCATCAAAATTAAAACTAAATCCTAATCAATCACAAACAACAATTAAAATCTAATTTTCCTTTGGTTTGTAAAAAAAAAGAAAATCAAAAAACACACAATTCAAGTGTTGAGTTGAATCCCTTTAAACCTTTCCTTCTAATGGATACTCTACAATGATTTACCTCTAAATCTTTAAAATCCACTCATCAAGTTTTCTAAAAATCCATCCAGAATCGGTTTGTATGTGCACCATAGTAATCCGATTATGGCCTTAATTGGTTTTTAATGTGAACTTACATTACCCTATTCTGGGTGGATTTGATGAACATCAACTATAATCGGATTACATTAGTACACACATAAACCGATTCTGGATTCATGTTCGGATCATTTTGCAACATATGTAATCCGATTTTGTAATTTAAAATCTATGTATCAACAATCAGATTACATTGTCGTACATATAAACCGATTCTCTGAAAAAGTTGCAGCAAACTACCTTCAGAATCGGACTTCATAAACGTATTCGAAGTCCGATTATGAAGCAAAATTCATGAGTCCAAGTTACCCAAAAAAACAAAACCACTTTCATTCATTAAGCTTGGTTCAAGTTTGTAAAATACAATATAAGAAAGCAACAAAATATATGCATCCGATAGATCAAGTTTTTAACATAAGGAAAATACTCATTCCAACAAATGGAGACCATGGAATTGATCCGGCTCGATCAATTCCTTCCATCGCCTCATGTTGGGATCCTATTTTTTTAGCCACTCCTTGGTGACCTAATGAAACCCATAAACCAGTGGTAATGGACAATCATCACGTACTCTAAGACCGATATAATGTATGTTTTTATGGTTGAATAAAACAATTCTCCGATCCTTAAGCGATTCATCCCAAATGGTGTATTTTGATGCGTATGTATAACATGATCCCTTACCAAATAGATGAACAACGGAACTCCACGTTTCGGCCAAGAGATGTCCACATAGAGGCATTTGCATCCAATGCTGTCGGGAAATTGGTCAATTCCCCTTTGGCCCTTGTACTCTAGCAACCATTTTTTCAAAAATCACTTCTTTGTCTTGTCTTGTTTTTCCTTCATTCATCATCGATATGTAAAATTCCTTATCTTCTTGTAGGCATCATCTTTCTAAAGTATTGACATTGGGTTAGGTTCTCATCGTCCGCCAAACTTATATGGCATATTTGTTCCGACGCAACATGATAACCACAATTCCCATCCGCATCCACGTCGTCGGTGGATAACACATAGGGCTTGATGATTTCAGGAAGTTTCGAGTAATACTCCTTTAATATGGTGTAACACATTCGATGGGATCTACCTCGTTCATCCCTATGTGTGCTTCCATCACCAAGAGCGTCCCTTATAGTCACCATAGAACCCCTTTGTCTTGCTTCCACCTTCCATGAACGTAACCTTGATATTCGTGTTGTACTCGCTTGACTCTCTTGAGAAGGAACAAATAGATTGTTTGTCCCTTGACTCTCTTGCGAATGAGCGATTGGATCCTCATATTGCGAAGGAGCGCGTGTCCCGTTTTATCCCTTCTTTGGTCGAACTCTTTTTCTCTTATCCTCTGCCTCTTCATTCTCAATTTGTGAAGGAACGTTTGAAATATTTGTCTTCTCTTGTGCGCTACTTGCCCCGCTTTCTCCCTTCTTCGGTCGACCCCTTTTCTTTGGAACCTTAGCATCTTCATATTTAGCGTCTTCCTTCTCATGTCGATAAAGGATTCTTTTATGACTCAACAACGAGTGTTTTCCGGTACTCATTGAAACCTTAAGCTCGTACCTTTCTTCCTTCCTATCCATATTGGAAGGTGGTCTACCCGTCGGCGGTGGCACCGTTGGTTCTCCGACCGGTACCATATGGGGGTCCGCGGATAGTTTTAAGTCGTACAACAAAAATTTTCTTCCCAAGCCATCTTTTTTTTTCGAATTTCTCGATGATTTCTCTTCCAATATCCGTGTCCACAAAGGATTCGAGTGGATCTTCGGTTGGGGGTGGTTTGAAAGTAAGTTGCTTCCAAAACGGATCAATAATTTCAAAAGGAATTCCTTGTTGGTACTTCGCGATCATGTGACGACACGGAAATCCGAAAGCCGTCATCGTCATACATTTACATTCAATTCTTCTTCTCCCCATCTCCTTTTCCACATAATATTTGTAATTCTTCATCATAAAAATAATCTCCCAGTGAGACACCCTATAATTTAAATTTGTAATCAACCGACTGTGTTCCTTGTAGCTTGTGATGATTTTCATCCTACTCTCTTCCATTTGAGAGGTTATCTTGATGATATCGGCCTTGGTGTATTCATGGATGACTTCTTGTAATGCAAGCTTTTCAAACGTCCATGAGATCCTTCCGCGATACTTGTCGCCTTATTCTTGTAATGCATGTGTTGGTACGTGTAAGCATACACAAATTTTTCTTTGTACGGATCCAATAATTCCTTTAAGAAATAAACCACACATTTCTCGTAATCTTTCTTCCATAGCCCAATAAAACTCTCCAAGTGGCAATCAAACTCGGGCACGGACATTGAGCGTACCATTGAATCCCAATGATGTTGAAAAGCATTTCATAGTATCCCATTCGCTTCATACTATGGTTTGCTTTTATTTTTGTCCTCCTCTCTTTGTTCCGAAGTTAGTTTTCAAAGACGCTCATCTTCGGATTTTTCACGAGCGGTACCTTTTTGTGGCTTTGGCTTTTGGAGATGACCCCTACAATTATTTCTAATATTGCATTGTATGTGCCATGTGCAAAGAAAATGCTTAGCATCTAGAAAAACCACTCCAATGACATTCATTAGTGCTTTGTCCTTATTCGTTACTATGATCCTCGGATTTTGATCGCCACGGTCCTTCAAGATCTCTAGCATCCAAGTAAAACTCACATCATTCTCCTGATCCATAAACCCATATGCTACCGTGAAAGTTTGCTTGTCAGAAGTATGGCAAGCAATGTTTAACAACGATATGTTGTACTTATTGGTCTTGTACGTACAATCTATTAGCAAAATTTGATAGAAGCATTGTGCCAACTTGATCACCTCTGGATGCGCCAAGAAAATACGGGTCACTTTTCCTTCCAATACTTGCTTCCTCATTGTGTATCTGTGTTGATCGGCTAACCATTGAGATTGATCCATAACTGCTCTACCATCCCATGACCTCCTCTTAAAGGCTTCTCTTGCCGTGTATATTTGCATTAAAGTGGACAAGTTATCCTTATCATCCTCCTTAATCTTCTTAAGGATGTCACTTGGTTTACACGCTTTCATCGACCTCACCGTTTCCCGTTGATTGGTTTTAACCCACAAACGGCCGCGTGTCCAACAAGAGATTCCGGATCATCATGATTATGACAACCATTCAACACTTTATAGATATTGTATACCTTACTATCATCGGTTTTCTTGCGTATATTAACTATAATCTTAAACGGGCAAACATACTTCTTTGATTTAGTAATGTATTCTCTTGTCACCTTCTTCATGTACAGTATGTCCTTTTCCCAGTGACTTTGTTGCTTTCCACCTCTCTCACAAACAAGTTCCAAACAATATTGACTTGAGCGATGGCCAAAAACTAACTCGCATTTGATCTCTATTCCCTTGTCTATAAACCATTGCTTTACATCGTTTCTGTCTTTCCATTTCAAATCGGTGAAATAGTGAGCAGAGGTATCAGGACACAACAGAGATACGACTTTGGGTTGATCTTCATCAAACACCACAACAATCTACAACAAATATCAAAAAGTTGATGATTCAAAATCGGTTTATATGTTACAGTCGATTAACCCGATTAAAGTAATCGATTTATATGTGCAATCATAAAAACAGATTAAAGAATTGCGAAAAAAATTTCAAAGTATACAATGGGTTCACGTCTCGTGTAATATAATTCGATTGTTGTTCACATTTCTCCTGGATCTTTTTTTCTTCAAAATCGGATTACATATTCACGAAAATAAACCGAATGTCAACTTTGTGTATTCTACGTGATTATTCTAGTCAAGGAATTGGATTATGCACAACACCAACAAAAACCGATTCTCGTCACGTACCCATCGCGCCAAAAATTTAATACAATTGGTTTACTTAATGATGAACATAGACTGATTCTTGTACCTAATTTGGGGATTTTACCCAAAATCGGTTTATGTCATGCTATCGAATAAACCGATTCTAGTTTAAAATTTGGATTTTTTTTCTTCCTTATTCAGCAATTGGGACATGCAAATACATGTTTGTAGATCGTTACAACTCATACCTGTTTATTGGAAGCATTATCATCTTCTTCCTCCTGACGAAAGTGTTCTTATGCTTGAATATCCTCAAGCATTCTTTGGTTCACTTTCTCTTCTTCATTCAACAAATTTTCCAATTCGGTAGGATCGAAATCATGATAATTTGATGCACTCCCTTCTTCATCATCACTATAAAGTTTCATTTTTGCTAAGAAAATCACAAACCCTAGTTTTTCCTTTTTTCCCTCCCAACCTTAAAAAAGGAAAATGATCTTCTACTCTAATCCAAACATTATAATCCTACTCAAACACTTATTAATTTAATAAACATTAACTTAATTAATCATTACTAATTTAATAAGGGTATATTAGGCATTAATATAAATAATGGATAAGGGGTTCCTACAAATTACTTCCCAATGACCCTATTTTGTCACGTAGTTATAGGCCCAAATTAAATTGGCTAGGCCCCAATTTAGGAAGGTTTTTTTTTCCATATGAGCGATTTACTGATGGTTGCCTTCCAAGAAATAAAAATGTAACCAAAATGTACAAATTAGCTAGAGAGACTAGCAACTTAAACTTAATGCATTGCTGTGTCAGTCTTTCTCTCTACTCTGTTAATTAAAAAATAATTTTATTTTAAATTTATGTAATAATAATATTAATAAAAAAAAATTAAATGATCCTAAAAACTATTAAATATTTAATAAGAAATACTTACCATATATTATTTATAATTAACATAGATTCAATGTTCACGATCCTTAAAATAATATTTACCTTTTTTAATGTACTTTTGGTTCATTCGGTTCACCAAATCACTATATGCCTTCATTTCATTAACAGAAACATTATCGACATAGTGATACCTTTCGAACACTTGATTTCGAACGCGTAATTGGGGATATGAAAACTAATTGGGGGATATGAATTACTTCCCAAACCCATGGTATGTGTTAAGGGGTTATTTTTGGTTATGAAAATACTAAAATACCCTTCCCACAAAATAAAAATCAAAAACTTAAAATCAAAAAATAAAATCATATCCCCCATTTCCATCTCCACTTATTATTAATATTATTTAGGGGTAGAGCTTTGAAACCCAAATATTCCCCATTCCCTTTCAAATTCTAAACTCTCCCCACTCTATATCAAATTCTCTTCTCCTCACTTTGGAAACGATTTTTTTTTTATTCGGAAGTGATGAAGATCATGCTGAAAGTGATGAAGACCATGCCGGTACATGGTACCGGCATGGTCTTCATCACTTTCATTTTGAATTTTTATGGTTTTAATCAGTCCAATGCCGGCATAGTCAGTTGATATGAAGACCATGCCGGTATTGTTTTCCGGCATTGAAAATAAAGCAACATGCTATGCCGGAAAACAATACCGGCATGGTCTTCATATCAACTGACCATGACGGCATTGGATTGATTAATACCAGAAAAAATTCAAAACGAAAGTGATGAAGACCATGCCGGAATTGATGAAGACCATATGCCGGAACATGATACCGGCATGCTCGAGAATTTCCTATCAGTGCCGGTAGTCAAGTGAAAAAAAAATCAACATTCGGATACTTTTCATCCTGTTCCGTCATAGAAATTTAAGCAAAATACTATGCGGAACAAAAATTTATGGTCGAAAACTAGATTACCATGCCGGTACCTGTTCAAAACCAGAAAAAATCAACATTCTGAAGATCAAAACCAGAAAAATTGCCGAACCCCCTGGATAGTGGTAAACAATTTATGAACATTTCCAACAATTGCCGGCATGGGTTTTTGGTTGAATATCATGCCGGAACCAAGCTTTTTCAGCTGCAACAATGGTGGATTCAAAGAAAAAAAAAATATTTCAACCTTTTATTAGCAGTAATTCTCTCATCACAATCATCTTCCATTTTCAAAAAAATAAATTCCTCTCAAATATTTTTTTCCCTCCTTCTACTCTCACCCAAACACAAATAAAAATACACACTAATCTATCCCCCAAATACTTAAGATTTTTACTAATTATTATTAACCACTAAACCTAATTAGTGAGGGGTAGATTAGGAATTAAAAAAATAATTACATAAGGGGTGACCCATAATTTCTATTGGGACTCATATTTTGTCTTGTAGCTATATCCCCCAATTAATTCCCATATCCCCCAATTGCGCGTTCTTGATTTCCTATAAATTCCTCCATTTTGATTATACGTGTCATGTGATTTTGTTA
Organism: Papaver bracteatum; assembly: GCA_023529315.1. Lineage (NCBI taxonomy): Eukaryota > Viridiplantae > Streptophyta > Magnoliopsida > Ranunculales > Papaveraceae > Papaver > Papaver bracteatum. The sequence goes on from JAJJWX010001777.1 coordinate 139,234, forward strand.
ACATTTTAGTAAAAAAAAAAAATGGGTACCAATTTTCTTTGGTAGCTTAATGGTATTATTTTTGATTAATTTTGCATTTTTCTGCACGAACTTAAAAAGATATCTACATTGAAATAATCACATACAAAATAAATTAGAATTCATATATAACATAGGAAAAATAAAATTAATAAAATAGGAACAAAATGCATAAATAATGCTTCTATTTTATGGATGTTGGATACACTAACTATTTTTTAGAACTTATGGATGTTTCCATAAATAGATTCAGATTACCCAATGTGCCTACGAACTGAAAAGATCTTGTTTTATGGGTTTAAGTTTGGGGGTGAAAATAATACCCGAAAATACTCGGTCTGCTTGTATCCGTCTGAGCTTGTCTATATCCGAATGAGCCCAAAGATTGTTGCAGCCCGTCACAAGGCCGCCTGGATGGGTTAGTTTATATGGGAGGGTTCGGGTTTTCCTTAAAATTTAATAGCCTGGCCTGGTACCTGCTCGAACAGCCCTGTCTGATACTCGTTTAATGTTTTTAAGGATTTTTGGTCTATGTTAGAGCAAATTGTTACGTGTTTTAGTTATATTTTGGATTAACATTCTTATTTTCATTTCTGTTTTACATTTAGAAGATTAATTATTTAAGAGTATTTTAACTTATAGTTCATTCAATCTCCAAATTGTAATATAAATTTAGGTTAAATCAGTTATTTGAATTCTGAAAATTCAAAAAACCTAAAGCATGTTTGGCCTGCTTAGTAGATCGGTATTTCGGCAAGCTTTGGGCTTCAAAATAAGTGTTTCTACTGGCCTGGCCGGTCCGAAGGGATTTTTGGATAGCTGATTATCAGGCCTGTCTGGCCTGGAGTTCGCTTTGCATAAAAATTATAACCAACAATTACATAAAGATACTATAAATTTGGAAACTTAAGATTTCCGTACCATATATAAATTTGGAAACTTAAGACTTCCGCATCATATAGAATAATTATATTCATGGAGAAACTTCGTAATTAAAGAATCAATATTGTTTGTAACCAAAAATATAAGAAATTGTAAATAATATGAAGATAAAAATAAATAAAAAATAAAAAAATCATATTTTTTGTTTTTATTTAAGTAAATAGACTTTATGATTTTAAACAGATCCCACCAAAGATGAATTAATAATTAAAGTTAATTAAAGGATAGTTGATAGTTTATAGAGCGGAAGTAACACTATTTGGTACATTTGGGTACGGGTACAAAAGAAAGTATTATAAAGGACGAAAATTATGAAACAGGGGGAGTAGAGGCTACGGACGGTATGGCATATTGGTTATGCTAGATCATCTATTTTTGACCACCCGTAAGTGTATAGGGCGGTACAGTTATTTTTGCATTGAGTGTCCCCTTTCATCAATCCATCTCTCGATTCTTTGGTTATCCTAACTCACTCGTATTCACTCGTATAATGGTTGATCATTTTACAAACCACATCGTCATCAGAGTTGGAACTTCCTACGTCATGTTTCTAATACGCACCCCTACAGGTGCAGAATCTTAAATCTATATATGCTACTCTGTCCAACAAATCCACCAAACCAAAACAACAAAAATGTTTATAGCAACAAAATATATGGTGTGAATTGTGCACAATTTAACGGTGCAAAAAAACTAAACCTACACTAAAATCAAGGCTCTGGTATCTCCTCCTTGTGATCACATTTCTACATACACGGCTCTAATTCCACTCTTTTCTGTCTGAAAAGTGTACTCCGAAATGTAATTCTTCTGTAGGCACTAAAAAACATTTTCAAATAAAAATGAAACCGCCAAAATATAAAAATCCATGCTCATGGATTGAATAGTCATATAAATAGAACCGATCAAGAGGTATTCCATGCCTTCTCTTTTCAAGTAAGAAAAGGATAGAGGAACACATTAGCCAACTCCATTATAACCGATCGAGAGGTTTTCCTTATTGTACTATCCTTTTCCCAATCAATATTAATTTGAAATAAATTTTTATATTTTTGGAAAGTCAATATTTATTGCGCTATATTTTTTTCCAAAAAAATAATATCTTTACTGTCGCGCTTTATATAGAAAATATCTATTATTTCTTATGATTGTAGCTTTTTAGAGCGAATGAAAAAATTGGGTGGCAATACCATACACCTCAAGCCAATGATTGTAGCCATTGTTTGCCAATGAAAAAAATGGGTGGCAATACCATCCACCTAAATCTACCAGTCACTTCCATATAATTTCCTGTATCAGTCGTAGATTCCATGTCTAAGCGTCTAAAAACACCTTGCATGTGTATAGAAAATAGAAATCATATGTTGTACTCTTACTTATAAATTGATTAAACTAACTATTATACAACTTTTTTTGAGAGTTAATATTAAGAAATTACTAACAAAAACAATATTTTCCTAGCAAAAGACCAGTTATGTTATTTATATTTGGTACTATAGTATAAGAAATTTGAAAATAACTTTTATAAATTAAGTATACCTATTACATGTCAAATCTAATTTATTTGTGAGTCTGTTTTGGCAAGAAGTTATTAACATATGACCAAACTTTAGTTAAGTACATGATTAAGTAATAATATGCTTGTAAAAGGGTATACTAAAATGATAAACCAATGCCCTCTTCTCTAAGCTTACTAAGCACATATTGGTGTGGCATCGCCTGGGTTTTGGAGCTTGGTACATTCCACACGTCACCAAAACAAAAGAGGCGGATACAAGAATACGGAGAAGTGGTTTGGGAGCTTGGGACATTCTGCAATGTTAACATTGATTTGGTGGTAGTTACTGGTGCTCCCGTTTGAGTCGGTTTCTTGTCCCATTTCCCTTTAGTGGCTGCATAGTGAAATTTACCGTAATCAAATGATAAATAAATTATTGGCTATTAGTAATTCATAAGCATACCAAACAAACACCTAATAAGGTTAGTGACTAATAACTAATTTGATAAGCAAACGACAACTCAAATTCAAAGAAGTAGAGAGATTACAGGGAGGCTTGTTGATTTATTTCATGAGAATACTCTCTATGATAATCTAAAAGTTCAAACAGTAAAAACTTTATCATTGAAAATCTGGGTCAGTCTATTGTGGATATGCAACTCTTCATAAAATATGATAAGCTGCATAGGATTTTCAAATGGTTGAGATAAATATAGACACACATAAAAACACCCCACATTTAGCATTTAGTTTTATTACAGACACACGTCCCGTCCATTGCGATAGAAGGTAACGCGAATACTGGAAAACCTCGGAATTCTATAGTTGACAATACAGATACAGCTTTGATCATGAGATGCACATATGCATATGGTTGGCAAGTATAAAATATATGCAGTAAACTAAAGATTGTGAGTCACGACATGATTCATAAATTTGTTGAATATAAAAGATGCAGTATTGATTGTGAACCATAACATGATTTATGTGGTGTATGAATAAAAAAAGAGTCAGATGATACCCATAACTGACTACATAACCAATACTCATTACTTGAGCAGTGTATATTGGGAAGATGCCCACTGGAATTGCATCCGAAAATTCTTAAGGATTTTATCCTTGCAACCATAAACATATTTTTCAAGCAATAAATTTTTTGTCATACTGATTCCCCGAGAGTATATAAAAACAGTACCATGGTTTTATGGATGAGTTTCGCTCATTTTTCAATTATTTTTTGAGCAACGACTTACAACTATTACCCATTGTGGAAGTTATCATCGCTGATAGTAGACCTAAGGCCTATTCCTATGGGTATGGCAAAAAAAATGAAGTTTGACATACCAGGTGGCATGCCAAATGAGTTTCCCCACTATGGTAGATATGCCAAACTTGATTAAAAACATATATTTAATGGTGTTGGGTGGGACCCTAATGAATAAAAAATATATTTGTGTTTGTGTGGTGGGGTATTTGTAAAAGTTTTAGTATTATAATATAATCAATGGGGCCCATTAAATATAAAAATATATTATAAAAGTGAAAAAGTAGGAGAGATATAGAGATTATATATATATAAAATTACTTGGAGATAAAGTCTTTATCGCTGGAGACAAAGAGACCATCGAGAGATGGAAAGACCATCGAGCGATGGAGTCTTTATCGCTCGCTGGAAACTCCATCGTGTATGCCTATATGTCAAAACTGACATATATGCATATGAGTTTGTCACTTTGGCATACCCATAGTGGGTGCATATATGCCAAATATATGAATTTGGCATACCCATAGGAATAGGCCTAAAACACAGGAAAAAGTCGAAAACATAGTAAGAGCACCATACCGAAGATTTAATATCGCACTTCCACAACAAAGGTCCTAATGGAAGGGGGAATATGACAAATAGGAATTGGTTTTAACGGCCGAATGAGTCAAATAGATACACATGAACTTTTTATATAGAAAGATGGGACCTTACACTAAGTGATTTCAAATGATTTCATTTGTAAAGATGGGACCTTGTCGATGTACCAATAGATAAGACTGAAAATAAATCATAAAAGTGATAAATTATTAAAATCAAAATAAAATCATTAGAGATTAGAAGAAACAATTACCTTTCGAATTCATATTTAAAGGGTCTTTTTTGTTTGTCATAGTGCATGAAAATAAATTTGTAAGAAAAAATGCAGAGAAAGAAAGTGATGCAAAAAAGAAAGAAAAAGGTATACATATTCCAAGAGAGTGAATCCAATAGATAAGAAAGAAGGAAAGTCATGCAAACTTATTCCTATATAAGTCTAAAGGATATAACTCGCAAAACTACTATCACTCATAACAGATCACATTAACTCACTCGTTAAGTTCATTGCTTAATTAAACAACAAGTAAAACAATAAAAATAGAAGATTACCATCAGTTTTGAAGACCATATATCAAGTTTCATGGTGCCGATGAGTTGTTAACCTGTTAGCAAATGAACAAACAAACCTACTCATGTTTGTTTTGATCATAATTGATTCCTTTAAGTATTAACTTATGAATGGTGGTTTTCAATATCATCAACTGCGATATAAAAATATTGATTTCAATACTGTATACCTTATGTGATATAAAAATCTCCAAAGAAGCCACATCGACAACAACATATGTTCCAAAATAATTACTCCTTCAAGGGTTCATGCAAAAAACAATAACAAAAGCAATAAAACCTTAGACTGCTAGAAACAGGAGGCATCATAAAACCCTAGCAATAGAAAATGAAAAAGCAACGTGAAAACACGATGAGGTTTAGATTTTGAAGTGCTTTATATAGAGAGCAATTGCCGAAAAATCCACAAAAGAATAGGTCAGTTTAGGAAACAAATACCAATCATCATCCTAAAAGTTATGCAATTTCTATAACTTTTGGAACATCTGCTATATTTTTGGAAAGTCCCAATTAATTCCCACAATATTATCGATCAAAAATTAAATTGCCACAATATTTGTTGTGTAAAAAATATGGAACATATCCATTCTGTCTAGGATCATAAATCTTTTTTATTTTATTTCCTTTCTTATTTTTCAGAATATCTTCTTTATATATTTTTTTATTATCGATTTGTTATTTTATGGAATGAAAGGGATGAACAAAAAAGGAAAAATAATATGAAAAACACCCAATAATGTTTTTTTTTTTGACATTATCTACGTTTTATTCGGTTTAATATTTTTTTATAGACCAAAAAAACACCGAAGCCGACAAAAATGAGTCCTTATATATCTAGTAAAATAGGAAATTAAACCGAGTTATTCGGAATTAATTATATATTCACCGAAAAAATTATAGAAAAATTAATTTCTTTATTTTACCCCCGGTTTGTATTTAAGAAGATATTTAGAATTTTACCATATTAATATAGATATTTTAAAAAATAAAACGGGAGAAATATATTTTTGTTTATCTCACACGTTGATTGTATATATTAAAATTTTATTATTATTTTTTTGAAGCAATTTTTATTAATTTTGGTTAGTTTCATTAGAATTTTCATATTTTTGGAATGTATTAGAGTTTTACGTAATATAGATCTAAAAAATAGAAAATAATGACACAATATTGATGAAAATTAGATATTCTCTTATTGACGCAATTAATGTCTACATCTATTCTTGCACACATAATATCTAAACTATTTTCTATTCTAAACATATTTTACTTTTAATTATGGAAAAAACAAAGTTAAGAAAAATAATAGTGAAATTAGGACGATTTTTTTTTCATGCTCGTTTGTTTTGTATTAGCTTCTTTTTTATTATAATCTTTGTTATCGATTATTTATCCAAAATACTAACAAAAATTCCAACTGATGTGCAGGACCACTAACAAAGATTCACACAAAAGAGATTCATTGCTAGATCAAAAGGTTAGTACCCATGATTTCTTTTTCGATTTATCTATTTTGGAGTTTAATTGATAGTTTGGGGTTGTAATTAGGAAAATTCTTTTTGTTAAAACTGTAAATGGACATTGGACATTTGACGCTATTTATTTATTATTTAATAACCATTTGATTTATTGTGGGATAGTGGCATGATTCGTAGATTATCATGATGCAATCGTGAATTTTGTTATTTAATTTGTTGATTATCACGATGAAAAAGTGGATTTTTTTGACTATCATGATTGAAAAATATATTTAGATATCTTATTTTTTTCATCAATATAAATTTGGCATGTTATGAGATTTTTAAAATCTAGTTATTTTAGGTTAGAAGAATATTTTAGATTTAGCTATTTTATTATTGGAATAAAAAGATATTATCCTTGAATTATATTGGCTTAAATTTAATAACTTTAAAAAAAAAAATCTGGTGGGGCCAGAATCAACCAAAAACGAGAATTAATGTGGAGCTCCGGTGAATGAGGTCGCTCGAAAAAACTCTGTTATTATATAGAGAATTTGACGACCTTTGACATTAGTACACTATATTCAACCAACATGTATAAATTTGATTAATTATGTAGAGGAGAACATACAAAACAAAAAATTATTTATGATTAGGTAGGTATTCCAGATGTAACCAAAGAATCATTGTTATCAAAAAAAGGTGGTCTTTGTGTCATGATAGCAAAAGCTATCAGACGGACGTCATTCAACGGGGACCCGTATCCGGCGATCGGGAAGCTACAGATTGGTTTTTCCATTAGACGGCTGGGAAAGCTCAGTTAATGTTAAGTTGGGAGATATGGGTGAACCAAATATTGGTGGGTTTATGCTCTTGGCATTTTCTCTCTATTTTCCACGTAGAGGTTTCTTCTTCTACATACTGGGTTCTTCTTTGGTTCTCCGGCACTGTCACCACCACAATTACCACCAGGAGAAACAATGATTCGAAGTGAACCACACATCGTCTTCTCATCTTTAAGTTGATTTCAGTTGGTCATGAAGGGATTTGCTTGGTAATTAAGAAGAGATTTTGGTAATAGTAATTGAATTTTGTTAATATTTCAGAAATTAAAACCTAGGGTTTCATATATATGGTGGTAAATTTGGTGTTTTTTAAGTATACTGTTATGAGTTTAATGGTTGTGTTAACTTGCTAAGAAATACCAATTTATCAGTTTAGGTTTTTTTTATTCGTTTTTGTTTTGAATTATTGAGTTTCTCTTTTATATGCTTTTGATTTTTTTTGTTTCTGCAATTTTGTTAACGAGTTTTTGCAAATTCTTGGGTAATTCAATTCTGTTTTTGTAGATTGGTTAACAACCTGTGGACAATGGAATTCATTGGATAATTCAATTATGTTTTTGTAGATTGGTTAACAACCTGTGGACAATGGCATTCATACAATTGAGTTTGTGTTGAAAATTAGGTCAAAACTCAAATACCACTGATAAAATTGTTGCCGTGATGGATTAGTTAGCGAGGATCAAGAGAAAAAGTCTCTGAAAGCATTTGTAAAGGTATGTGTATGTGCATTTTCATTATCCTTGCTATTTCTTTATCTTTTTTTACATACAATTTATTTAAAACAAGAGCGTTCATAATAATGATCAAATTACCAGATTTGATTAATGATATTTTGTTCTTCGTTGTGATCTCCATCATCGTAGGCATCAAAGGTTTACCGAACCTCCTTTGTTGGCACTCATATAATTAAGCTAAACCAAACATGTTTCAAATTTTTTTCCACGTTTATACATTATAAGAGGACTGTTCTTCAATAATGGTTGAAACAAGAAGACATGACAAATAAAGTGATCATTCTCAAAGGAGAATGGGAACAGATCGCATGGGCTTATATTAGGAGCTTTTCCCTATGCAGCTATGTGAAAGTGCTTAGATTGACTCAAAATATGAGGTCAGAAAATGTGGAATTTGCAGAGTTCTTGCTGAAGGTATGTGTATGCGCATTTTCATTATCCTTGGGACCCATATGGTGCATTCATGATCAGTGTTTCCTAAACAGGAGAACATGCTGATGCATCTAATGCTTTTGTAGGTCGGAAGGCAACATGTTGTGTAGATGAATGTTGCTACTTTTGGACAAATAGAAATTATCAATAAAATTTTGTTAAAGGAGTTCTTACTTCTTAGATTGACTCCGCGAAGATTGTGTTCTGCGTTTTCATATACTAGAATCATTTCATATAAAACTTTAGGAGATCATTCAATTATTTGAGACTGAACATAATTCTCTCACAGTAGAATCCATACGATATTTGAACATACTTATTCGTCACTAGCTTAGTATACTAATCCATGAGGGCCTTCTAACACTTACCTGTAAATAAATGCTATGTCGAAACTCTATGCGTTAGCATAAGCAACTTAGTATACTATTAAACATCATTTGAACTTGATGCACCACATATGCTTTCCAATCATACTCTCATCAGTTTAATTACCACCGAAGTGCCCTAAGCAACCTGTTGATATTAATCTCACAAATTTTGTAAACAGAACTCTTGATATAGGATGTGGTATTTGTGTCTTTCAGATTATTCTTAGTTACACGTTTTACATTTTTGTTTGTTATTATTTGCTGTGATCTTCTTTCATTATCCTTTGTTGTTATTTTAAAATTTCAGCCTCCTCCAATGTTAGTAGGCTTGAGCCGCTTGACTACTTCACTTCGGATTTTAGGTTGGGCTGTCGCAGCATCCATGAACAAATTCAATGGTTGCGAAATACATAAAAAGAATCACCACATTTGGGCTAGCTGAAATGAATTCGAAGTATTCTCAATCCTTTTCTCTCATTGAGACTTTATGGAATGCAAAATGTACCCAAGGTGAAAAGTCTACCTGTAGTATAGATTGCATATCATGTGAACTCAAACTTAAACACCATTAGTGGGAAATTGCAATCACCTCAGATATAAATACCGAAAATCTTATCAGCGAAGGATAATATATTCACAGTCGTCTCTTTAAACAATACATAAAGGTTTATTATGTGACTATGTCACTGATTTAGGTATTGGTAGACAAATTCGGCGTGACTGATGTAGCTATGCAAAGATGGCAAGTAAGAGGGGACATGGATGACAATGAAAATATAGTACTGCTTCGTGGAGATGATAATTTTTCATCGAAATGATAGTTTAAACATGGAGAAAGACACAACAGCATAGTGCGGAAGACTCCCAGAATTGCATTTGAGTGCAGTTTACATAGTTTGACTGGATGATCTGGATTATTAGTATAATAAAACAAAAGGTAATCATCACTGATTTAACTATCCATTTACTTCCTAGATTTTTTCTAGTGGATATGAGCTTTTTTAACTTCAACGTAAGTACTTTTTTTCCTACCCATCTACTTTAATACGCAGGGAAAAAGCGCTTTCAACTTGGATGGCACTACATGAAACTGGATAGTATTATCCAAATGTACATGTAGGAGTTGTTTAAGAGAATATCTCATCTGGATATGTACGTATGGTGACCTATAGTATTTTAACTGGATGATCTGGATTATTAATATAATAAAACAAAAGGCAATCATCATTGATTTAACAATCCATTTACTTCCTAGATTTTGTCTACTAGATATGAAATACGTTCTCGCATTTATTTTAATTTTAATTTATATATATCGTGGCAGTGACTCCCTACTACAGTGAGGAGACAGTATATTCTAAGTGTGACCTCAGCTGGGGAATGAGAATGGTGTATTCTCATATGTTACTTGCAAAAAAATCTTCTCAGGTTTGAAATATCATTAGATAACTTGGAAGAATTGACAATGTGACTTATTATAATTTAAATTTTTTGTAGGTGATATTGTTGTCACTAATGTTGTATCTGCAATTACTTGATTCTACAGATGAACAAAATAACTTCATGGAAAGGATCATTCGCCCCAAAGTCTGGGTAACGAAGAGAAGATTGTGCATTTTCACCGTCTTTTGAGCAGATAAACAATGTTCATAACTATATTACTGGATGTGCTTTTCATGGGTAGGTTTGATCTGGTAATAAATGGTGAATTGTTTCTGAGTCTTCAAAATAACAAAGGAAGAAATAGGCAGCAGGGTCCTATGTGGGACAGAGATATGCTACTTCTTGAAAAAAATAGGTACTTACTGCCACTGTATAGAGTTGCATATGATGATATCCTGTTGTAACAACATGACCGCCACAAAGCCATAACATTGGACTTCAATGCCCAATTTGTGTATGGTTGTGGATACAACTACTTTTAAGAAGTTATATCTAATCTATTGGAACCAATGGAAACTTGATAATTATTGTTGTTGGGGATTTCGTTGCAATAGTAAGACAGGTATCATCTTGAAGATGGTGTATTCTTACAAACATAAACAGGCCTTAACCTTGGTTCTATCTCTTAATTGCTTAATTTCCTCACTGAATAACGCTATTTTACGTTTTTAATTTCTTGATCTATTCTAGCGCACAGTTTGATTATATATAATTGGGTGGATACCCTAATTTTGTTTTCACCATCATCAAACTATCAGCATCAGGCCATTGAAGCGAAATATGAATAATCCCTGGTGATTTCACAAGTTTCCTTTTTGTGGCAAGTTTTTTTAAAAAAATAAAATAAAATTTTAGAACTTTTAAATACTGATTTTTTTTTGGTGATATAATTTTAGAAATTCTTAAATAGGTCCCGAATTTTGTTTGTTGGTGGATAAGAAGATGTATTTAATACTGATGAAATCTGAGTACTACATGATTTAACCATTCAATTTCTATATGAGGTTACCATCCAATTATCTTAGATTTTTGAATTATGTAAATTAGAATTGAGTAATATACAAAACCTTGTTCTAATCTTCACTGCCATATCCCTCTCCCGTACTCTTTTTTATCTAACAACTTTCCTTTTCCCTGATCTTTTTCTTTCTCATCATATTTTGTCATCTCGACTCAGTGTTATGTTGATTTGTTAATAGGTACATAAACAAGAATTCTCAACCAGGTGAGAATTTGACTCACTGTTATGTGCTCTTTGCTTTTGATGTTCCGTTTTTTTCCCCGTAATACAGTATCAATAGGTCCCTAATAGAGACTATGTACTTATCATTACATGAATACCGAAGCTACGGAATTTGCCATCTAACACTTGCACCAGCTTCTTTAAAAATATTTCGCTCATTACTGTTTTATTTTAGGGACAATCGGAGGTTGAATTGGAGCTTAGTTTGTAAGAAGCATTTAAAATATATTCTCTGGCCAAATTTCAAGGTACATTGTAGATGTATATCTCTTATTTGCTGCATACAATTCAGTTTACTTGCAGTTTAGATTATTTCCATCTTTTATTTTTATGTAATATTATGTCATAGTATTATGTGCGACTTGGATAACTTATTCGAGTGAACGAAACAGGTGGCAGAGCTTAGTGCGACACTAAGATGAGATATTTGAATCTACCAACTCCAATGAAGATCTGTAATTGTTATAGTACAATGGATAACACAATTAAAGTATTTACTATTGGAATTTCTGTTTTGGTTAATAAGCATTTTTATTGATTTTAAAATCCACATACAAATGTTTTTTGGTTGCATTTAGTCTCTAGCTATTATACTTCGCGTGCCCAGCTATTTTTTGTTTGTAAAAGCATAAAACCGCCGTTCTACAGTGTAATGGCCTTCATTTGAGATATTTTGTTGTGCACCTGATTTGGCATCTTTTTTACATGGCCTTTATTGGTTAATGTATTTGCATCTGTGTAATCTCTGATAGTTTATGTTAATTGGTTTGATGTTAATTGGTGATGGTTTCCCGTGATGCATTTGTACTAGATGCAGTCTCAAACTGCAAAGACCCCTTTTTTGTTAGCTCTAAAATTTCTCTTATCTTATTTCAGTCCTTATAATGTCAATATTTAATTATTTTTATGTCTCTTTGCCAACAGTGGAGGAACAAACATCTCTACTACTTTAGTAAGTTTTCGTATTCCGGTACTATAATCTTTACAATATTTATTGGAGAAATATATTATTTTCTTTGCTTAAGCAGCTGAGTAAGTTGATGCTCAAAGAGACATGTAATTAGATAGAAGATTGGAGTTGTTCCAATGAGGTAAAGAAAGCCTTTGAATTCCAATTAGTTAAGGCTGCTTATCTAATGTTACTATAGTTTATTTCAGTTTATAAGTTTGTTTTTAGTACCCTTATTCTTGCTACTCTAGCTGACTACAGACATCTTCGAGACACAAAAGGTAGAAACTTGGTTGTGATGGTTTATTCATTTAACAAAGCATATTAATAATTAAGTTTAATCACCTCAAACATCTAAGGATTATGAGTAAATGAATAATGCAAAAATTAGATGTCTGAGAATATGAAAGAGATAACATGGTTGATTACCTATACATAAAATTTGTTTCTCATCTGCCGTAGTGAGGAACATTAATGATTGTAAAATATCTGGCACTCAAATAATAATTCTTACTTCAAGAAACCGTGGTCTCTTCTTAAATAATTGACTTAGAATATCATAGGCCATACCCTGTCCAATAATTCTAAATAGCATCATATATATATATCATCTGTGTAGTATACATATTGTGGTGAATCTACTCTCACCAGTCACCACCTATAATCTATATGCCTAACTATCTTTATTTGTTTTTGGTTGGTGGTGGTTATCTTTGAATTCACATATTTTTAAGATTTAATCAGTGTCAATATCTCTTTTCTAAAAATCTATGCGGTAAAATATCTTATGTGTTTTAGTTGTATAGTTTGACTAGCTTTATGTTAATGTATTATTATTTTGCAGAACACATGAAAAAATAAGACTACCCCCCTGCCTAAAGGTGAAAGTGTGAGAAAGGGGTTTACTTTGTTAGGATGAGCACCTGAGTTCAGTTGAAGCTCCTCATATAGCCGCTTACATTATAGGTAAAGGGAATCTCATCCTCTCATAAATTGTTATTCACATACATACCATATATATACTTTCAAATCATTGATATCATTTATTTATTTTGAAAAACATAACATCATTTAACTTAATTAGACATGTCAGAGTTGGATTTTAAAATCTTCAAGTCCTACTGTATATACATAAGTTTATAGTTATAGCAAACAATTACTTTGAAAGGTAATAAAAATGTGATTGATTATGTTTGGCTGTAATTTCTTGCTTGCAATCATAGCTCAACTGGTAGAGCACATGGCCTTCAACCGTGTAGTTGCGGGTTCGACTCCCTCAGATGGCATTTATATATATATAAGTTAAGTCTTTCTGCAATGACCATGAACCTAATATTGCATATACTCGGGAAAATTCCGTGCACATTTAAATTTATGTTTTGGGTACTATCTTCTACATTATTGTAAGTGTTTGCTGGCTCAATCAAATCTGTATGCATGGATCTAAACTTATGTTTTGGGTGTTAATTCCTATGTTGTTGCATCTATTTGAGGGAAAAAATAATAAAGTAATTTTATGGCATGCTTACCTCTGCTGAATAAGGAAAGTAAGTCGACTGGCGTTGATTAGGTATTAGTCAGTATATTGTTCGACTATCTACGGTACACAACATACTTCCTTTGCTTGAGCTGGAAACCCAAATCATAAAAAAATAGTTGAATGGTTCATTGTAATATATAATAGATACAATATGTTGATTAGTAGCTCTCTAATGTACATCATCAGTTAGTCATTCTTGACTTTATAACATGTAATTGTTTGATAAATCCAAATTCATTCTTCATGTACTTAACCCCTTGGCTACATACTTGATATTTTATTGTGATGGTGGTTTCTTTTGGCTGCAACATCAGGATTTGTGTACCTTGGGAATATAACTACAAATTTGGCATGCCCATAATTTCCAAAATAGAACCTACTCTTTCTTCGAGAGTTCTCATCAATGGCTGATGATAATAACAAAGACTCTTCATGGTGGAGTGATGATTGGAACACTCTTTTTTCAGGTAATTCCTCCTCTTCTCTATTGTTGCGGTATTTTGATGTTTGTTCATTCTTTGCTCAAATCCCGATTCTGTTTAGGCTCATCCGTTCATGTTAAAATACCATTTAGGGTCATTTGGTTGTAATGGTATTTGTTACCTATTTTCGTTACCTGTTTTCCATTAATATTATCAAATAAGGGTCCCTGGCCATGACATATATACACTCCAAGGTTTATTCAAGCTAGCATGAAACTGAGATGGCGGTTGAGTTTGCAGTCAAAAGAGAATGAGTATATAACCATCAAAATCTAATAGATATTCAATTCAAAAGTTTTGTATGTAAACAGGTAACTCTAAAAAGTATGTCTTTTATTATCAAGATTTTATCCGCTGTCTTATGCCAATTCTCTACTTATCTTACATAATCGTGGACAATGTTGAGTTTCTGAATGTGACGTAAATGAATTGAGGACAACCAACGACATTGCTAGGTTTTAAATTGACATAGCATACATATTCAGAATTTGTCTTTTCCCGCAGGTCGGAACTCAGATCATCATAAATGAAAAACATATTCAGTTGCTAACTTCCACTGTTTCCTTGCAGCTAAGCTGAATATTTATAACCATCTTTTTATTTATTGTTTCTTCAGTTGCATACACTCTGGAAATCAGATCGAAATAATGTTGACGGGAGAAGTTATTCCTTATAAGATAATCCCAGAAGTGAGTTTCCAGTCTCGACTTCATATTTTGTTTAGCTTTTCTATTTTGGTAGGCCTTCCCTAGACTGATGCAGTAGTTATTGTTGTTAGGCATGCTACTTTGCAACGTTATTTTATGACATAGCTAGAGGACTTCTTCTATTTTGAAGTATGAATGTCAAAATGGTCATCGTTGTCCTGCATATGATACAGTAACTTATTAGTACTAATCAAGGCTATGCCGATCCAAGAAATTCAGGTAGTTGATATTATCATGTTGGTACGTCTTTCCAGAAAAATAAATAATTTACGACTGACACTGACTTACGCCCTAGGAAATCAGGTACCAGGCGTTGAAGATGATGTTGTCGTATAAACTTTTCTTTCCAATATTGTTGTTCCTGATTCAAGAGGTCTATGATGTTCGGAGACCGAGTCATAATCCCCGTAGGAGAGTCCTTAAGAAGCACATAACAAGGTAATCATTTTCAGCACTAGCAGTACAGAATAATTTTCTTGAAAATCAAATACTGAGACCACTACCAACTAAATAAAATAATGACGAGGATACTGGCCAGCAAAATCTATCATACGGATGTCGTTGAACGGGGACCCCGATCCACGGAATCTCCGGATGGAGTTTTTGCTTGGACGGATTGGAAATACTCACGGTATTCAGAAGTATACCAATTTGTGATATATATGGAAATCATTGCGATGTTTACCATAAAAGGGATTCCAGCCACTTATAAATGCCGAATACTTTAAAGGAAAAATTACTAATTTAAATACCTTTCGATCGTGAATTTTTTAATGGCCTCCATCTGTTCCACGAAACAATTTCATCCATTAAAGAACTATTTAACAACAAAGTGCCTCAAGATTTTGAGGTATATATCTCATTATCCCTTTTGAAACCCTATTTTTTGTTCTCAATAAAAATCAACTTAGTTTAGGTAATTGCATATTTTTGAAAAATAGGTTAGTTCATATTTATAACAGATGGGTTGACAAGATTTTCGAGCTTCAATTCATTGTAAGATTTTGATTTGTTTTTTTGAGGTTTCCTTGGCAAAAGGAGACCGCTCTAGGGTTACAAGCTGATGGGTTGAGTTTAGCATGTTATTTTTGTGGTAGAGCTTAGAACTCGAAGAAGGAGAGACTGTTCAATAGTACTGCATAAAGAGAGATTTAAGTTATTTTCAGTTATTTAAGGTACTTGAATGTTTTCAAGTTTAAGGGTGAATGTTTAAGCAATTTTCTTAAATTTGAATGTCTCATTTGCTATTGTAGGCACGTAGATATGATGGAAGCAAGCAGATATGATCAAGAGCTGGCCACGAGTAAGTGTGCTTAAATTTCGTTAAAATTTTGATTTAGATGTTTTGGTATTCATTACTTAGATATTTGGGCAATATGGAGGACTTGGAATTTGGGATTTTAGTCGATAAGAGCTGAGGTTATGCGTTTCTACTTGGCTAATTTTTGATAAACCTATATCTGACAAAAGTTTATAAATGGTACATCTAATTTTACTCGATTTAAAGCGTATCATGCAAACCTGCAATGTAACTACACAAGTGCCTTAAAGTCATAATAATATGCCATCGATGCACCGTGTGAACTACATGTGTGATCGAAGAGCAGAGATGCATACTTCGACATACACAATGAAGGATATTCCCTTATACACAGTTTTTTTTTTATTATTATTCTTTCTTTTGTTCCATTGTCGTTCCATATGTACAATATACTGGATTCTATTGGGATTTTTCCTTTTATTTTAGGCGATATTGTGAACAAATATTTTGGTTTTAGTTCTTTGTTTATAGTTAGTTTTACAAATTTTACAATGGATTGCACCATTATTTAGCTTCTGATAGAATCGAGGAGTGAAATTTAATGTTCCAGTGCATTTTAGAGAATTTAAGAACAAGTTTAGGAGGGAGATTTTATTCTAACGAATATAGTAATCAGCTTTGCAACACAATCAAGATCAGCAAGGGGGTTGAATTTTACCAAAAATAGTATTTCTAAGATGCAGTTGTATGGTTACTATCTTTTTTAGCGCCACTCAGAATATTCAACAATTCTCGGAGGAGGAAAACTATTCCAAGAATTCTTAGTAGATGCGTGGGCTTTGACTAAACAGAATCGTTGAAATTTTATGAGATTTAACCAGATAAAGTTACGTGTAGATCAATATGCTTCCATAAAAATGAAACACTCTGGATTAACACCTGATGAAGGAGGTACACCATGCATTTTACTATCATCACATATTGGAAGTCTCAATAGCAATGAAACGCTTTAACCATCATCCAGATATTTTTATCACTATGACTACTAATCTGAATTAGATAGAAATCCAAGACAAGCTTCTACAACATCAATATTCTTATGATCGTCCTGATTTAGCATCACGAGTTTTCGGAAAACACTCATAAATGAGATGACTAAAAATATTGTGTTTGGAGAAAATTTTATTCATGTGCACACCATTGAATTTCAGAAATGTGGATAACCACATATTGCATTTACGAGAATGTTTAACTCCCATATAAACATTAAGATATGTTCTGGAGAAAGAGCAGTAAATACATAAACGACATTTAAAAAGCATATGATAAAACAACAGTCACTATTAGATCAATAGATGAAGTTCAAATGTATGCCTGAACCTGCTTGGCGTTTATTCGGTTATTCAATGCATCAAAAAGAACCAAGCATCCTGAGACTGGAAATAAATTTTATTAGGCAACCAAAAAATTATTTATGAATCAATAGGGTTCACAGAAGAGGTTATGGAAAAAACTAAGAACTATAAGACGACATTGATGGCTTATTTTGAGTATTATGCTAAAAATCCTAGGACACTTGCATATACATACCAAAAGTTTTCACAACACTTTCTCTGGGATAAAAGTACAAAAAAAGTGGCACATCAGTAAACAAGGTCTTGCAACCCCTAGAATGTATTTTGTCTTTTCTAATGTTGCTGGAAAATTATACTACCTAAGAATGTTGTAGACTATTCTTGCAAGCAGATTCATTTGAACGTCTGAAAATGGTAGACGAGGAACTATTGCCTACATTCAAAAAAGATGAGTTGAATTTGGATTACTAGAAAACGACGGAGAAGCTATGGATTGTCTTAAATAAGCCTTAGATATCCCAACAGGTAAACCAGCTCAGAAAACTATTTAAATTCATTTTAGCAGATTCTAACCCAAGAGAACCAGAAATTTTGTGGGAAAAGTTTAGCTTTAACATATGCGACGATCTTCCTCGTAGATTAAGAATATTGTTCTACATTCAAAATCCAAAAGACGAATAAACTTTGGATTATGGATTATACCTGATAAACGAATTATTGCGCTTATCTGGTAAAAAACCTAAACATTTTTTTAACAATGCTGAAACCAAAAGAAAATTGGGGCAAGATCGTTGACAACATATTCATATGTCAACTTTAACTTGCAATAAAAGAACCAGAACTTAAAGGTAATATTATCAGTGAAGAACGTTTAAGGTGTAGGTCATTGTTTTTCTCATATAGGTTATTCTTTTACACCAATTTAGCGTTACGCAAAGGAATACTAATTTCGGGTTTGGTCTATTGATGTACTTGAATGAGTGTTTTCTAATAATAATTCCTATGAGAAATCATTATGCAATTTACTATGAACATGTAATGACAAAGTTTGTATAAAACTACTCCCAAACGTAAAGGTAACTATTAGACCAGGTATAAATGACGGGTTTTGCATTTTGTTATGCAGTCAGGGTTGCTGTGTAGGCCTAATGTTCACACACTAAAATGAGAGGTTGAGCCGGGGCCGTAAGGCCCCGGTGATACCTAGTCTTAGTATAAATTAGTAAATTACTAGTTAATTCAAACCTTAATAGATACAACGTTAGACGGACCCATGTCATGTTACATGAGAGATCCTGAAAAGTGAAAACACACGAACTGCCAGATGATCAGCAATCTAAAACCATTTCACAACCAGGAATTCCAACAGAAAGCTGTCCGAGCATATTCATTGACCAAAATTTCAAGACTACCCAGAAGCCTATATTATTATGTTGCTAAGAGCAACTGCAATGGTGCGATCAAAACCAAAGACCAAAAACAAAAACAAAAAACGACCAAATTTGAGTTTAGTCTGTGGTGCTACACTAGGATGGAAGAGTAAATTTGGTCAAACACACATATAATGTTTGCCCCATCACAAGAATCACATATAATGTTCGCTTGGTTAAAACAATATACATAAGAATCACATATAATGTCCGCCCCATCACAAGGATCACTTTATACATCCGCCCCATCATTGGATCAATTTATACATCCGCCCCATCACAGGATCACTTTATACGTTCGCTTGACTATATTGGTTTTAGTCTTGGTCCCAGACCAAATATAGTGTGGGATTTAATATTGGTCCAGCTTTTACTCGATAGTCTATCCCGCAGTGTCTCGTTTCTTGACCAAATATATAGGTTTGATCGTCCACTGTGGTTGCTCTAAGCACTAGTAGACTGCAAAAAAAAAAGGAAAACGTTTAAGTTTTTAACTGTGATTAACTTAACTTTCACTGTGAAACCATTTAAAAAAAAATGAAGAATTTGAAATGTAAGACTGCGTACCTGTTGAGGATTTCGTAAACACCATGGAGCATGGTTTTTGTCCATACTGGGGAAGCAGATTCTTCGCAGACCACATTTAACTCCAGATGTCTTTCTCAGATGCATTCTCAGCCTCTTTAAGGATGAACATTGGGTTCTCCAGAAAAATTATGTAGCAAGGAGACTACTGAAACTTCCGTATTTGACTAATAACTTGAAACTAAGGAAATTTGAGCTCACATTTTGATAATATCATCACAAAAAGTTGGGATACATTACATGTCCTGAATCAAATGAAAATAGTCTATACAATTCGAAACAGAAAAAAGGGGGGAAAAGGCAAATCGATATATGGGAAAAGGAATGAACCATTTACAAATTCTCACTTTTAGAGAAAAGAATAAATGAAAGAGACATTAGGATTACAGTTAAACACTCTACTCACATTCACAACCAAACCTTGCAAGGAAATTTTTTCATGTCTCGCTACAATACAAGGTAGAGGAGAGCAATAACCAGCACCAATACAAAAATTAGCAACATCCACCAGCACTGTCAGATTAACAAAACAAGTTGTGTAAGCAGAAATGTTAGTTGAGGATACAAGAAAACAGCGAACAAGAAAATCCTTCAAAACAAGTTGTAAGCAGAAATGTTAGTCGAGGATACAAGAAAATAGCGAACAAGAAAATCCTTCAAAGGATGCCTAAAGGGGGAAAATTGCTTCTAGTGTGTGTTTGCAGCACCAGTTTGAAACTTGGCAATTTTTTCCATTTATCTTGTTCAAATTGTTTGGCTTTTTCCTCCCTATAAGATGCATTTCATGTTAAGATTTCTATTAATTTTCATGGGGTTTCCTTACATGTATAAGGTTTTCTCCTGGCTATCGATATATGGGAAAAGGAATGAACCATTTACAAATTCTCACTTTTAGAGAAAAGAAAAAAATTAAAGAAACGTTAGGATTACAGTTTAACACTCTACTCACATTCACAACCAAACCTTGCAAGGAAAATTTTCCTTGTCACACTACAATACAAGGTAAAGGAGAGCAATAACCAGAACCAATACAAAAATTAGCAGCATCCACCAGCACCATCAGATTAACAAAACAAGTTGTGTAAGCAAAAATGTTAGTCGAGGATACAAGAAAGTAGCGAACAAGAAAATCCTTCAAAAGATGCTTGAAGGGGGGAAATTGCTTCTAGTACCAGTTTGAAACTAGGCGATTTTTTCCATTTATCTTGTCAAATTGTTTGGCTTTTTCCTCCCTATAAGATGCATTTCATGTCAAGATTTCTATTAATTTTCATGGGGTTTCCTTACATCTATAAGGTTTTCTCCTGGCTATGGCTTTAGATGAATACAACCCGAGGGTAACAGGGGAAACAAACATGCAATTGAGCTTAACCAATAAAAACAGTAAGATGCTAAAAATTACCCATGACGATCTAGACTTCACACTTTTGTGGGCCCTGTAAAGGTGTGTTTTAGAATTTGATGTTACTGCAGCAGTGGAATCGACATGGGATGCAATATCATCTGCAAAGATCAACCAAAGAAAGAATAATGTATGAGAACAAAATAAATGGTTATAACAGCCTTCAACATATGAAGCAGAAAAATATGTTTTTCAACTGCACAATTAGAGTCTCACCGATTACAGCTCGTTGATTATGAACGAGAACAGCAAGATCCCTGAATATCTCATTTGATTGTGCAATATCTAATTGAACGTCTCTTATACCTTGATCTCTTTCATCTATTATGGCTTCATTATATGCAACCTCATTCCCCAGCATTAGTACCTCTTGCCTGCATTGTTTGAGATAGATGGTCACCGGTAGATGTCATCCCCACGTTTGATAAGATGAAAGGTACCGAAGACATAACCAATTGCCAGATTAGCAGAAAAAGTTGGGTAGTTTGGAGACTGCTATTTTCATGGTTATTATAAGAAACTAATTGAACTATGGCTAGTTTTATGTGTCTTATTCAAACAGCATGATTTCACAGAACATATTGCAATAACATAAAGAAAAAGGAACTTATAAAGACAGATAATCTACCTAGTATGTGCTTCAAGGAAAGGCCGACTTTCTGGATCGTCACTAAGACGCGGTTGTTCATTCGCACCATAGCTGTGCCAAAAACATGGGAAGCTTATTAAAAAAACGAGCTGAGATATATAGATATATGTATAACAAAGAAATACACTGATTTCAAACCTTCTGGGTAAGGATGACGAAGAAGATAAAGGTGTGTAAGCCGACTCCCGCTCAGCAGCAAGCTGTTGAAGTTTTTGATAATCTTGCAAGATTGCCTGAAAATCTCTAGCAATCTTTGCGTCTTCTATAGTCTTATTTGGCTGTGAAGACAAAGACTGAAAATTTTAAAACACTAATACTGTTTTCAAAAATAAAAATAAAAATGAGGGTCAATTAAGGTGGGAGGCAATTGGCAAAACTCCAAAATTGTGTCATAGAATCCATGGCAGAGTTCAAAGCTGAAACTGATTATAGGTTTTGTCATATCTATACAAGTCCATTAAGAACCAAAACTTTAGTGGTGGAGAGTTGAAACAAACTGAATTTTTCATTAAACTGATAACAATCGCAATAAAAAGTTCACCATTTAACCTATAGACCCAACACATTAACATGTACTCGTGGATACTAAATATCTTAAAGTGATAATTAAGAAGATCGCATAGTAGAATGAGTTTTTCTTTTGATCTTACATTAACACCAGCATTATGATCAGAATCGCTTAGTGCTTTGAGCTTAGAAGAAGTCTCCTTCACCAATTGTCCAATCCTTTGTCTTGTACTATGTCTATAATTACCAAACAAAAAATTCAATAAACCTGAATCAACATAATCTAAGTACTGATTTTGATCATACAGAGAATAAATAATGAACTCACAGTTTCTGACGATGTTCAGGAGTGTCTTTAATGGTTCCAACAGCGTCAACAAGTCTTCGGAATCCATTTACAGCTGTATTTATCTGGAAAATACCTGCTGCAACCCCCTGAGAACTGGGATTCCGAGAAGATGAAGAGGAGGAAGAAAATGATTGAGCTCCTCCATTTTCAAGATCTTGGAAATTCATCTTTTACAGACACGATCAAAAACTGAATTGACAAATAATAACTACTTTAAGAAGAATACGACAACGTCCAGCTATCAATATGTCACACACACACTGAACCCCACCAGCCGGCCATCTGAAAACTTCTAAAGCAGCAAAATATTTTCCAAAAACGCCCCTGTTTAAGAAATGCAGGTATGGTAAGCATTAAGACTTGGGTCAGATGCCCCTGTTCGTTCATGTTCCTGCAGTATATTTTCTTTGCCGGTTAATGGCACCGTTGATCACTAACAATGATTGCCAACCGGCCAGTACCGGAATAAGAAAGAGAACAATATATTTCTTTTCCTTATTTTAATCCAAAAGGACGTCCGCTTTTGATATTTTATATTGGAATATTCCATTAAGATATGAGAATTAACTAACAAATTTCTTCAATGTACATTAATAAGATATGTGCCTTGCTACCTTTCTACCGAACTGCTTAATTCTGTACTCTTACGCCAGTTCCAGACCGTAACAAGTGTCGTCTATCATTTTCGAGAGCCTTAAAATGTTGCCTTGACAAGGTGATAGCCAATCCAGCTAGCACGTCTGCATGGATTCAGCTCATTTTGCTCCCTATTTGCACACTAACGCTTTACAGACCCAAGAACGCGGCTGAGGCGAGGTCTTGTAAGCGTAAACGTCTTCAAGTGGCAGCTATAAATAATGCCTTATCTGTTTGGAGGAGCACGATGGGTGCCGCACTTTGGTGGACAAGTTATTCTGGACTCGGTCGACCTAGACAGAGTGATATGAAGAAGTCGGAGTCGCCAATTTAACGGCCTGTCGTCGAAAGATAAGTTGTGGTCATTTTGGAGATGCCATCCGTGTAATCTCTTCAGGAGGTGTGGCGCCTTGCAATAAACAGACCTACTTGGAATTACAAGATAAACATCCAGACGCCTCCTCCATTTGTTCCTTGCGAAGAGACTCTCGGACTCAATCATTGTTGATTGCAGAGAAATATTGGGGGATGTTAAGAGTTTTCCCAAGGGTACATCTTGCGGTCGAGACGGGTTGAGGGCTCAAAGACACTTAGTCGATGCGATGAGTGGACCTGCTGCTGCTATCGCTGACATCTTACTTGCTTCGATTACGGGGGTTGTCAACCTTTGGTTGGCTGGGAAATGCCCAGCGGAGTTTGGAGAGTTTGTTGCTAGCGCGCCTTTAACTCCGTTACTCAAGCCTGGAGGTGGTCTTCGTCCTATTGCAGTTGGCACGGTTTGGCGTAGATTGGTTTCCAAGGTGGCTGCCTTTGTTGTTGGAAAGGATTTGGCTTCTTACTTAGGGGATTACCAATTTGGAGTTAGTGTTTCTGCTGGAGGTGAAAGTATTTTACACGCTGTGAATAGTCTCCTCGAGCTGAAAGGACACTCAGACAAGATGTCAATGCTGCTTATTGACTTCTCTAATGCGTTCAACATGGTGAGCAGGTCTCAACTCATCAAGGAGGTTCGTCTTCATTGTCCGGTATTTCTCGATGGGTAGAATTCTGTTATATGCGGCTCATGAAATTGTATTACGACCAATATATTTTGTCGTATGCTCTTGGAGTACAGCAAGGTGATCCTCTCGGTCCCTTATTGTTTGCCTTGACTCTTCACCCTCTTGTGAAGAATATTGCTTCTAGCTGTAAACTCGATTTACATGCTTGGTACCTTGATGATGGTACAATCATTGGTGATACGCTTGAAGTGTCCAAAGCTCTGTGTATTATTGAAAATGAAGGCCCAGGTAGAGGTTTGCATCTCAATGTTAAGAAAACGGAAGTATTTTGGCCTTCCGTCGATCCCAGAAGTGTTGATGATGGTGTTTTCCATCTTGAGATTGGTAGACCGTCTAATGGTGTTAAACTTTTGGGAGGTCCCGTGAGTTTGGACTTGAACTTTATTAGTGATATGATGCTGAGTCGAGTGGACAAGACTCTTCAACTTATGACTGCCATCAAAAAGCTCAAGGACCCCCAAAGTGAGATGCTATTACTTCGTAATTGTACGGGTGTTTCTAGATTATATTTTGCATTACGTGATCGCCAATCCTGTTTGCCCTTCAGCAAGCTACCGAGATCTTTGACGAGCATTTGTTCAAGTATTTGAGGCTCCTTATCACCGGTGATGGCCCTGGATTTGGGCCTTTACAGCAGAGATTATCTACTTTGCCTATCAAGGATGGTGGCTTCGGCATATACACCATGGCGGACACCGAGCCTCATCGTTATATCGCATCTCAATGTCGACAAGCTTCCAGTGCAAAAGGCGATCCTTGGTGACCTTTTCCATACCAACAAAGGTAATGTTTATCGGTTGGCTCTGCAGAATTTTATTCGGTATGTGGATTTCCTTCTTCTTATTGCGTTGATGATACCGCCCCTCCTCCATGCATTCCTTGGCGTTACTTACTTTGATGCAATTAAGAAGAAGATCCTGCATCGATTTTCTATGTCTGCTAGAGATTCCATTTTATGGCAGTCTAACCAAGTTAAGCATGCTCAAGATTATTTATTGGCGATTCCTATCAGCGGGCTTAACCAATGCCTTGGGCCGAGGCGTTTAGAGTCAGTCCTTTGCTACCGATTGGGTATCCTTTGTTTGTTGAGAATGGGTCATGCTCTATTTGTAACAAGCATATGGATATTTATGGAGATCATGCACTCCACTTGTGCTAAAGATGTTGGGTATAAGTTCGAGACATGACTTTGTGCGTGATATAGTTGTTGACATTTGCTACAAAGCTAATGTACTGCGCACAAGGAAGTTTCTCTTGGGCTTGGGACGGATGACGGCAAAGATCTAAGACCGGGTGATATCCTCGTTCTTAATGGGGAAAATGGTAAGGATGTTTGCATGGATGTTACGGGGTTTCTCCATTCGCAGTGATGGCATTCGCTCTTTGCTAGGGCAAAGCCATTTCTAATGTTGTTGCTCGAAAACACACTGAGTATTTGGATAAGTGTGTTTCACTTGGTTATGGTCTGGGTGTTTTAGCTTTCTCTACCTTAGGAGAACTAGGTGAGGATACTTTATGTTTTTTTAAGCGTCTGAAGAACTGCTTAGTTAATAATGACGTTAATAGTGGTGTTGGTAGCTTTATTTTCCATAGATTAGGTATCGCTATTCAAAAAGGTGTTGGGTCCCAGCTTGTCGCTAGGTTGCCAACCAAAAGTATGTAATTTTCTCTCAAAACTATCCATAGTTTCATATTTGAATTGCAGAAAATTAAAACGTCAAAATCCCAATATGAAATTGGATTGTTTCATTTGGTCAAGATGGGACATAAGACCTACTGCTGCAAGCATAAGAAGGTTTTCAATAGTGAACTTGACTTTCATTTTGAAACTACAAAAACTTGGAAGGCTCGGCCCAGCTACAATGATCAAGAAAAACAGAAGTAAGATCTCGATATAAGAAACATTTAGGCCGGCCTTTGTACAGACATTGGATGGAAAATCTTTCCAACATTGTGGGCACTACTTGGCTTCGTGTAGCAAGTTATGATCAACTGTATTAAGTTGGATTTATAAGTTATCCCTTGATTCAACTGCATCAAGGAAGAAGGAAGATATCAGTCAAATACTCTATTCTGTTTGCCATGTCACATATAGATAGTCATAGCGGGTATAGATTTCTCACCTATATTGCAGAAAAATGGCAACTGCACTGAACCAGGTTCTTCAATACTTCATTCATGCAACAAAAGAGAGGTATCCTAGTTAGCAGTAGTTTGATAGAAGGGGAAAAGAAAAAAGAAAAAAAGAAATCACTGAGTACATACCTGTAATGGATTCTTTATACACCACATTGCTAGTATAAATATGGCTTCGAATATCTATCAGTCATCGTTTTGAAAATATGCCTACTCTGAGCTTATATGATTTATACAAGAGCAACCAGCTTTGAAGTCCAATCAGGTGACTGCCCAAGGACTTCTGATCAAACGAGCTGAGGCTAGTACCAATGGCAACCCAATCTTTCATTGAGAATCCAATACCAGTTTAGAAAAGGTAGATTTTTTCTTTTGAACAAAACTTAGTATTTAATAAGTGCTGGTAGTGAAGCATGAAGTTCTGTTAAGCACTGGAAGATCCAGTTCAGGAGTTGCTCTCCTGGCAGCTCCAGAAGTAGTTCTGCCTGTGAAAACAAATGTGAAGTAAATGAGAACTCATCAAAGTTAGTTGTGATGATATTTAATATGGATAACTTATTATCATGGAAAGCACAAAAAAAAAGTATTTGCACCTTGATTTGGTTCTCTTCTAAGACTAAGGAATTCCGTTGAACATCGGAGGCCATCGACTCTGTCATCAGCTTGAAAACCTTCTTACTCATGTTTGTTAACATGCCTACCATCTTGCCGGAGGCATATATTCTACTAATTCCTAAATCTGCAGCCATCCTCTTCACGTAGAGCTTCTTCAATAGTATCTCCATGGAGCGTGGTTCTTTTCCATATTGACGACGTAGATTCTCCGTAAAGTTCATTAAACTCCAGATGTCTTTTTCAGCTGCATTCTCAGCCTCTTCAAGTATTCCCATTGGGTTCTCCAGATAATTTATGTAGTCCGAAGACAGATGCGCTGTTATATTTATATCAAGCTGAGATACCAAAAGGGAGAGAAATTAGGAGGCACAAATCTTCATAAACGTTCATCTCAATAAACCAAAACAGAACAAATCAGATGCCAAATACTTCCAAGTAGCCTACGAAGAAAAAGAGTCTCAGTCAACCTAATCTGATAATTGCAGCACCTACTTTTATACACAAGTGTTATCTGCAAAGAACTATTCTGACTGGACAAAAGGCTGCAAAAATGTTGGAAGGGAAAAATACTTAAAAACAAATCTGCTTTTATGCAATAGTCACAAATTCTTGACGGTATCGAGCTGGGACAACCTCAGACGGTAACATTTTATGATGGGAGCACGGGAGTGGTCAATGATACATTCAGTTTGTGTGCTAAATCTTGACATTCTAAATAAATTATATTGGCATGCATATAGCTTTTTCGGACATTTAACAAACCTGTACATTCTTGTAAGGGACTGAGATAAGCCGATGCTCTTCAACCTTGGATAAGCTTTCGAACAGCATTTCGAAGAACAGATCAATGCCTACATTGCCAACATCACCAGTCTGCTGCTCCCCAAAAATATTCCCAAATCCTCGTATGCCCATGTCTCTTTCTGCTAATTGAAAACCTTGGCCAAGATTGCAACACTCTTCAAGTGCTGCTAGTCTCTCCTGAACGTCAAAGAGAAAATAGGTGAAGAACAGACATTTCTTTTAAATCCTTTCAGGATCAAATGAACTACTATGAAGAAAATATATTAATGAGCATATTAATATGATATTCAGCATCCATATGAACAACAATTTAATGGAAGAATCACGACGATTAGTTGTTTCAACAGTTAAGGAATTTAGAGGAGGGTAATGTTGAGAACACACCAGTGCCTGCTCAGATAGAGCTGACTTTTCAGGGAAAAACAAGTGCGCATAGGCTTCCTTATCCGCGCGGCCAACCCTCCCACGTAGCTAGAAGGATAATAAAAGTTCAAATTCCACAATTAATAAGAAAATAGAAGGTGAGAAACTGTAGAAACGTCGTAAAGAAGAACCTTGAATCAGCCAAATGAACAAGCTGCAAAAGGCCACACGTATGTATATGGAGTATATTGCTATTTTGAACTAACACCATCCATACAATATATGCCTACCCTGCTGAAATCCAAGGATTTCCCATAAAGACTAAAACAATAGCCATGCCATCTCGTAAAAAATTGCTTAACAAAGAGAGAGCAACATATCATGGCTATTTAGAACAACATGAGCTTCATTTCTAGAAAGTGGTAGGTTGTGGAGAATATAGTTTTTCTTTCACACCTCCCATGCCTCTTTGAAAGAAAATTTTTACGAGAAAAGAGAAGTAAATAGATGTAGCAACCAATACCTGATACAATTGTGCCAAGCCAAATTGGTGAACGTCCTGGATTATTATAGTGTTGGCATTTTGAATATCAAGCCCACTTTCAACTATATTTGTGCATATAAGGATTTTGATTTCTCCTTGACAAAATTTCTCCATAGTTTCTTCTAGTTGCTTCGAGTATTGCTGTAAACAGTAAAAACATTGCATACTTAAAAATGCGATGGCATCATTTCAAACTTCAGTTGCACAAAAGAGAGTATCGTAGACACTACCTTTCCATGAGCAATTGCTATTTCAACATTTGGAAATGACTGCTCGAGAAATCCCATAACTTCATCCAGACCTGTTATTGAAGCACAGGATATTGACATTAACTTAAAGGAACACCAAACAGGCACATAATGATTACTAAAGTCAGCAGTACACCAGTACATAGAAGTTGGTAACTCAATGACATGCCCTGTGTTTGGTAGCTCAAACACAGGGCAGACATGCAGAAGCAAATACTAAGCAATCTAGTTACCTTTGATACGTGGCAACACATAGAAAACTTGACCCCCACGATCAAGCTCGTACTTGATTGCAGATACGATCTTTTTCTCACTATAAGCAGACATGTGAGTCTTTATAGGAACTCTTTCCGGAGGTGGCGTCGAAATCAAACTGATAGCAAAAAAAAAAAAAAAAAAAAGGAACATATTAGAGCTGCTAATGGGTGTGGTACACATGGTGGCCCCTGATTTGAACAATATAAACCTTTGGTATGGATAGAAGGCTCATTATTTTTTAGTGCATGCACCATAATAGATCAAAAATTAAGGACGCTCGCAAACATTTGAGACATTCCACGATCAGTTATTTACCTTGCATCACGAAACCCAGTCAAAGCCAAGTACAAAGTTCTGGGAATTGGTGTTGCCGAGAGAGTGAGAACATCAACTGAAGTTTTAAAAGAAGCAATCTTCTCCTTCTGTTTCACGCCAAACCTCTGTGAAAAAGAAACAGAACTTAAGAAAACCAATAAATCTCAAAAGAGTTAAATGGCAAAAACCAAAACCAAAGTAGAAATTACAAGTTCTAGATTCCGAAAACATAAATATTATGTGAACCAAACTAAGCAAGTACATAAAATGGTCCTTGGCTCCACAAATGAACAATCAGTAATATATAGAAGCAGGCAGCAGGAGGCGAGATCCAAACCTGTTCCTCGTCAACAACAAGTAAACCAAGATTGTTATAGACCACCCGACTTCCAAGAAGCGCATGAGTTCCAACAATAATATCCAGCTCTCCATTTTTAATCATTGTTATATACTCCTCTTTCTCAGCCTTGGTCTTCATATTGCAAAAATAACAGAAGCCAATTAATTCAGTGAAAATCCAGCATACATAATTTCCATGTAATCTCAAGTTTAATATTATGAAGAACCATATAATAGCAAAATTTATGTATAACTGGATGCTTGACAAATGATAATAGATTAGTGTACGGCACTAAGGCTAATAAGATGGATAAGAAATCACATACCTGAAACCTGCTCAAAAGTCCAACCTTGATATCAGGATACCGAGAAAACCGATCAGAAATTACTTCAAAATGTTGCTTAGCAAGAACAATAGTTGGTGCTAAAACCATAACTTGTTTTCGTGTTGACACCACACAATAAATAGCACGTAAAGCAACTTCAGTTTTACCAAACCCAACATCTCCACAAATTAATCTATCCATTGGAGTTTCCCTCTCAGTCAAATCCTTCTCAACATCAATGAAAGCCTAAAAGAACAAGCGGTAAAACAACAATGACAGTCAGCGGAACACAACTACAAACCCCATTCAGCAAAATAACAGAGAATATATGAAAAAATAATCACTTCTTCCTACACGAAAAGTATAAAACCTGGCACCTGTTTTTGATCAGGAGTTGGCTCAAAAGGAAACTGTTCGGTAAACTCAGTAATTTTAGACGTTTTTGGATAAGGTGGTCTCTTTTGTTTTAACCTATATAAGTACAACTCCATCAAATCAACAACCATCTTTTGTATAGCTATCTTCCCTTTTATCCTTCTCCTTTCCCACACAGTCGTATCATTTAATTTGCTCAATGCGCGTGGTTTCTTCGTTTCATTCGGACTTTACAAACAAACAAGAAAATCCAACACAAAATCTCAGTCAAACATTTCAAAAACACATAAACATTTATACACACTTAAACCAAACCCCTCTAATACCATGCTAAAGCAACATCTCTAATGCCATGTCAAAGCAATAGCTCTAATACCATTTTAGAGCCAATGCCACAAGACTAAGTGATCAGACGAAGTGACAGAATTCTAACACCACCACAAAACACACACATAGATAAACTAAAAAAAGACGAGAGGATATGTAGAAGTCAATGCAACAACTCTAATACCAATTTAAAGCCAATGCCACGACAACTGTCATACCGTGTGAAGATCATGAGACAAATAGTCAAAAGTTAACAGTGTTCTAACACCATCAGAAAGAAAACAGAAACACACACAACACAAGTAAAAAAAAAAAGGAAGGCCAGGATTATGAATGAACTCACAGACTATAACGGTAAAGCGAACGCGAAGCTTGTTTCAACGGTAATTTGGCCATACCATCAGAATACTCAATAAAAACATACTCAATAGGAGCTGTAGAATCTTTAGGCACATCAAATTTAATCCCAACAAATCTCCCAACACCAACTTTCTTATGAACAACATAATCACCTGCACGTAACGTATATGGATCCACCTTATAATTAAAACTCTTGTTTGGATTACTACCATCATCATTTCCACCTTGTCTATGTCCTTTCAATTTCTGCAGTCCTCTTTGTTGCTGTTCTTTAACTAATTGTATATATTTCTCAGCTTCTTCACTATTCATTGAATTATCATTCTTCGATGATACTTCACCTCTTTTCCGATGCTCACGCCGGATTCTCTCGTTCAGGAGAGAAATTCCGTCGACCTCGGTATCCACGGTGTCTTTTCTCGGAGTAACCGAAGTGTGAGCTTCAGTATAAACAGCATTTGTTGTTGATAGATTCCTTTTCTTAGTGATTTGATGACATGGGCATTTGATAGAAAAGAATTTGAGAACCCTAAATTGTGATAAAGAAGAAGAAAAAGAAGAGGAGGAATCGTGTATTGATGGGATTGGTAGTAATGAGGAGATTGAAATTGCCATTAGATTTAGGGCTTCTCTTTTCAAGAAATTGAATAGAAGATTTAGGGTTTGGAGAAATACTCCATTAGAACAGTCTCTGGTTTGGGGAAAGATAGGGGAATGCAGAAGGGTTTAACAAGGGGATAAAGTTTGAGACACGTCGCGGGAAAAGGATATTTATTACTACTTGCTTAATTAATTATAACGGTAATTTAATCATTAATTAATTAGCGGCGAACTTAAGATGGTCCGCTTGATTACAAGAACCGTATAGCCACTAAAACAAAGAATCTTTTTATTAATGAAAATTCGAGGGTTTTTTTTTTTTTTGAGAAAGGAATAATATATTGAAACGAAAAAATTTACATAATAATTACAAGAACCGTATAGCCAATAAAACATAAAGGATTAAGTTTCTAAAAAACTCATAATATCCTCTCAATTTGTTATAACTTGATTCGCAGTATAGTCCATAAAAGTATCCTTCGAAGAATTCCAGAGGAAAATCTATTGTTTAATGGAAACTTCCACCTCGTACATCATCTTAGATCTACCTCCATGCACCCTCTTGTTCCGCTCGTTCCATACCTCCCAACAAATTGCGGAAGGAATTAAACGCCAAACCATCTTCACTCTTGCTGAAATTGTTTCCCATCTCCAGCTTCGAATGCACCTCATAAAGTTAAGAGGCATAACCTATTCTACTTTCAAAGCCGCTAAAAAATAATTTCATAATCGTTTAATCACCCCGCAATGGATGAATAGATGATATGTCGTCTCCATCTTCGTGTTACAGAATAAGCATAAACTGGAATGTATCACTACTCCCATGTGTTGTAGCATTGATCTTGTTGGGATTGCATCATGCAACGAAGCCCAGAAAAGAAAGGTTACCTTAGGGGACACGTATCTGTTTCTTAAAAGATTATGTCCTTCCTAATCTTCCCCCATCTCGGAAAGTTTGATGTAGATTATCCTAGCCGTCACATCTCCTTCCAAACCATCCTCCTCCCCTTGTATCAAATTAATCATCATAATTTCATGCTTTATTTCC
The DNA here is from genome assembly GCA_023529315.1 of Papaver bracteatum. Taxonomy (NCBI): domain Eukaryota; kingdom Viridiplantae; phylum Streptophyta; class Magnoliopsida; order Ranunculales; family Papaveraceae; genus Papaver; species Papaver bracteatum. The sequence continues at coordinate 172,219 of JAJJWX010001777.1, forward strand.
AGCAAATCGATTCTTTCAGCCGGATCTAAACGTCTTGTAAACTGAAAGTTCCATCTTGTTTCGAAAATTGTTGCCACCGAAGCCGCCTTTTGCGTGCTTATTTTGTATATCCTATGATACTTTTCCCCGAATGAAACCTCTGCACACCAGCAGTCTTGCCAGAATCTTATTGTTGTACCATCCCTTATCCGCAATCGCGTCGTATCTACAAAACTCGACTTTTCTCTTAAAATTCCAAACTACATACTACAGCCCATTGGAGCCTTACCTTGAAGAGGAAGTAAGCATTTCTCCTACGCATTCGTTTTTTCACACATTATCCGTCTCCAAAGAGCATTTTTTTCTTTGCAATACCTAACATGTCATTTTGCTAACAATGACTTGTTCACCAGTCTCAAATTTCGAATACCCAATCCACCTTTCCTTCTTGGTTTGCAAATACGTTTAAAAGAAACCCAGCTCATCTTCTTTGTTTCCTCATCTTCTCCCCACAAGAACCTTCTAATTATAGTGTTTAGTCGTTTCTCCACCGCAACTGGTAGTTGATGTAACGACATGAAGTATACAACAAGAATTTCCTGGGAGCTCTTAATTAAGACCACCCTACCCGCCTTCTCTTCCATGGCGCCATTTTTTTTTGTTGCATTCTCTGGATAATTACCTCCCAAATCAACTCGCTCCTTCTTTTAGAGGGAATTGGCATACCCAAGTAAGTTACCGGCAGCATCTCCACTCTGCAACCCAATTCCATAGCTAACCCATGCACCAGATTATCCGCTCCAATACTGATCATCGTGCTTTTCTCCAAGTTTAGACGCAACCCTGTTAAAATTTCAAACACCATCAAAATAACAAGGAGTCTTCTAACCTCCATATTTGAAGCATCCAAAAAAATTATCGTGTCGTCTGCAAACTGAAGGTGTGACACCTTAGTTCCTCCTTCCTTAACCTGGAAACCTCCCAAAATTCCTTGCCCCACCGCCCCGTTTATGAGTAAGGACATGACTTCCACTACCAAAAGAAAAAGAAATGGAGATAAAGGATCTCCCTGACGAATTCCCTTAGAAGGTTTAATCAAACTTGTCGCTTCCCAATTAACCAGAATTGAGAATTGAGTCGTCGTAACACACCATCTCATCCATCGGATCCATTTCGAGCCAAAACCATTCTTTTGTAAAATAGTGAACAGAGCATGCCAACTTACGTTATCAAAAGCCATCTGCATATCAATCTTGCACATTATTCATGGCCTTTTTTGCCTCGTTCTGCTATCGATTAACTCATTCGCAATCAAGTTGCCATCCAGTATCTGTCTATGCTTGATAAAATCACACTGAGCGTTATAAATTAACCCCGGCATGACCATTTACATCCTTTCTGCCAAAGTCTTGCAAACAATTTTATGAAAATTTCTTATTAAACTCAATGGTCTAAAGTCCTTTACCGTAGCCGAGTCTTCCTTTTTTGGTATCAGTTTCAAGAAAGAAACATTTAGCCTCCAATCCAGTTTTCCGTTGTTATAAAACTCATTGATTGCCGCCATAACGTCATCCTTCAGCACTCCCCAACACTCCTTGTAAAATTCCAGGTTATATCCGTACGGGACTGGTGCTTTAAACCTTCCGCATCTCTTGATTGCATTCAGCACCTCATCCTCCTCCATTTCTCTTTCCAGCCACGCCTGTTGAACCTGATCAATCGCCTTAAATTAAATATTATGAAAAGAAGGCGCTATCGGTGAGTCATCAGTAAATAAATCAGAGTAATAATCATGAATCTCTTTTTTAATAGCTTCGTGATACGTCCCATCCACCTTCAACTTGGTAATACAATTCCTCTTCCTCTTTGCACTTGCTATTCGATGAAAGTAACGAGTGTTTTTGTCTCCATATTTAAAGCCCTTCACTTTCGCCCTTTGATAAGACATCCTAGCCCTTGTGAGCTTTACCGTGTTTATAGAGTTCATTAAGGTTGTCCTTTCCTGAAGATGAGGTGTGGATAAAGCCGTCGTTTCCTCAGCTATGTTCAAAATGCCTATCTTATTCTTTAACTCCTCCTCCTCCTTGCGCGCATTCCCAAAAGTGTTCCTACTCCAATTTTGATGAAATATTTTAAGTTCTGCAGCTTTCTAAACAGAACAAAACTCGGAGTTCCCACAAAATCCAGCGAGTTCCACCAAATCTCCACCATTTTCACAAAATATGGGTGCTCTAACCAGTGATTTTCTATTCTGAAACAAGACTGAGATCTAATAGACGGGGACAGATCGATTAGCAAAGCATTATGATCTAAGACAGTTCGTACTAAAGCTATTTGTGTAGCAGACCTGAATTTAGAATCGAAAACAGTACATAATAAACACCTATCCAACCTGCATAGCAAAAGGTCGTTTTGTTTATTACTCCATGTGTATGCTCCACCATGCAAGGGTAAATCGATGAGCGCTTGATCATAGATGAAATCATTAAGAAGTTTCATGTTTCTAACGTCTCCACCCGGTTTGTTCCTTTCTCCATCACTTCTAACAGCGTTCACATCCCCCACCAAACACCATGCCTCTGTCGACCAATCTCTAATTTCATTCAATTCATTCCAAAACTGTTCTCTAGCGCTATAATCACAGGAAGAGCAAGCGTTTGTCATTGAAAATTTGAAGCCAACACTCTGAAACCTGAAAAGACACGTAATAGAGTTGATTCCCAATCTCTTGTCTAACATCTCCAACTGAGAATTGTCTCAGACCATCATGAGGCCACCACTGTTGCCCGCCAAGCCCTGGGAAGGAAAGATTTCCATTCTGAAATCATCATCGTACCAAAGTTGACCCACAAACCATCTCTACATTGATGTCATCTTAGTCTCCTGAATACAACAGATTAGACATTTATGCAGGGAAATTAAGTCACGCAGAGTAATTTGTTTAATGTAGTCGTTCAAAACCCTCATGTTCCAAGCTATCATCTTAGAACCCATAAAAACCACGATTATCCCTTGAATTGACCTCCTCATTTTCTTCCCCATCGTCTGATGAGTTTGAAATTTGTGAGTCACCACTATCGTTCACCTTATGGCATTGTGCAATCGCTTTGTACCTATCTCTGTATTTAAATAGAATCTCATCTATCACTGTCTTGACCTTCACTTCATCCTTAGTTGATATACCCCCATCCTGCAGCATAACTCCACAACAAGCTTTGAAGTTAAAAAATATTACTTCATTAGTATTTATATTCGTATTACGTAAGTCGCCCGGCTTAATGATAATTTGAGCATCCACCACATTGAATAATTGTTGTTCAGTGTGCATATGACTTACTTGAATTGGAGTTGCCTGCTCACCAGTATTAATTGTCTGATTCGAATGTAATACCAACTGAAGGTCGTCTGCAGCAGTTGCGGATAAAAACCTTTCGTCGTTACTCAAGGTCAGTGACTTGTTGATCCCCCCTGTATTGATATGAATTTCCTCCCCACATGTACCATTCTCAATAGCCAGCTCACCCAAGTATACCGAATCATTTGAAATTACAGCCTTGTTTCGAACTTCTCCTTCCCATCTAAGCATCTCCCGATATCCCAATGCCTCCGTAGCTAATATGCTGTCAATAACTTCCAATCTATTAGAATTGGGAAACTTCATTTCCACATTTCATTAGGCATTGAAATTTATTAACTGCAGTGGTTGTAACATCATGTTTATAATCAGACCCCCTTATCTCATTATCAAAAGAGTCTACTACATTCTCTGTCTCCGTTCTCAATCTTAAAGAAGAACAGTCACCTTCCTTTGATAGAAGGCCCGCCAGATTCCCCCGAATTAAGCCCCTCCATCCTTGCCCTGTTTTCCAAATTAGTATCCGAGAAATAATTTATCCGACTCGCCCCACTCAAGTCTTTGTTAACTTTTGAATCACCCTCTTGCCTCTTTTTAGATCCACCAATTACGGTGGTATTCACTTTTTGTTTTGAGAAATCGTCGAACTCATTAATTAGTCCCACGTACTCCTCCATCAGCGCCCTTGATTTAGGATCAAATTTTTGGTCCCATTCTATTGAAACGACCCAATTTTTGTCTTCATCTTCCACCACCAAAACCGTCGGGAATAACGCAAAATCACCTATGACCTTAATTCTGAATAAGCCCGATCTAGTTCTTCTCAATGTACCTGTCGATATTTCAATGAGACCTCCAAATCGATCCCCCATCGCTTTGAGTAACGAAGATTTCCAGTATCATTGAGGGATTCCTCTAATCTTTAGCCATTTTCCATACCTTTCCATAGCTTGTAATGTGACGATATTGTCCTTCTGCGGTATAGTCTCCTTTACGTGACTGCATTCCTCCACCTGAATATGATCGAGAGCAAACTTATCGTTACTCCTTGTTTGAGTGATGTGCACCACAGCCCTATCAACCAATATTTTCTGCGGTTTCCAAAGATCAACCCAGCACTCCTTTTCCAGGATTAGTTTAGCATTGTAGTCGTCTATAATCTCCATATCAATGAATGATTCCCAATCCAATTGACCTTTTATCTCAGACGCTACCTTTTTCCAGCTTACCGATCCTTTCGTTCTCACAAAAGCTTCGAATAAATGATTATGTTGTTCCTTTCCAAGCAACTTGCTTTAAAATCTTCTCTAGACGGTAGGATTTGCACCGTTTTGTTCAACCAATTAGCCTTCTTCAAAAGTCCGTTGATTTCCTTCTACAAGACTCCCCAATAATATCCACCGTCTCCACAAGGAATGCATAAAGCATATGATCTATTTGAATCTCCCCTCCTTATCCTTTCAATTCTTAAGTATCTTCCTGCATCATTCTCCCTAACTTCACACAAGAAAGAAGTTTCCCCTTCCCTCCATGGCCATTTCTTCTTCGTGCCACCTGCCCGTATAGCTTCCTCCAAGACCTTAGAAAACCAGTTAGCAACATCTGAAGATAAATCCAGCTAATATGTGAACCCTCTTCTCTTCCTCTCCTCAATTCTCATGATTTTAGATTCCATAGTTATTTTGAAAAAATTTCTCTCAAGATAGAGCAGCTTTTCCGCTCTTTCTCTCTGCATAGGAAGATATTTACAAAAAAAAATAAAAAAATAAGAGATTACAACATAAGAGATAGAGCGGCTTTTCCGCTTTTTCGAGGTTACAATGAGTTTAAGATAAAAAAAAATAAGAGATTACAACATACCATGAAAGTACAATACCGAGAAATCCGATAAGAAAAAGAGAAGGATTTCCGAAGTAAGACAAATACAAGTATGAATAAGATCCGATCAAATCGGAAGAAGAATGGGTTTTCTCGGAATTAAAATCCAACCATTTAGTATGTTTTTCTTCTAAAGAAAGATATGCTCCCAAAATAGGAGTGATTTGCACAAATCTCTTGTAAATAGTGAGAAGCTTCTGTCGTCAAAGAAATCACCGTTAGAGATCCCATCGCCGGATAAGTAGTTGATGAATATTTCGTCGCCGAAGATAACAAAGATGGAGATTTCTTCGTTGAAGAGCATCACTATTTATCTGAAAACCCAACCCAATAACCAAGAATCGCCATAAAAGTGAAGTTAAACCTCAAAAGAGCATATAAAACCACCATAATTGTGTAGATAAGGAGAAAACATAATAATAACTAAGCTAAAACTATTAACAAACATAAAAAAGCAAGGAATAGTGAAGAAATATGTGGACCGGATCTGAGCAGAGAATGACCTTACGGGAAATCCAGATATACCTTCATAGAATATATATGGATATATATTAAGGAAAAATAACCACTTAGAAATTAGGAATCCTCCAACTAGTTAAAAAGTAAATATCTCATATAATTTGGACGGAAGAAATTCATATATACGGGGAAAAAATATACAGATACATGAACGCTCATGGGATAAGGAATCTGGTGGCCCACTGGTTTATCTCCCCATGGATGTTATGTTAGGTTCTTATCTCTTTTTTTTTAAACCAAGCCAAACCAAACCAAATTAAATATTAGGTGGAGCTACGTAATAACATATCGTAAGGATGTTCAATTCATTCTGAACGAATCAATGAAATATTTGGGTTTAAGATTTAGTTTGTTTCCCCTTTTTCTTGAAGCATATACATAAGGTATACAAATGTTAAAAGCAGTTGTTATTCAACAGTTAACATGGGAATTCAGACGCTTTGAGATTATATGAAGACTATTTAATAACATGTACATCACCGACAACTAGTTTAACCAAACAATCTTAATTATTTAAACCAGAAATTTCTCGCATTACTAGACTTATAATAGTACTTCTATGCGGTTAATTGTGTTAAAGTAGAGACTATGTGTTAAACAAGAAAATCTCTTGAATCAGATTTTCCACTATATAATATAAGGCTTCTGCGAGATAAAACTTATTAAGTAGCTCAAAATCTTCCTTGTACATTGAGATTGATAAGTATTACAATTTTCCTTTTCCACTGTAAAAAGCATTTGTTAGTAGCAAAAATAATTAGTAAAAAATATCTTCTTGTTACCTTTTTATGAAGGGAGGAGCTGACTTTGGTGGTTGATAAACATCTTTGATATATATTGGAGAGTTGGATTGGTGGTCACATTTTTATAAGAATAATCAAAATCCACGCTTAACCATCAAGAGTACGTGAAGCATCCCCCTTTGTCAAGGAAATATTACACTCGCATTCACCTTCGCTTCTTGGTCAAGATTATGAGTTTTGCTAGAAGGGATTAAACTTGATATTTCTCAAGCCTATGATACACACTGAGTTGGGAATTCTTGGTTAAAGCTCTAAAGAAATTTGGTTTTTCGGATATATCTTGTGAATGGATACTAGTTCTTTTCAATCCTACAAAGATTTCAATCATGTTAAATGGAGGTCCAGTTGGATATTTTGGTATGAGGAGAAGATTAAAACAAGGCGATCCTTTATCTCCCATTTTACTTGTGATATATGAAGATGTTCTAAGCAGAAAAATTACTCAACAGGTTCATTCAGGTAATATTTTCTCAATGGTTATAAGAAATTGGGTGCATCCTTCTCACTTGTTTTTGGAAGATGACATCTTTATCTTTCGCAATGGGAGCAAAAATTCCATAGAAAATCTGAAAGAATTACTTCTGCGGTATCAAGGAGTTTCCGGTCAAGTGGTTAGTACTTCTAAAAGTAAACTTTTTATTGATGATACTTTTAATGAGAGAAAACATTTGATTGCTGATATTATGATAATGGATTTAGCATCATTTCCTGATAAGTAGTTGGGAGTACTTGTTAATGCCGGGAAGAGCCAAATCTGAACATATTTGGTCTTTTGTTGAGTATGTACAAAGTATTTTAGCAAACTAGATAGGAAAACGGCTATATTTCAAGTCAAGACTTACTCTTATAAAGCATGTTCTTTCTGGTATCCCCTTGTATAACATGTCAATCTATAAATGTCCCAAGAAGGTGATAGCTGAATGTGAAAAAATCATCCGAATTTTTTTATGGTCTGGCAATGCTGATTTTGAAAAGGTTGTTACTCTTGATTGGGAATTTATTTTCTCTCTAACTGAAGAAGGTGGACTGGGTTTAAGAAGACTTGGAGACATGAATAAGGCTCTTCTTATGAAACTTCTCTAGAAAATTCTTCATGTTGATGCTGAATTGTCTAGATTTTTCCTAGCTACATATAGATATAAACATGGAAATTGGATATCTTAATATAAACTACCTTATGTTTGGCCTAAATTGAAATGGGTTATTGCTGCTTTGTAAGAGGACACTAGATGGATTGTTGGATCTGGTGAGCATATTTCAGTTTGGAATGATTCATGGATTTACTGGATAATGTTGGCATTGCTCGAATAAGGACCTGAAAGTAAGTCAGCTAATTGTGAACAATCAATGGGTAATACCTGAAGACATGTTGAGTTATTTTTCTATTTCTGACTTACATGTTTTTTATGATAGGGATGTCATGATTTAGGGTGTTGATCAGTCTGGTACTTTTTTTTTGTAGCTTCTGCTATTGAGAGGATAAGAACTAAATATCCTAAGTTTCACCGGTACGAAAATATTTGGAATCCTTATGTTTATCCATCTACTTCAAGTAACGTCTGGAAGATTATGAGAACAAATGATTCTACTCTCATGAGAAGAGGATTTAGTATGGCCTCTAGATGTTACATTTTACATGAAACTCAAGACGATATTAACCATATTCTATGGCAATAGAAATTTAGCCATCCATTATGGAAATAATTAGGTGATATCTCCGGTATATTTTAATGATGTTTTATCCCTCGGAAAACTCAAGAGCCCAGTGGTCCAAGAATTGTGGATAATTGCTAGTTTATGTACCATGGTAGAAAATGGTTTGTTCGAAACAGAATTTACTTTGAAGGTAGAGAGTGTAGTTTGAAAGATCAAAGAAAAGAATATTACAATTGTTCCATGATTGTGGTAGTGGATTAAAAGGAAACATGTGGAATACATCATTTGATCATCACATTCTGAAGACTTCTAACATTGCTCTTAGACTTGTGAAGTCTATCAAAGTGGTGGAGTGTTATTTCTTACTTCCTTATGCAAATACTACATTGTTTTGTTGCGATTGTGCCTGTAAAGGGAATCCCGGTCCTACTGGTTATGGATTTGTTTCCAGGGACTATATAGGGTAGGTAGAAGGTGTTGGATATGGAGGTATGGGTATTACTACTAACTACATTGTAGAAATTGTTAGATCATGTCTCGTTTGAACCCACCAAGTGTTGGTATGTTAGTTTGGTTGTCATATTTTAGTGAATCAAAACTCATTTTAAGAGTCGCTTGATTATGTACTAGAGTCAACTTCGTATAGGTTAGCTTGAAAGTATTAACATATGATACATTACAAGTATTGCGAAGTCTTGAAGATATGAAGAAGTAAGGAGCTACAACGACAACAATCATACTTCCAATTGAGGTTAGTGATATTTGACTTGAACTGTTTCATTCCCTAACGTATCTTTCAAGTCGTGCATATTTAAAACAAAACTGCGAAGCATATTTGAACTCTAGATAGACATAATATTAAGGAATACAATATGAGGTTTATTGCTTAACCATTAAAATTTATAGGTAAGACATCGCCATAATCATTTGAATGTTATTGTGATTATGTATGGGTATGAGGTGAGGATTTCATCCTAGGGAACAATTCTAAGGAAGTAAGTTCATAAACTTATTTGTGAACCGAAAAGGAAATTTCCAGGTGTTATTGGTTTTTTTATTCATTGCATATCTTAAGATCAACCACTCACAACTTGTTTATGTTCTTGGTAGAACTATTCACAAAGGCATGACTTATGTATTGGTATGACTTTTATTAGTGAAACTGATCATTAAGTAATCACCTGAGATGGTATGATCGGGTTTGTGATTTTATGTCTGACTAAATATGGGAAAAGGGAACCGATCCTAGTAAGAGGTGCAGTACATCACAAAGGGGAACCGATCCTTGTATGGGGTGCTGCAAGGTTTATAGTAGAAAGGGGAACCGATCCTATGGACATGTGCAAAACATATAAATTAGATACCATATATATGTGGGTAACCGATCCTAGTACCTAGTCATCCGAATTTGGGAAAGCTAGTGTGACTATGCACAATACTCACATGGAGGTAGAACCGAAACTTGTTTTGGTAGAATCGTTAAACCCATGATTGTGATTGAATGTTTGTTTGATGAATCACATAGTTCTTGAAAGTCAGATGAAACCAATTCTAAACTTGTTTAGAAGTGTGGCAAATCGGTTTCAAGGTTGTAAGTGTGAAAGAGAACTTACAAAGTTAGGATGTCGACATACTTTGAACACGTGCTATGAATGTTTATTTCTTTAATTTTTTAAAGTTATTCCTTAATATCTAAGGGGAGAGAATCCCAGGATCAAAACATAAATAAGTTAAGAATCTTTTAATTAAGGTAATTAACTTCATTTTGTAGGGAAATAAGAATTAGTAATGTGTATTTACCAATTAGAGATTTTCCGAGAGATTTCGATCATTATTTTTGGACAGAGCATTTCCAGGAATAATGGAAACCGAATTTGTGCTTTAATGAATATCTTGAGAATATTTTCGGTTTTGGAAATTCCTTGGTGTCCAAACTTCCTTGTCTATAAATACTTGAAGTTTGCCTTTCTAGCAAACTAATCCTTCGTCCTCTTTTGTTGTTGTTACTGGTGTAGCCACCTATTCGGAGAGGAGAGTAACCTAATTAGGCAAAATCTCTTACGGCTGCTCACTTTAAAGTCTTCTTTGGGATTAAGAAGCTCTAACATGTACCGTTGGTGGGAAACCAGATAATTACGGTTTATCTTTTGTTTTCATTAATTTGATTGACTAACGGTGGTTGAAATATGATTGCACCTAGTTTTTTTATGCTTGAGAATCTTCTCTTCTGATATAAGATTCATTAAAACTAGTTCAGAGTTTCGACAGGGATCTTTAGACTGTTGTCAGTTCTAAAGACGATCTTGTGATAATCCATTGTTAACATACTCCATTATGTGCGTGATTGATCACAAGAGATTCAAGTGATTGTGTGCAGGTTTTTATTGAAGATTTAAGAAGATATTGAAGATCTGAATTGGGTTTATAATCTTTGGTGTGCACAATACTTGTTTATGTAAAAGAGGATCTAATTAATAATCGATTTATCCTTGTGGTAGATTGGATTGATTAATTGAGTAGATCGGCATCAACACAATTCTTTGGATTAAGAGTGTTGTTGGCTCAATATTAAATGATTACTTCAGTAATTGAACATAAGATGGATCTAAGGAGGAGGAGTTTATGTTAAGATAAACGGAAGATCCTTTGTCCGACTCATATCACTTGGTTAAATAGAGTTGATACCAAACAGATTTGTTGTTCCTTTACTGTTTGGAATACGAACCAAAGAAAATGTTCTAAGTACGTGACTTATTTATAAGTTGGAGTCGTGGGAGCACATACGGAACTAGTTGAACTATAGATTTGGTTGCTTGGTCTCAACTATACGAAGTTAGGTGTAATTTTGTGTAGCAGCTTAATCCTGAGAGTATTCAATTCTGGACAAGGTCCCAGGGTTTTTATGCATTTGCGGTTTCCTCATTAACAAAATCTTGTTGTGTCATTTACTTTATATTTCCGCATTATAATTGTTTTTATTATAGTTAAAGTAAATCACACAAACATTAATTCCTACTAGTATAGCACGCACGCGCGATGCGCCTGCCAGTACATTCATTTCGTAATTTTGTTATTTATGTGTAGCAGTCGACGGTCAAAACCAACACGCGGTCAATGGTGAAAATCAATATCAATGCCAAGTGGTGAAAACTCATTTCAATCTAATCTGCAAAAAATAATTACAACTAAATTGGAACTTTCCATTTAAGAATTTTTCAATCCTAAATATCCTTTTACATCAAGAATGTGTATTCGTAACTTGTAGTTTTCTAAGACAGAAATACTTCTTCATTTACAACATTTTTCGTGTATGTTCCCTTTTCTTTTCTTGCAACAATGACTTTAGTCACTAATACTTTTGTGAATTTGTACATGATGCGCCTGCCGTTTCGTTGAAAAAAAAAAGAAAAACTTAACTCATTCAGCAATCTTTGAAATTAAATTGTAATTCTACAACAACATGCTGCAACAATTACACTGAAAAGAGTTCAAAATGTTCTGTTTTTTTTAATCATTTTTTGGCTTCACTCGGATGAAAAAATTGTACTGGAATCCATATGCAAACACCATGTCAGAGGGTTCCTTGCAACCTGTAAAACAAAAGAATTGTTATCCTTATCAAAGTTTCTCGAGTAGCTTCGGAGGTTCTAGAAAAGCAATATTTGCAAGCATACAACACAATATCAGCAAATCTTATAAACCAATAGTAATACAATATGTGGTATTTTAATCTCTAAAATGCAAGAACATGTATAGTAAGGAAAATACCATTCAACATGTTCAAGTCAAGTACTTCAAGTTTACTAAGATGGATCTCCAAGACAGGCTTACTATATATGCAATTATATAGAAAATATGTTGGATGGTGAAACTCTTGTTTATGGACTGATGGTCATCAATAATTTACGATACCTAGTGGGAAAATTTGGCCAGAGTTTGGGACCCATGAAATGAACACAATAACTATTTTCATAAACACTGACCTTATTGTATTCACTGTAGGGTGTGCAGCCATTTCTATCACATTTCACAGGCGATGGTGGTGGCATTGCATTTGTTTAGATTATAACCGTTGCAATCCATGTAGACAAAATGAAACCAAAGAGTACTAACCCATGCATGCAAATTTAACTACCAAATGACCAAATTTAACTACCAAATGAGGTACTACCACTTGGTTCAATTTAAGCTTTTATTTATAGGGGCGACGACCGCCAAATCGAAATTACCATCCATATAGTTTTAAAGATTTGATAGTTGCAGTTACTTTAAAGATATTAGATGGAAATTTATAAATCCCATCGCAAGAAACATGATTTTAAAAATGGTGTGATGATCATCATTTGGCATGAAATATAAAGCACTATCTGGAAATTTTCAGGAACTTCAATCTCATGAAATTCTACACTGTCGATGACAATCTCAGAATGTGGTTCTACTCTAATGTAATAATCATCACCATACTACCACCATTTAATTCAGTCTAACACGTGCGGTGCAATTTGCAATCAGCTAAATTGAGACATTGTCATATTCACTATTTGGCAAGTTCAACCTTAATTCATTCAACCAAGTTGAGACATTCTACTCTATCGACACCTTAATGCTAGTACACTGATCTATTGATGATGTTCCAAGCACACTAAACTGCCTACCTATTGAATCTAAATTTTGGTTTGTAATAAGAGTGGAGAAATACTGGCTCCTCAAAGTCAGATTCAAAAAGATATCAGCAGCTGTGAACTTATCACCAAGATTGAATTTTAAACATGTTTTTTGTATTAGGAAAATTAACAAACAGTTGAAGTTCACGAATTATGGCCTTCGGCATTTCTACGAAAAGCCAATCAAAATTAAAGGTTGAATTTCATAAAAACCTATTCAAGCTAAAGCCACTAACCTATACCTCGCTCCTGATCTCTTTAATTTCTTTGACGTCGTTCTATGTGTGAAAATAAACAAACCCATTACTAATTTAAACCTAACGATCAAAAGATAGTCGGAAAAGAGAAAATAAAGTAAGATGGATGAATACCTACCCACTGACGACTTCTAGAAATGGATGAATTAAGTTTTTTCCCCAAACTTAATGGTTCAATCAAGTGAATTTTGAGGCAGAACCCCTAAATCTGGTCAAGTAACTTGTTTCAACCAAACCGAAGCATCAACTCAGGTGAAGTAAGTAAAAAAATGATAAATCAAAAGAGGGAGCTAAGATTTTGTATGAAGAAGAAAGAGAGTAGAAGGAATTGAGAAAGGAATATCCAGAGCGAGAGAACGAAAATCAGAAGTTGTTTTATAAATCCAAGTAAATCCAATTAAATCAATCTATCTACTGCCAGCAAAACCTACACCATTAACTATGAATTTTTTCTAAATTTCATAGTTAATCGAGGAGAACAGAGAAGATTCTTTCATGGATGAACTACCCTATTTCTGACTGAAGAAGAAGTTTTTCATTTCTTAGATACGAAAGAAGAAAAAAGAGATGAAAAAAATGGTAAGGAGAAAACAAAAGCTAAAATGGGGACGACGGGATTAGAACTCTTGAGTCATCGTTTCCACGTTTACAAATCTATCCTCTTTACATTTCTTTTTTTACGTGACTTTAGGAAGAAAAATCAAAAATCCGAAGGGGTATTTTTGTGATCTGAAAAAGCTTCACCAAACAATTACCTCTTTTCTTTATATTAGTATATATAAGATAAGATTTACTTGATAAGTGAATCCTACTGTGTTTGGTTAAGTCCGAACCTTTTTTATTAAGTAATATACTTCGTTATTGTATTTTATTGATCTCGTATCCATAGACGATCACACGAAGTGTGAAAAGATTAGTTGTATTGTCTCGACTCAGTCCATAGACAATCACTTTCGGAGAAAGGACTTACAGGTAGGAAAAGTTTTAGCTTGATGTATATTTGGGTACCCTCGCATTTTCAATTGGTATCAGAGCGGGCAAACATAAAAAGATCTAACAATCTGTGTTTGGTGTGATCCAACCTATTAGAATTAAATCTAATGATCTATTAAGTTAACGTAGTGGCATGATTTGACTACTTTATAAGATCATGGTGGAGATCACATATGAAGTATGTAATACTCATATTCCTAAACATATTAGAAATTATGCTGATGTATATCTTGAGTGACTTACAAAATCCCTTGGCTGTCATTGGATTTTATTATGTTAAGTAACAATGATACAATGGCCTATGAGACATGTCATATCTTGAAAATGTATAAGATTCCTCTCAATATTTTTATGAACATCGGCTACTATGTTCTGACAAATTCAGGAATCTTGAATATATTTAGGATGGCCGACCAAAGTATACGCATGTACATTTTCAAATCAAGGACTGTCAATGTTTCGCTTTCTAGGATGCGGTTTTGGAAAATATGTATTCCTTTAAGGAATGAGTTTTCAGTTAATAATTTTATTAACAATGGTTTGCTTCATACACCTCACAACTGTTTTAATGAAGCTAGTGATCTTTTGTAATTTTACTGGGTTTATGATTCTAATGGTATTCTTAACAAAAATATCATATCTTGTTAAAATTATCTCTGTATACTCTAGTCAATTCTTGGATAAATTTCAAGTAATATTGTCAATCTCTGTTAATAAAAGAGTAAACAGGTTTTTGGACAAAAACATGGAATCAATCCGAAACAAAGATCCAGACCATGAAAAACCGATTTTCCAAAAGAAGAACCTAGATACTGTTAGAGCATTGCTCGGTCGAACTCGCATGCGTTGCTATCTCAAGCATGTTTGTCAATGTTAGTGATCAAAACTATAAGTCTTGATTTCTAGTCTACTATAGCTAAAGTCTCGGACTAGGATAGAAAGTGTAGTTGAGCTCAAGAACTACATGACAATCATCATACAAGACGAATGACTACTCAAGGAACTGGTGGATCTTCATCGACTAAAAGGTATGTGGAGACTTGAACTTATCTATCACTCAAAAGCCTATTTATCTCCTATCTTGAGACAAAGGTCGTTTTGTTGTATAGACTAAGATTATACGCATTTGGTATTTTGAGCCGAGTTTACCTCGCCTATTTATTTCTCGAAATATGTGTTGGTAAAGCTTTTTCTTTAGACAAGTTCATCTTTACCTAGTGACGAAAGTCATGTTAAGTTTCAATCACTTTGAAAATTGCTCTGACAAAAAATGGTTTGTGAATAACAACTATATAACGTCCTCTGAGAATGTTTCAATGATTGAAATGAGAGTTTAGATAATATAACCAATGGAAGATATAAGAATTGTTATGGAAACACACATATGTATAATTCCTTATTCCTTGAACCAAAGTTTGAGAACTTTATTGATCAAGAGAACCGGAGAAGTGGTGAGCTTCAGTCCGCGAACTGGTGGAAGTTCTCGACCGAGAATTTCTGCTAGAGTTTGTGAACTCCATCCGCGAACTTGAGTAGGTTATGTCTAAAAACGATGTTTGTGAACTTATCTAAATAAACTAAGGAATGCAATTGCAAACCGTGGCTATATAGTTCATGAACCGATTCTAGTGAATCAAATCGTTTTTGCTTCAATTGTGTCTTGTGTAGTACATGAGATTTCCTTGCAATTGAACAACTCTCTAACTAGTTCATTTGAGTTATTTGAACTAGTTATGGTTGATATAAAAGTTATCATATGGCTAACCATTTGGTTAATTATTGTTGAACCAACTAATGTACAAGTTTGGGTACAGTTACACAAGCCTAAAAACGTGCATTACATGTGTGTATAACAAGCTATGTTTTTGATCTAACGGTTGATAAATATTAGCTTGAATCTAATCAGGTTTTTATCTAACGGTGAATATTGAATGCTTTGTTACTAAGCTAACATTGATTTCAAACCCTGATTTGAAAGACTATATAAGGGAGAACTCTAGCAAATGGGAAACCTAATCCCCACACATTCTGTGTGATACTAGTTGTGCTAAGCTAGAGTCGATTCTCCTTTAACCTTTGGTTTCTTCTTCTAAACCAGGTTAACGACCTAAAGACTTCATTGGGATTGTGAAGCTAGACCGATACTACTTTTCTTGTAGTTGTGTGAACTAGTCATTTGAACTAGTTATGGTTGATATAAAAGTTATCATATGGCTAACCATTTGGTTAATTATTGTTGAACCAACTAATGTACAAGTTTGGGTACAGTTACACAAGCCTACAAACGTGCATTTCATGTGTGTATAACAAGCTATGTTTTCGATCTAACGATTGATAAATATTAGCTTGAATCTAATCAGGTTTTTATTTAACGGTGAATATTGAATGCTTTGTTACTAAGCTAACATTGATTGCAAACCCTGATTTGAAAGACTATATAAGGGAGAACTCTAGAAAATGGGAAACCTAATCCCCACACATTCTGTGTGATACTAGTTGTGCTAAGCTAGAGTCGATTCTCCTTTAACCTTTGGTTTCTTCTTCTAAACAAGGTTAACGACCTAAAGACTTCATTGGGATTGTGAAGCTAGACCGATACTACTTTTCTTGTAGTTGTGTGATCTGATATTACTATTTCTATCGTACGAGTACAATTGTAATAATTGGCTAGAAATTTCTATCTCCGATAGGCAAGATAAAAAGTAAACACAAACATCTTCGTCTCATTATTTGTGATTCCACAATATATTTTTTCGCTGCTTAGATTAAGACTATTGTGAGGTGATTGATAATACTGAGCTGTTCTTCGAGAATATAAGTCTGGTTTATCAGTTGGTTCATGTTCACCTTGATTTATCAAAATATGGAATTAAACTCGTAGGTATATTCGTGGGAGACGGATTTATCTATTACCATAGACTTTTCTGTGTGATACAGATTTGTTTATTAAAGTTTTCGAGTTTGGGTCGTAGAAACTCTTAGTTGTGGGTGAGATCAGCTAAGGGAATCAAGTACGTAGTATCCTGCTGGGATCAGAGGCGTATGAGTATAACTGTACCTTGGATCAGTGTGAGATTGATTAGGGTTCAACTACAGTCCATACCGAAGTTAACTTGGAGTATGCGAGTGTCTATAGCGTCTTAATATAATGTATGTTTAATCTGGACTAGGTCCCGGGGGTTTTCTGCATTTACGGTTTCCTTGTTAACAAAATTCTGGTGTCTATGTTATTTCTTTTCCATATTATATTTGTTATATAATTGAAATAATATAGGTTGTGCGTTGTTCAATCAATTAGAATATCCGACCTTTTGGTTGTTGATTTAAATTAATTGACACTTGGATATTGGTCTTTGGTACCATCCAAGTTATCTCCTTGTATTTGATAAAGACTCGCATATTTCTATTTTCTTGAGTAAAGATCAAATCAAGTGAGAGAAAAATAAACTCTTTGATATACTTTTATCTAGATTGAGTCTGACTATCTCGTTGATTCTCTAGAAAGTATATTGAAGTTTGTTCATACAGATTACTAATCGATATATTGGGTGTGGTTGTTAGACCCCCGCTTTTTCAATTGGTATCAGAGCAGGCAAATACGTTTAAAGACCTTATCAGTCTGTGTTTGTAGAGATCTGACTCTATGGATAGAGGTGCTATCTCTATTAACATACCACCAGTCTTTAATAGATCTAATTACTTGTGGTGGAAAATTGCTATGCGAGCTTTTCTTCAAGCACGTGATTTTCAATCATGGGTATATGTTGTTAATGGCTATTATCCTCCCGTTGTGGCAGTTGGAGATGTAAACGTTCCCAAGAATATTGGTGAATACAGTCCTGCCGAGATACTTGCTGCAAAGCAAAATTCCGACGGTTTGAATGCTATCATACATGCCATTACCCCAAGTATTCATCATCATGTGTCAAATTGCGCTAAGTCTGAAGAATCTTGGGATATCTTAGAAACCGTATTGGAAGGTAATACCAGTGAAAAGGAAGCTAGGCTTCAAAACCTTAATTCCGATTGGGAAAACCTTCGTATGGCAGATGAAGAAATATTTGATGAGTTTAATCACAAAGTGTCAGAAATTGTTAATGCATCTTTTGCATTAGGTAAGACTATTCCTGAACCATTGTAATTAAAATTCTCAGATCGCTGCCATCATTGAGGGAAATAACCTTGATAATCTCTCCAAAAATACGCTGGTTAGAAAGCTTAAGATCTTTGATCATGAACATTCATCCAAATCTAAGGATGTTGAGCTCAAAGCACTAAAGGATACTAAATTACTTAATAAAAGTAAAAAAAGTGTATATCTCTGAAGATGATCACTCTGAGACAGATTCATCAAATGAATATCTTGACAAATCAGTCTCGATGATCACAAAACAATTTAGGGATCTTCTACTGAAGAGAAGTAAACGGTTTTCCAGAGATAAGCCTAAGGCATCATTCAAACCTCATAATCGTGTTCCTCCTAAAAATAGAGATATTGATGAAACTGATGATGAAGATATGCCTCAGTGCTTTAAGTGTAAGGGATTTGGTCATTTTGCAAACAAGTGCCCAAATCGTAGAAAATACACTGGGAACAAAGGTCTTGCGGCAACTCTTGATGAAATGTCTGATAATTATGATTCTAATGAAGACGAGAAATCAAGTGTTGTACTTCTTGGTGAAAATATTGATTTTGATAATTGTAGCAATACATACATCAATCTTGATATTCTTTCAGGAGATAACTCAACTATTCTGGAAGATAAAGTTGACCCATCCTTTGGAAACTCTGTTTGTAATGTTTTAGGTTCCACCATGTGCCTAGCTGCTTGCACATCTCAAAATCCTGATTTTTATCCTAGTTTGACGTGCTCATATTGTTCTTTAAAGGGTCATGAACTATCAAGGTGTTACAAGTTCAAACACAAACAAAGGCACATCAACAAACTTCAACGAAGATCAAATCATTTAGCAAGAAAGCTTAAATTTTCTCAAAGGACCGCTGAGGTATGTTGGATTTTATCTTCGTCTAAGAAGTTAGTTTCCAAGGATATGACTAAACCAGTTGAGAAGAAAGTATGGTCAAGTCGTTTTGATAGACAAAAGTCCGTGGATTCCTCTCAAGAGGAAAATGGTGGACAAATTGTTGTTCACCACAAAGCAACTTGATTGTGTTATTTTTCAAATCTTGTCTCATGTACCTAATCAAAGAGACAATGATTTTGTATCCTTCAGGCTTTACGAAAAGTTTTTTTTTTTCTTATATTTTCCTTCTTTTGTCTATCAAACAAAAGAAAGGGTACTATCGACAATTCTACTCTTCATAGGGTTTATATTTGGTCGTGTACGAACCTGTTTAAAGGTTTCAAAACCCTACATTCCTTTTTCCTTCTCTATAACCTCCTTATATCTCAAGACTACTTGTTGAGCAATTTGTGATTTCCTCCCACAAACCCCTACGTTTATGGATACTCCGATCATGATGTCTTCTGATGGAAAGGATGTTAATTTGATTGTTAACCATCAATCATGAAGGAAAAAGAAAAATCTCCACTAGCTCCGACATTGAAAAGAAAAAGAAGGAATGTGAGGAAGCCAGGAGTCGTTCCTTCAAATTCTCAGAAGTTTTCTGATGTTCTTGAAGTGTTGAAAGAGATGCAAAAAGAGGTTCGACAAATAAAGGCTTTTATGTATAAGAATCATGAGATTCAGAAGGCCCTGGTTTGACAACATCAGCCAAGAAGGTTTATTGACATAAACTCCTACCTTAATGAACCTTATGTTCCAATGGCTGTTGACGACAAGGAGTTCGGGGACGATAAAAAATTCTTTAAAGGTCTTATTGCCTAGTAAATCTTCCATTTTTCTTATTTTTGTTTAGAAGAATAACTAGAGTTTGGAATAGCCATTATTGTGATTACACATAGCTATGTCCAACGCTTTCATCTTCATGTTTTTAGATTTATTGGTTTAAATTCTAAAACTGTTTGGAAGATGATTATTGCAGTGTTAATCTTTATGGTTTTTTATATTGCAATATTATTATGGGATATGTGTGTTTGCGTCCGTGAACTTGATTGTCCCATACCTTGTCAAAAGTAAAGTCGTTCATGAGTTGATATGCTTAAAGAAATGAATTGACTTTTAACAAATACAAAATTAAGCCTATTATGTCAATTTTTGATGGAAGATAGGTTAAAATCTTTTGTTTTCAAGGATTATGTCTATTATATGTCATTGTGGAAATGGTGATGGAAAACAGAATGAATCCTTGTGTATTCCGCAGTAATTGATCTTCCTTGATCCATATTTTGTGTATTACTGTGAGACTCTGTAATGTGTCTTATGTTGAGCACTAAACAACCAAAGTTGATTATTTTTATGATTAGCTTAGTTGTTGTTCCGTAAGGTACTTTATGTCGAGCATATTGAACTAAATTAATCATCTTGTTTGGTTATTTAGTTATGACTCCGTAAATTTTCTTATGTCGAGTATGAACAATTAAATTGATAACTTTTGTGATTAGTTTAGTTGTGTATTCCGGTTAGATTAATCATGGGTTCTCTTGTGATTAATCTGATTGAGTTTCTTAAGTCTCTATAAGTTTACTTGTGTAGAGCATATTTGGTTAAATTAACTATAGGTTCACTTACGATTAATTTAATTGAATATTTTTTGGATTCAAATTCATACTTGTATGTGATTTGTTATGTCCAAAGAAATCCTTCTTTTCTTTTGAAATTAAGGTCACTCTTGTTGTTCTTTCGGGAGAGTTCTTAATTGAACTTGTGCTTAATTGCCAAATATTTGTGGGGAGTGCGGCTGTGGAATATTATAGGGATTATCTTGTATCTTTATAGACTCCTTGATGAATGCATTTAGCTCCGGATTTATGATTGCATCTAAATAAGATGATATATACTTACTTTTGGTCATGAAATGTCTCTTACGGAAATTTTATTAGGATCCCGTTCTTGTACCTTTGCCAATTTTATTGACAAAAAGGGGGATAATTAATATGTAGTTCACACTACAAATACATATGGTTTTTGGATCATTATGTAAGGGGGAGTGGTTTCCATGTGAGATGGAGTATTGACTAAGGGTGAGTGACATATCACCATAGTATTATTGTTAAAGTTGTGATGCAATTGGACTTTGACGCTGTGTCTATGACACTATATAACAATAATTGAGAACTTTTATTTTCTCGTTGTTATAGCTATGGATTTTCAACAACGATGATGTTAAACTTACAACCTTCAGGATCATTGGAGTACTTGGAAGTGACGAAGATTTCGAGTAATGCTTAATGCCGCATCCCAAAAGTGATACTACGTGGAATGCATAATTGAGGTATTTATGGATGATTTTAGTGTTTACGGTGATTCATTTCATTTTTGTTTACAAAATATTGAACTTGTGCTTAAAATATGCATATACACTAATCTTGTTCTTAATTGGGAGAAATTCCACTTTATGGTAAACCATGGAATAGTGCTTGGTCACATTGTGTCCTCTCGAGGGTTCGAAGTTGGCAAAGCTAAGATAGATTTAATAAGAAATTTACAATATCCCACTTCGGTGAGGTAAATTCGTTCTTTTCTTGGTCATGCAGGTTTTTATAGACGGTTTATCAAGGATTTCTCCAAAATCTCAATGCCGATGTGAAAATTATTGCAAAAGGAGGTTGTTTTTGACTTCAACAAGGAGTGGAAGGATGTCTTTGATAAGTTGAAAGAATTGTTGATAACTACACCAATTATCAAGTCACCGGATTGGAGTTTTCCATTTTAATTAATGTGTGATGCAAGTGACTATGCAGTTGGAGCCGTTTTGGGTCAAAGAGTATACAAGATATTCTCATGTAATTTATTATGTATCTAAGACCCTAAACGACGCACAAATCAACTATTCTACCACCAAGAAAGAATTTCTGGCTATAGTGTTTGCACTAGAAAATTTTAGATCTTATTTTGTGGGTTCAAAAGTAGTTGTGTATTCTGATCACACAACACTTAGGTACCTACTAAAGAAGAAAGAAGCTAAGTCAAGACTTATACGGTGGATACTATTATTGCAAGAATTTGATTACAAAATCAAGGATAAAAGAGGTGTTGAAAATACTGTTGCGGATCATCTCAGTAGACTTGTTGTTTCCGAAGAAGAACATCCTTTACAAGATTGTTTTCCAGATGACAACTTTTCTCAATTGAAGATTCAACACCTTGGTATGCAGATATAGTGAACTACTTGGTTACAAGGCAAGTACCTAGTATGATGTCTAATTTTCAAAAGCTTAAGCTTAAGAAAATAGGCAAGCAGTATGTGTGGGATAAGCCCTACTTGTGGAAATATGGTTCTGATCAAATCATCCGCAGGTGCGTACGTAATTCTGAATTTCAACCAATTCTTACTTTTTGTCATACTTATGCATGTGGTGGTCACTTTGCTTCTAAATGTACTGCTTTCAAAGTACTTGAAAGTGTTTTATTGGCCTACCCTTTTTGAAGATGCATATATTTTTTTGCAAATCTTGTGATAGATGTCAACGAACTGGCAATCTAGGTGCTCGAAATCAAATGCCACTCAATCTTATTCTCACTGTAGAGATTTTTGATGTGTGGGGCATAGATTTTATGGTTACTTTTTTCAATTCTTATGGAAAATATTATATACTTCTTGTTGTGGATTATGTTTCGAAATGACTGGAAGCTAAAGCCACCCTTACTAATGATTCTCAAGTTGTTTGTGAGTTTGTGAAGGAATATATTTTCTCTAGATATGGTACACCAAGAGTGGTTATTAGTGATGGAGACTCACATTTTCAGAAATTCTTCCATGCTCTACTCAAGAAGTACAACATAATACACAAGGTTGGTATGCCGTTGTTGACACCCCATTTCCGCACCTTCCATAGAAAATGTCATTCTTATACTTTGGAGCAGAATACAAGAGAAATTCTTTGTGGAGCAATTAAGGATTTTCATATCCTTTAAATCAAGCCCATAAGCTCAACCAATCAAGCCCACAAGCTCTCAAGCCCACAAGATCTACCAATCAAGCCCACAAGCTCTCAAGCCCACAAGCACAGCTCCTACCCATTTCATTATCCTTCCAAACCTGGGAATTCTCGCTATCATGATAGAGAGGAAGAAAATACGAATCCAATGGCGAAAGAATGGAATCATTCTGAGTTTGTATGAAGAAGTTATGAGCAGAACAAAATCTCATAAGACTAAAAGTCAAAGCAGTCAAGTTTCAGGGAAATACTAAAGGCACCCGATTTTTTTTACTAAGGGCACCTATCTTTCTTCCTCATGAAGAACATGAAGAACATGGGTGTTCTTAATGGTGGTCATCATGATGATCACGATGATGATGGATTTTGATCGACAATGATTTTCGATTTTGAATACATCACTAGGTTCTTAGGGATGATATGGAGCTTGGGTAGGAGACTAATTTCACATCAACCATGTTTTTGATGCGGTGAACAGTAACACTGGTATGAAATTATCATAGTTCAGGTATATTAATTTCCTATCTCTTCGGTAATTATGTAGTCATACGGGAACGGAATGGTTTTCCATTTCGTAGTAACACCGCAGCTACTCTTTACATTACATAAAAATAATTATGCTTTATTATTAATTTTCCAAGTGGGATAAGTCAAAGTGTGGGTTTAAAGCGGAATTCCCTCCCACATTAGACCCATAATAAATAGGTTTATTATATTTATATATATATAAAATAATAAAGTTTGCATTAATTTTATATTCTAAATAATTGATGCATGAAAATCTCTTCTCAATTTCTAATAAATTTCGGTATTAAAATCCTGCACATAAGTATTGATAAAAGTAAATTATAAACTTTTCCCCTTTAATCATGAAGTAGAGGCCAATCTTACGATTGGGCGGCTGATGGGTGCCTAACACCTTCCCATCCCGTACTAGAATCTCCTTACCCAGACTCTCTGATAGCAGACCATAAATATGCAAGTCATAACTAGGTTTTGTTTTCCTCAAAAGAATTCAAACTAGTTAAAAGGGTCTTGACTCCCTTTAGTCAGGTGGCGACTTCAAAACATCTCTTTCTTCTTTGCAGAGTTGGCCCTCTTACTAATGAACTAGTAAGAAATTATCTCTGCCAGACCCCGTGTACATTAAACATCCACGAACGGATGAGAACATGGACCTCGCCCCATAACAATTATGGACAAAGGAAATAGACCGGCACTCGACCCGTGCTAGGCGACCCCCGATTTCTACAGCCGTATCACCCACAAACTAGTGGGCAAGCTGAAATCTTGAACCGTGAGATTAAATCCATTCTTGAGAAAACCGTAAACACTACACAGAAAGATTGGAGTTATAGGCTTAATGATACATTATAGGCATATAGAATGGCGTACAAAACACCGATTGGTAGGTCTCCATATCGATTGGTTTATGGAAAAGCTTTTTATCTTCCGGTTGAACTTGAACACAAGGCTTATTGGGTGATAAGGATGTGCAACATGGATTATGACAATATGGGGAAACAAAGGAAGATATAACTCAATGAGCTCGAGGAGATACGCAATGATGCTTACGAGAGTTCTCGTATATACAAGGAAAAGACAAAAATTTTCCATGACAAGATGATTTCTCGAAAGAATTTTGTTGTGGGACAAAAAGTTCTTTTATTTAATTCTCTTCTTAAACTATTTCCTGGGAAGCTAAGGTCCAGATGGATTGGATAGTTTGTGGTTACTAATGTTTTATCTTATGGTACAGTTGAAATTTCTAGTCTTAGATATGGAACAACTTTAAAGGTGAATGGCCATAGATTAAAGCCATATTATGAAATCATTGCTTATGTGAACATGGAAGAAATTGAGCTTAATGATTTACTTCCTTTGGAGAAGTAGTTTGGAGAATGCCAAGTTGGGCCGAGGAAATTAAACTAGAGCTACATGGGAGGCAACCCATCGGTTTTGTATCTCTATCCCTTTTGTTTATTAATTTTCTTAGTTTTGCATATCATATCTTGCATTCCCATCTTAGATTTTACAAGTCCTATATCTATAATGAAAGTTTTGATGAATTCTTGTCAGAAAATTCTGACTGCGCACTTGTCACGAAAATAACTCTTGAGACTTCATACGGAGTCCAATTTGAGTGGTTGACACCAAATTTTAAATAGGACAGACTCATCTTTCTTTTCCAGAAAGAAAAACTGAATTTGGAGTCTGTTAACTTGGAGTGATAGGCTTGGACATTTGAGTTTTGGTATTTTTTCCAGAACTTTTTCAGATTGCATGTCAGTCAGTCCGGAGGCCGTAAAAGTCAGACCGTTTATCGAAACACTGTGCCCTTTTGATAATTTATAGAAAAGACGTAGGTGAAAAACTTTTATTTAGGATGTTTTTCCTAGTTCCCTATCAATTGGTACAGTTTTTGAGTTTTTCAGGTCTGTTATGTCAGAAATCAGAATTATCGGTTTTGAACATTCATGACAATATTGAGTTTAAGTGCGGGGGAGTAGTTAAGCATGTTTGGCTTGTATATATATATATTTATATATATATATATATTTATATATTTATTTATTTATATATATTTATTTATATATATATGTACTCTTCGATTTCTTGCATTCTTGAGACTTCATCTTTTGGAGTTAATTATGAGCTACTTAGGATGACACTTTAAACCTTTTTAGGTTGAAACAGTTCTTACGGCTATAGATTAAGTTCCACTTTATCGTTTTGCAATCCATTATTATATACGTTCATATTTGAATGTGAAACTCAGAAAGATTCATCCTCGCAATTAATCATTACTGAATCACTTTCTTTTTATTTTTGCAGTTTTTTATTTCTCTAAAGTGATTTGGTAGGATCCTGATACTGCCGTGGATGTTGTAGCAAGGTAATAATTGGTTGGGTATATAAAAGCCCCATAGATAATTTTACACTCATAAAGATTGAGCCGAAAAAAAGAAAGAGAAATAAACATATATATAAGGCTCCTCTAATTTATCGACAATTCGATAGCAATACGTGTGAAACGTTGTCCATGTCTCTGTCGTCTAAACAAGCATGGAACGCTGGATCTAAGGAAACTATCACGTATTTGCTGAAAAGGAACATGCTCTTAGTGTATGTAATCATGTAGTCAATGAAACAAAAACCATATCATCATTATATAGCAAGTCAAAAAGACTATCGATGAGGTTCTTGACGCTTGGATGGCAGTATGTGTGTAACGTTGTCCCTGTCTCCGTCGCCTAAATAAGCATAGAATGCGGGATCCAAGGAAACTATCGCATGCTTGCTGAAAAGAAATATGTTCTTAGAGTATCCAATCATGTGGTCAAGTTAAATGGGTGCTTCTCTCAACTAGTGCGCTATAAATAAGAATCCTTTGACGACATTCATACAAGTATTGTGGGCAACATCTTTCACTTTAGTCAACATTTGGACACTTCACTTTTCTATTTCCATTTTCTTATCTATCCATGT
Organism: Papaver bracteatum; assembly: GCA_023529315.1. Taxonomy (NCBI): domain Eukaryota; kingdom Viridiplantae; phylum Streptophyta; class Magnoliopsida; order Ranunculales; family Papaveraceae; genus Papaver; species Papaver bracteatum. The sequence goes on from JAJJWX010001777.1 coordinate 198,835, forward strand.
GATTTCAGTGTGCGAGTGTTGTGACTAATATTGCAACAAGTACGATGACTATCTTAGTAGAGTTTTGCAATCATGTTGAATGTCACACGCAAGTAATTGCTTATGTGTGTTGATTGGAATGTATGTGGGATGTTTATAGCTAAAGAACATATGCATGCTAATTATTAGCTATGTGTCTATCCTTAGTGGTTCTTCCAAGGCGATAAATTGGAGTAGGTTTTGTGGTATACCTCTTGTAAACCCTCACGAGACTATAACTCGTCCAATAGGGACAACTAGGGGTTTAAAGGCTTGTTATAATGCTAAGTGTAACCATTTTCTCAACGACATGGAGTTGTTGTATTTAGGATTAGTTTTATTTAGTTTGCTCGAGGACTAGCAAAAGAAAAGTGTGGGGGAATTTTATAAGTGCATAATTCATATGATTTTCGTATCCATTCCATACTTGTTTTAGCTATTATTCTTGCATGTATTCATATTATTACTCTTGTTTTCTCTTATTTGCCTCTATTAGGTGAATCATCCAAAAAGGAGATACAAAGTGTTGAAAAAATCTAGGAAGATAAGTATTCCAAGAATCCAAGCACCCAAGTCCAAGAGAAGTGGAACAATTGCGACGAAAAGGAGCAAAACGCTCAAAATCAAGAGAAGGGTCAAAGTCCAATCTTAACTAATTCAAATTAAGTATTTCTCATCACCATATTGAAGAGAATTGGAATATAAAGAGAATCCAAAAAGAATTAGGTCATTCCGATTTCGGATGAAGAACTTATGGCCAAAGTATGTTTTTATCGAATACAGAAGACAATAAGATTGCATACGGGTACGCATACCTAAGTTCAGAAAATTTCTGTTGGAATTTAAGGTACGCGTACTTAGCAAGTAGGAAAACGTGTATTTACACTTTGGACGGCCTAAGGGCATATTTGGAGTCGTTATTTTGTATTTTCGGGTCGGGTTCTTAAACCGAACTAAATACGTGAAGACCAAGCAATGTAAACCTATAAAAAGGTATTAGGTTATGTAAAATGATATCATATCATTAGGTCATGAAATTGTAAGTCTTGGAGAGAAGAAACATCGAAAGCTAGGGTTTCAGAGCGGTTCCTCAATCGTAACGATATCTCTAAACTTTTCTCATATGTATATCATGGATGCTTCTACATCCATGAGTAGCTAAACACTTATTGATTGAGGATGAATTCTAAGTTGTAAACAAGATTTGAGTTATTATATTAATCTACTTTAAAGTTCTTCATATGATTATTGTTTGTTTATACTATAATGAATATTTATGATTGATTGATAAATTGTTTAGGTGGCCAACTAAATTGATTTGTTGATTCAATCTATTGCTAGTATTGAGTTATGAGATAAGTAATCGTCGAATAACCTTTACACAAGTAGAGAACACGAAACCTTATAGAGGGATTCTGTGGAGCGATTGTGGGTATAAACAACACTAAAAAGTGGACCTTGAGCTAAGAGTTTAACTAGAACCCACAATTGGGGGATAGTTTTATTAATTGGGGGATATGAATTACTTCCCCCAACCAGGGGTGGCTGATAAGGGGTAACTTTTGATTATGAAAATACCAAAATACCCTTTCCATAATTAAAATCCTTTATGAAAAGACTGTTATACCCTTTCCCCTAAAACATTAAAATCAAAAACCAAAACATTTTATCCCCCCCATTTCAGTTTTGTGCCGGCACAATTAGGTTAGGTTTTTTTTTTTCTTCATCGTTCTTCATCGACGATTAATCGTTAAATCAAAAGTTTCTTTGTCGATTAACCTACCTACCCGAATCATAACCATGGCTCCACGAAAGAAAGTAAAAGCCAAACCGAAAACCAAATCGATTGCTCAATAGAATCACGAACAAAGAATTAGTTCGATTGCTGAAGAACAAGAAGAGGTCCAGCCGGCGAACTCGGACGATCAAACACTCGCACTCATGGCTTCTTTGAGAAGGTTAGTGATTTTGAACTCGTTTATGATTGTTTTAATCGATTTATAGCAATGGGTTTAGGTTAGAATCGCAAAACAAAGCTAAAACAATCGAGGTTGACAGAGTGCCGGCATTGAATTTTGGATGAATACCACGCCGGTTTTGAGTACCGGTATTCAATTTGGGATGAATATCATACCAGTATCAATTCCTGAAAGTGAATGTACCGGTTTTATGTACCGGCATTGATTAATTGTAATTCGTGTATGCCGGCAGTAAGCTTAGAACACACAGGAACATTCTGTAGTTTGACACCAGTACCGGCATTGAATCTAGATTTCTTGCATGCCGGTTCTTTAAAACGGCATAGATATGATTGAATTTTTGTATGCGGTAGTTAACTATAAACATACAGGAACACATATGATATTTTGATCAGTACCGGCACTCTTTGTCGCTTCCATTCTATGCCGGTACTATGTGTACCGGCACTGAACTGATTTAATTTAAGAGTGCCGTTAGTTGTGTTTTATTTACCGGCATTCTCGACAGCCAAGTTTGAATGCCGGTAGGGCTTAACCGGCTTCGTCTTTTTACCCATGGGGAATGCCGGTACTTAAACTTCCACTATGTCTGAGCATATTTTTGCTTCGTGTGCTTATGTTATAGGTCAAAAGCCAAGGAAGGTAAAAAAGTAAATATTAAAGATGCTCTCACTAAGATAAAGATGAAGGACGGTCTTGATACTCCTCAGTCTATGCCTCCACGAGGGAAAGATGTAGGTCGCAAGAATCGTTTGGGGTTTGAAACAATAGGGGCAATTTGGAAGAGTTGTGGTGACCGTAGTGCACTTGTAATCCATGAACGTACTGGAACAGTTGAGGAGGATGAGCATGATGAAGGTGAAAGTGAGGAGGAAGATGATGAGGTTCCCACGAGTCAATTAGCAAGCCAAAGCGAAGTTGGTGGGCCGAGTGAACAACCAACACAAGGCAAGGTCAAGGGCAAGGGCAAACACAAAGTTAAAGGTTGTCACCTTCCTAACATTGATGACATGTTACCCGACCTCGAACGTGGTAAAATTTGGGGTGAAGCTCCGAAACCGAAAGTACTATTTGGATACAAGCACTCTTGGGCTCGTACTATCTATCAAACATATGTAAGCATATTTTATTTTGTGCATATGTATTGTTTTGTATTTATGCGAAATCTCTTAATCGTATTATCTTCTAATTGTAGGATCATACTAAGGATATTCGTGTCTGCCGAAACCAAGCCGCTGCCCATTGGGATTTTTCTATGGAGCATGATGATGTGCAAACAATAGTAAGGGAATCTGGTCTGTATGGTTTGGTGGAAAATTATTTGAAGCCAGATATTGTGACGGTCAATTGCTTCGTTGAACGCTACCATGGTGAAACTAATACAATGCACTTCCCGTGGGGAGAGATGACCTTGATCCCAGATTATGCTCAAAACATTCTAGGCTTGAACGTAATCGTAAAGTCAATTGCATAAGGAGTTGAGTGTTTGGACCTTGATTGGTCGAAGCTGCACGCTTTAACTAACAAGCTGTTTGGTTGGGACTTCAAAACTTCAACGGAGAGCTTTCATTGTTCCCGGTCTAGTAAGACGAATACATTCAAGCTGACGATGCTTAAGAAGAGGTTTGAAAATATAAAGCAAAGAAGTTTGGAGGATGGATGGGACCCTGCACCGATTCGATATACCGCCGCTGCATACCTGTTATACATCCTGGGCACTAGGGCATTCCCCGACACTAATGTCAACATGGTAAGTGCAAACTTTCTTCAGTACCTGGACCCGTTGGAAGATGTTTATATCTATTCTTGGGGCACCGCGGTAATGGCCCATCTGATGGCGGAGACGAGAAGGGCCGCTTTGGCTAAAACAAACCAATTTTTCGGGAATTTCACTCTATTGCAGGTAAAAATATTTTCTTAACTTATTTTCTTATATATATTGTTCACATGTATATATTCATCATGAACTTAGAATAAAAATTTACTGTTTCACATTGAAATAGGTGTGGTGTTATGAACACTTCCCAACCTTGTTCAAGAATTTCCCTTTCTTGAAGACCATTGAGTGTCCCGAACCCGATGCTCCTAGAGCTAAGAAGTTCGAGTATAACAGCATTCCAAAGCCCGTAATAAAGGTCGGCTGATCGAGATGAGATTGGATCTCGAAGAAATGAGTACATAAGATATTGTGTTTGACCCATATAAGGAGGATAGAGAAAACCGTCAACTTTTGAAGTTTGGTAACGTTGCATTTTACAATGGCCCGTTGTTCCACCCAAAAGGATATATCATGGCTGATCCATGCCGTGTGATGCGCCAACATGGATTTAAGCAATTATCCCATTATTGGTCGGTCTCTGTTGATAATTATCGTCTTTACATTTCTCGGTGCAATTCAACTCCCAACAAGTTGCATGTAGTGTATGATCCGAAACCGGAACCAACACATTGGAGGGACAGAGAGCCACGACGTTTGGTAGATATTAGTAAGTGGGAGATTGCGGAAAATGGTGATGAAGCTGATAACGCTTACATGGAAGATTACATGGAATGGTCACATCCGTATGTCGTGCGCCCTCCCTCCGTCGAAGTTCCTCCCCAGAAAAAACCTCATGCTGAAACTATTACACCTCCACCACCTACGACGGCCCAACTTCATAAGACTATTGGATTGCTAGTAAGTTTTATTAATTGCTTAGTTGTTTAATATCAACATAATGTTATATATTAGTAGATGTTAATTATGTGTTTATGTATTAAACTAGCGCCGTCGGGTTCGCAACTTGAAGAAGATGTTTGGTTGCAAGTACGATGAAGGAGTGGTGCTCTCCCTTGAAGAAATCAAGGAAGTCGAGCAAAAGCTTGATAGAATTGAATAAACCGACCCTAGTGCAAAAGCTTTGTTTGGAGAAACGAGGAAGGTGCCCGCCAACAAGAAACTAAAGACCAAGTGAACAATGGGTGGTTATTGTAATTGTGTTGAATATTTCTCGATTCAACTTGTTTTCGTTTGAACAATGGGTGGTTATTTTAATGTGTTTAACACTTTAGTTATTTGGTTTGCAATTGTGTTGAACATGTATGGATTTCTATTAAAAAAATTAAACACACTAACACCGGCGTCCTTTAAATTTTTAATTCAATGCCGGCTCTATAGTGCCGACATTGAAATTGTCTCTAATTCTATACCGGCACAAGAAGTTAAAAATATTCATGTTCCTGTGTAGATTTTGACAACTACCGGCATAGTAATTTTTTATAATTCAATGCCGGTATTGTAATTTTAGTCCTTACTTCCTTATTGACAGAAAACCGGCATGGATATGTCGGTTCAATCAATGCCGGTACGCTTCTAAAAATTTATTTCAGCTGCTATTTGATTTCATTCCTAAGTAATCTATTACATTGGATTGGTTCTTTTTAATTAAAACATGATAGAAACCATTCAATGGATTGCACGTTGTTAGAGATAATCTATTTCCATCCCTTTTCAACAATTGCGGAACCTTTGAGACTTTCCCGAATCTGTTCGAAGACATCGTCCGGGATTGGGGTATCAAGGATCATCTTCACTTGTTCTTCTTCTTTTTCAACATATTCCTTTCCCTTCATATAACATCCATCACACCCATCCATAGGCTTGCATTGGCCCTTGTGGTTTTCTCTTGACTCCGCTAGTTCAACATCTTTGTCAAACTATTGAAACTCATCGCACTTTGGGTGATTCAAACACCTTATAAACATTCTTCCATTTTCAGCATCATCAGTTTTTGCAATCCAAAACCGGCGTGTACCATCACAGCTTCTGCACTTTGAATAAATAAAAGAGCAGTCCATTGCTAGATGAGATGGTGACTTACAAATTTGACACTTGCAATGATGACTCTGTAACAGAAAATTATATTAGTTATGCGTCATTGTAGTGAACATTGTATTGTTAGTAATGATTAATCTACTTACTTTGCAAATAGAGCTAATTGATGAATCTCCCATCGATTTGTGAAGCTTTAACCGTGATTGATTTGTTGAGAGAAGGATTTTTGTTATTTTGTGTGTGGTTTTATAGATTTTCGCCAAGGAATGGGGGTATTATATACAAATGATTCTCCAACGGTCTTATTTTCAAAAAAAAACTAGCCATTTTTTTTGGAATTCACCTATACCGGCATAGTCGATATTGAAGATTCAATGCTGGTATAGGTTAAATATTTGCCCGAATCTTTGTGAATGAAAACCGGCATTGTAATCTTATGGAAATCAAAACCGATATTCTGTACCGGTATGGTTGTTCACAATGACATCAATTCCGGTTCTGGTTATTTTCAAAAAACTAGTCGTTGAGGTTTCTCACTATATAAAGAGAGCTAATACTTGGACCCAAAAGTCCCAAACCGTTGTGTTCTTATATATCTCCTTTAGCCTCTTAACTTAGAAACCATCCACCCTAGAATAATCATCTATAAATAACTTAGTATAGTACCTAACCCGTCATTCAACAAATGGCATCGTTTGACTCGGAGGAAGATTTAGCAATCACCCAAGCATGGTATGCCAAAACTCGTCCTTCAATTATAGATAACAGCACGCGGGATTCCATGTGGTTGAAGATTTTTAACAAATTTGTTCACGACCATGGTAACCCAAAACGAAGAAGTGCTAAACAAATTGAGGAACGACACGACATCATCCTAAATACTGTGGTTGAGTATCTAAAATTGAAACACCGGATTCATCAAGCTAATCACAATAGATTGTCTCCTCAACAACTTGTAAGTATTTTGTATGATTAATTCGACATAATTAACTATTTTGGAATTCGTATGTAACAACCATAATGTGTGCATTGTTTTTGTAGCATGAAGCCGTGAAAACGCGTTACTTACAAGAAAAGGGAGAACCATTCTTGTTTGAATCCAACGCCAACCACATTGTAACCAAAGTCACGGAGTTCCGCCAGCTGGGTGAATCGGAGACGGATTCTTCTTAATAATATTGATAGTTTAGTGGTAATTTCTTAGGTTTTTTTAGTGGCTAGATATCTATGTAAAACCGTTAACCAATGCCGGCGTAGTATTAATATATATTTGAATTCCGGTAGTAGGTGCCTAATTTTTTGTTGTTCTTGTGTACAATTTACGCATTTCCGGCATAGAGTTTTGAAAAAAAAGATTGCCGGTACATAGTTCCGGCATAATCGTAAACCATATATCAATTCCGGAACGTCATAATCAATGCCCAACGGCTATTTTTTCAAACTATAAACCTGTAAAGTAAAATGCCGGCGTAGATTTTAGGTTACCAACAATGCCGATACCATAAAGTGGAAAAGAGCAGTTGTGTACTCATCTATTTAAAGTGGCTACACCTATTGCAGTTGATACATTTCTATGATGGCAAAAAAAAAACGGCTACCGATTTCAGAGAATATTTATATGAAAGAAGAGTCTCAACTCCGGTAGGGAATCAATCATCATCCACCACAAACTCAATTCTGATGCAGGACATCTACTTTTTCTCAATGTATCAACGGTCCTAGTTGATCCCTTGTGTATATTTTAGCTTACTTGATTTGCAAGTCATTTACTTTCCTAGTTTAGGTAGAATTCCCTTTTGTTTCTTTTAGTCGTTTCTTGTAGAACCTATATAAAGGCTATGCCTTCTTGTTTAGTTTTTAACAATCTTTTATCAATCAATATTATTATCAATCCTATAATTCGTTTACACGAATTCTTTATCATCTTTTATTTTATCTCTTGATTTCAATTCTCATCCTTGTCGTCTCTTCTCATCCCTTGCAATCTCCGTATTGCCTTCTTCCTATTCGTTCTCCATTAGTTGGTATCATCCGCTTAGTTTAGGTTTCTCAACTTTTACTAGATCCTGTTTTAATCGCTTCCGCAACCCTACTTTTCTATTAGAAAAAACAAAAAAACTATTTTTCTTATTTCGTTTTTAATCATGAAAGAAATAACTATGGAAGATCTTCTGCAGCTTAGATACGAATTAAGAAGAAGTATTTCAGATTATAGCAAGGAATTACTGCAGATTCTTTATAGGGATTATCCGTCTCCAAGAGATAGAATTAGAAAAAACGAACTTATTATTGCCCAAGAAGAAAAACAACAAGTTTTGAAGAGTCTCGAAGAATTTATGATTATCACTGTAGCTAAACGTGTCTACAAAGAAGCTTTGTTATCAACTCCAGAATATTCATTGTCTTCTAATAAAACTTTAGCTGTTTCGGCTATGCCTGTTGAACATAACGTTGTTTTTGAAGAAGAAGAAAAGAAATAAGAAAATCTGGTCGACAAAGATGAGCAATCACATAACGATGAACATGTTTCATTATCAGATCAAGAGGATTATTCTTCTACCGTAAACAATATTGATTTGCTTCCTACGACGTCAGTTGGTGAGGAGAATACAAAAGCAACTTCGCAAAAGGATGAAGAAAATCCAGTCGACAAGGTTTCGTATGATTTGTCAGAGATTAATGGTAAGTCATCGGAACTTAGTTTAGTATCTTCTGATGTTGATATACCTGTTTTATCTAGGGTTGAAAATAATCAAGTTCTTATTCCCGAGAAAACACGTATGATTTCTTATATAAACCCTAGTAAGGCTGTTGATCATGAATTAACCGTTGGAGATTATTTTGAGGTATATCCAAGTAACCCAATGAAAACAGTGGTTTATCAATAAAATCTATTCGCATGCGCTTTTTCAAATTTTTATATGTCTCTCTATGAATATGATTTTCGACCTCAAGTTGATTTGACTACCGGAAATTACATGTTCGTGGTCGGATTTTGTCAAAGGCTGGGAGAGTATCATTGGCACAAAAATTAGTGGAAAAGATACGAAACATCATGAATCATATGACACTCTATGGAGGCATTAGTAGTTACATGCAGAATAGCTTTTTACGATGCCCGCCAACAGATGCACACCTTGCACTTAAAGTGACGAAACGAGTATTTCTTAAGATCATAGAAGAAGCTGACGATAATACTGTTTATTCTGTTTTGAGTGGTGCCTATGGTCAAAGATATATAGATACGTCTTCTGGATACTAAGGAAATATAGTCTTTGCATTTGAAGAAAACTTCTCACAAGGAAGAACAAGAGGTAAAACATGGGAAGCTGCATATCAAACACCTGTCGTTGCAGAAGATATTCATTTATCTCAGTTCGAGTCGACACCATTTCCACAAAACGATGGATACAGTGCTGACACCAAGTTGGTTTTGGTGAACTATGGTTTCGAGAATAATATTGTTCAATATAGTATGTCGATAGTTATACTTTGCAAGAATCGTACGGAGGAGTTTGTTGTGTCTTTGCTTGATGAGATGACAACTGCCATATTTCGAACCAATGTTGTCATTCTTAATTCAGTCATTTATGCCTTCGGAAGTTCTGCTATGGTAAGATTCGTAGATGCTACTACTGATAATTGTGGAGGTTCAACATTTCTGGTATATGGAGGAGCTTTAACTTTGGATCCAGGGTGCTAGTATGAATGTCGTGCCCAGTTTAAGAGTTTCCGTATACGTGATTATCTCTATGATTTATTTCTGTCCACTGCAGTTCATAAAGCCTTTGTGGCACTCCAAGAGAACATGACGTCTTTAATTCCTTCAACTTCAGTTAGTTCAAAACTCTGTACTACACATTGGACAGGTAATGACGAAGTCACATGGGGGATTATTAAGTATCTACATTCTCATGATGCTGCAAGCAATGGATCTTTGAATATTGGAGTCACATTAAATAAATCAATTCCTAATGGTAATGATTTGAGTGACATCTTTAAAGAATACCATGTTTTATTTTGTGCTAAAGCTGCACTTCCTCCAGACTTTAAAAAAATCATCTCGGAAATTGGACCAATATTTAATGGACTTCGTGCAAGTTTCTCGGACGTCGACAAGGCTATTGACAAGACTAAGTCTAATAAGACTACACATTACTATGGTATATCGGAATCTGGTGATAAAAAAGATATTGTCGATAATCATTGTGTCGATCAAGGAAGTGTGGTTATTCGAACTGGTGATTTCATGAAAGAATACTTTAGAATATTTTTCAAGTTCTTCGATCTCTCTTCGTCAGTCCTAGTGCACATAGAGAAGATTCTACTCTTCTTCGTGACTATAATATGGTATATCTTTCTAATGTTGATGTACCAAGCTTGGAAGAAAAGGTCGAAGAGAACATTCGTAACATAGTCAATTCTCTTTGAATCAAGAGATTATACAACACTAAGGATAGTTGAATATCAAGCTGAGACTATTGTTTCATATCTATTCGAGCCGAGACTATTGAGGCCAAGTGATGGATGCGATACTTATATCAAGTGGGGATTGATAAGCTGTGGCTATGAGAATTATGCTCTTCTTAGTAAGAGTAAATATACACTTTTTCCCGGAGTTTTTGTGGACCTAACACCGTGGGCAGAAAATTACAAGATAAAAGTATTATGGCAAGGTTTACCAAGTTTGGTGAATTACATTTTTACCTTCTCCTTTTGATGTATGGAATCAGTTTTGGTTGAAGTATACACACTGTTAGGGAAGCATGCAAATTTATTCATACTCATGTCCACGGGTACCGGTAGAAACTTTGGTACTGCACTACGGCTTCAGGAAACATTTAATAAATATTTAAATTTTAATCTATCCGTCGAAGGTATGGAACTGGCTATCCAATATTCCGCATGGTTAGATACTTTTATCCTGGAAGGGCCATATTATGGTGGTTTTCTGTTTACAAAGTTTAGAAGAAATGAAGCAGCTCTACTCAATTTCACATTTCCAGATAACTTTGAAAACTATTACGAGAGAGGAAAAATGATGTCTGGTTTAGGTGCCGATGATTACTTGAGTGTTTCTGGAGAGTGTGCTAGTATCGAGTCATCATACATGATAAGCTTGTGCGAGTTGGACATGAAGTACGTGAAAGATTTTGTATTTCACGAAGGGGAGCTTACTTGTGCAGGACGTGTCTCCTGGAAGCAACACATCTGCGTGATTTATGCTTTAAGTATTAATACTACTTCAAAGCAACATTCCCCCATATGGTCCACTATTAAACCTGTGGACTTTGTTTTTGATCGTGTTAAATCAACACGAACTGATGATAAACTGAATAATCTTATGGACAAAGAGATGGTTGGGGTAAACCAAGTAGGAGGAGAAAGGAAATTAGTAGCCATTACTAACATGGTAGAGATGATTATCACATTCCTTTCGCCGCTTGTTGTTGTATCGTCAGTTGCGACTTTACTAGATCACACAGTTGATGCTAGGCGTTACGTTGAGAACAGAAGACTTGGTTGGTGGATACTATTTCGAAACAAAAATGTTGATACTAAAGCCAAGGAAGAATTTTTGGACCAGCGAAGGAACGAGTCAATTGACTTTGCTTTAAAATAAGTAGCTCTGAATTTGGGAGATACATATGATGTACTCATGGAGGACGGTGTTGACTTGCTTTACATTACCGTTACTGATGACGTGAATTTTGTATTCGATCGAGGAAAATTTAATCACAACTCTTATCATGCTTTGAGACACTTTTCTTGGATACTTCGGTTTATGATCTCTAGATCTACAAGTTTTGTGTTTGATCGTGGTAAATCGGTAAACGTGATATCTACATTTTTCATGAAGGAAAAGAACTCGTATTCTGTGATGATCGCTCGAAGTCTAGAGCAATATATAGAGAGAATGAAGTTTTTCTTATTAGCTAACTCGAGGGCGAGTTTCTTTCAAGAAGTGGGGACTGATGCAGGACATCTACTTGTTCTCAATGTATCAACGGTCCTAGTTGATCCCTTGCGTATATTTTAGCTTACTTGCTTTGTAAGTCATTTACTTTCCTAGTTTAGGTAGAATTCCCTTTTGTTTCTTTTAGTCGTTTCTTGTAGAACCTATATAAAGGCTATGCCTTCTTGTTTAGTTTTTAACAATCTTTTATCAATCAATATTATTATCAATCCTATAATTCATTTACACGAATTCTTTATCATCTTTTCTTTTATCTCTTGATTTCAATTCTCATCCTTGTCATCTCTTCTCATCCCTTGCAATCTCCGTATTGCCTTCTTCCTATTCGTTCTCCATTAAATTCCCATGATACTAGAAAAACTTAGAAGGAAGGACCAAACCACCATGTCAATTGCCGCAATGGAAGAAGAGATACTTATAAGGAAAAGAGAAGAAGAAGAGGCAGCAAAGGAAGATTACTATCGTGAAGAAACAAAGATAATATACGAACGTGTAAAACAATCGAAGATTAAAGCAGATGTTGAGGAAAAAACCAAATGGATCAAAAATTACTACATAGTATCTGATTTCCAAGAAGATTACCGCCCTCCAAACCTTTTTTGGGGTCTTGTTGTGGATGGTCCTTATATGCGGGAGTTCGTGGACGATAAGTGCAAAAAACGTAAAATAGTTTACGGGGATGAGTTTGTATCGCATCGGACTACTGCCCTCATAAAATTATGTCGCAAATACAACGAGTTTCTCCCAATATACCAAGACAATAGGTTTCAAGCTCAGGCCGCATACACCAAGTGGAGAAAAGAGACTTTTAGGCATTTCGAAGCCGCTTTGTTTGTTGAATCTCGTACCAAGAAATGATGTTAGTCGCAATTACCTTGAGGTCTTTCATTTTAGGTGTAAGGTTGTTCAAGTGTTTAATGCTTTTAAGTCTATTTCCTTATGATTAATATGAAATTTCTTTGGTTTGTGGTTAATGTTGTTTATTTCATCAAGTTTCATTCACATACCGGCATTGATAGATACACCAAATTATTTTTAATTGCAAGCGCCGGCATTGAACGGTGCACCAATTACTAAGCCGGCATCATATTGACAATTTAAACATATTGTCAGAATTCCGGCATTCTGACGGTTACAATTTGAAACTCACTATAACCCATTTAGTGGACGGTTACAAAATCATTCCACTAGTTTGACGGTTACAAAATCCACTAGTTGGACGGTTACAAACCACTATAACCCATTTATTGGACGGTTACAAAATCCTTAATGTGTCGGTTACAAACTTCTCAATCTATTTAAGTGACGGTTTTGTCTACGAAATTATTCAATCTTCCTTTGTATTCAATCTTCATAATTTCATCTTCCATACCAAAGACAATGGGTCCTCGCAAATCTCGTGAAAAACCCAGTCCACAAAAACATGTAGATGAACCGCAAGAAAGTCCTGAAGAGTCTGTGGGTGAGGCGACCATAACAAATTTGATACGGTAAGTGAAGTATTTTTTGAATTGAATTTTGTTAGGGTTTATCCCATAATATATAACACAAATTCATCATTTATTTTTTAGTCCTTACACTACACCACAATTATATTTTGAAATTGCAAACTAGTCAATTGAAAATCTATTCTGTTCGCGGTCGAATTCAATTTGAAAATCATGCCGGATTTTATGTCTTCAATCCCGATTGTATTGCATGATATTGCCGGCATTTGAAATTAGACAAACTATATGCCGGTAACAGGTTCCTGCATTGTATATTTGATCAGGACTATGCCGTATTTATTTGCCTTCATTGTTAAAAACTCTGTTCAAAAATAACAAAGTTCCGTCATACTCATAAATATGTACGACAATGCCGGCACTTGTTCCGGCATCCTCGATAGTTTTACTATCTATGCCGGTTTTGTTTCCTTAGACCTGTTATTCTCTGTATAGAATTACAAAAAACTGGCATGCAATTTTGTATTTCCTACTATCTTTGGGTTCTTCCGTACCGGCAGTCATTTTTGGTTTCATTTCTATGCCGAAATCCAGTGTGTAACTCAGTTTAACATATTGGAACATAGGTCCAAAGCATCAAAAAAGGACAAAGGAAAAGGTAAAGTTGTTGTACAACAAAAACGTAAGTATTCTCAACCTAGACGTCCTGATCCGGCTACTGCTAAGGTCACAATTCGGGATCAACCTATAAGGGACTCAACCAGTAGTGATGATGATGAAGATGATTGGGAAACTGCGTTTGTACCCGAACGAGCTGGTGGCTCATCCTCACAAGCAGCTGATGTGGGAGTTCAATCATCTAAGGATGATGAAAAGGCACCCCCAGCCCACATTCCTGATAAAGATAACATAATTCTAGACCTCGTTGATGGCAAACATTGGGGTCAACCAAAAAACCCGCAACTCTTATTTTCCTACAAAGACTCTTGGGCTCGTTGGATCTATCAAACTTATGTAAGACGTTTCCATCTTGTTATTACAATATTCATCTGCTATCAAGTGAATTCAACTAAGTTTGGTGTGTTTTTATAGGACCACAAGAAAGCTTTCCGTGTTAGCCGCCATCAACAATCGGATGTATGGACTTTGAAGGATGAGTGTGCGGGTGTTAAGGAAGTAGTCAAAGCATCTAGGTTGTATCCTGCGATAAAGAATTATGTGGCCACTGACACAGTCACGACAAACTGCTTTTTAGAGAGGTTTTATGCTGAAACTGACACCATGCATTTTCCTTTTGGCGAGATGACCATTATCCCTGAAGATGTCCAAAGGATAATAGGTTTAGAGGTTGTTGGGAAAGCCGTTAAGGTGGGAGATGACTCTAAGGACCTAGAATGGGACAAGATCTATGAGCTCACTGAAAGGTTGTTTGGATGGAACAAGGAAAACACATTGGAAAATTTGTACAAGACAAGGACTTCCCAGACGAAGACTATTACATTCGTCAAACTCTTTGAATTGTTTGGGGATACGAAGAACAAAGTATTGACTCCCGAACAAGTTCAGCAAAGTGCCGCTGCCTATATGTTGTTCATCTTGGGCTCCACTATATTCCCGGACGCAAATGGTAATAGGGTGCATATGAACCTCCTACAATACTTGGATCCGTTGGAAAAGGTTCATGAGTATTCTTGGGGCACTGCTTTCTTGGCACATTTTTTGGCAGAAATGCGTCGAGCTTCTAAGGCAAATACCCGTCAATTTAATGGGAATTTCACTGTCATTCAAGTATAGATAACTATCCATTTTGTGATCGTTATCATTAAATTTAGTAGCTGCATTTTTTTTTTCTTACACATTTCATTAAAAGGATTTTTCATTGGCACAGGTGTGGGATTATGAACACTTCCGAAGTTTGTTCGTAGGTTATAAAGGATTGAAGACTGTCTGTGGATATGAACATAATAAGGCTCTAGCTAAGAAATACTACTTCGACAATACCCCGAGGCCCAATAACAGGAAACGGTTTATTGCAATGAGGATGCATTTGGACTCGGTGGCTATGGAAGACGTTGTGTTTGACCCGTACAGGAATGCCAGAGGAGTTCATTTACAAAGGCATGACAATGTTTCATTTTACAACGAACCTTTATTTCATCCTAAAGGATTTGTTATGCACAACCCTTTCCGTGTAATGCGTCAAATTGGGTACAAGCAAAAAGATCTGACGGATACATCATATCAGAAATTCTCTCATGACTTTCCGCAATGCCAATCAGATAAGAACCATACTCTCATAGTTTATGACCCTCAACCTATTCTTGCACATTGGACTGAAAGAGAAGAAAAAGGACTTGTTTTGGATGTGGCCGATTGAGAATTGGCTGAAAATGGTTGTGAGAGTGATCCAACCTTCCTAAGAGGTCATCGTAAGTACTCGCATCCTTATGTTGTGCGCCCGGATACCGTAGAAGTTCCTCCACAACCAGCACGTCCCTCCACAACTCCGTCAACTATGCACGACCTTCTACAACTCGTTACGTTTTTGGTACGTACGTCTTGTGCATTACTATTTTTGAAATCCATATGTATGAACTTATACAATTGTACATACTAAATACATGTTGAAAAATCCCTTAACAACGTCAGAGGATTGGAAACTTGTCAAGAGTCTTTAAGAAGAAGACCAAGAAAGGCGATTTGATGACCCATAAAGAACTGGAGAACATCGTCCAAAAGATAGACCAAATTGAAGATCCGGAGGCAAAAGACTTGTGGGGCGAAAGGAAGAAGAGGGTACACAAGAGGCCAAGAACTGAGTGATCGTGTGTTTCTTTTATAGTAGTATTTTGGTTTGAACAATTAGAGTTACTTTATTTGTGTGTCTTGTTAAAATTTTAACATCTTTCATTCACTTGTTTTAGGTTTAGAACTTCTTAACTTTACATTTCGTTTGGTAAAACTTTGCTTATGTTATTTTATGGTATTAGGTCTTTGCTTCTGTTATTTTATGTGTATTGCAATTCACTTTTTCTAACTTTGGTTTATACAAAACCGGCATAGACTATATCGTGTGTACTATGCCAGAATTTTGTTTGGTTCTAGAATTTAAAAGAATAGAGTTCCGGCATATCCAATAGCGCTAAAACTATGCCGGAAATCTGTTTACTTATAGCGTTATTCCAGCACAAAAGAGAACATATATTGCAACGCCGGTACGAGTACCAGCATAGTAAAGTTTGAATCAAATCACATTGGCACATAAATGGCATATGGTTTAGTGATTACAATTCAAACTTCCAAAAAAACAAAAGGTGGAGTATTAGTAAACCACATATATCCAAATTACTCATCATCGCCTCCACACGTATGAAGTTTGCCCTCCTCCTCTTCAAGAGGTTTCTTTGATAAGGCCAAAGCATCCCATAATTGGTGATTCTCATCATACAATTCCATCCATCCCTTCCATAGCCTCAGATCTAGTTCCTTGTTTTTAACCATCCCACAAACCGGTGGCAATGGACAATTGTCCTTGAGTTTCAGAATAACGAAATGATTGACGTTCATGTACGCCAAAATAACTCTTCTCGTCTTAAGGGATCCCTCGCATTTTTGCCACTTTGGTGTAAATATTGTGACTACGGTGGGGAAAAAATAATGAACAACACAATTAAATGTATCCGCTACTAGATGCCCACAAATCGGCATCCTCATCCAATATTGAGAAGGAAGAAATGCCATTTACTGCTCGGGTCCTAACACTTGAGCACACATATCATCAAACACCTCGTCGTGACCAACCAGTTTCTCGTAAAAGCTCTTCTTATTCACAAGTTGATCGGCCATCCTCATTCTAGCATATCGGCATGGTGTCATTCCTTTACTAACGGCCATCTCGAAGATTCCTAATTTTTCGGTCACGACATGATAGCCACAATTTCCATCTCCATCGACATCATCCGTGTACACAATAAACTCGCGAATAACCTCAGGAAGTTGGTCTATGTAAGACTTTATCTTCGTATGATAACTTCTAATGGTCCTACCTGTTATGGGATCCTTATACATCTTCATATTACCATTATTTAGCTTAATTATATCCAACTCATCATCTGCAATCCCTACACTCCAAATGTCTATTGTATTAGACGGGAGAATATTATTTCTTGGCCTTCCTCTACCCCTTTTCCTTTGAACATCGGCTACATCGACTATGGGTGTAGCATCCGAATTCTCACCTTCTTATCTTTGGTAGCTTAATGTTGATACCTTCGGAGGCCTTCCCCTTTTCCTTTGAACCTCGGCTACATCGACTATGGGTGTATCATCCGAATTCTCACCTTATTGTCTTTGGTAGATTAATGTTGGTACCTTCGGCGGCCTTCCCCTTTTCATTTGAACCTAGGCTACATCGACTATGGGTGTAGCCTCCGAATTCTCACCTTCTTTTCCTTGGTAGCTTAATGTTGGTACCTTCGGAAGCCTTCCCCTTTTCCTTTGAACCTCGGATACATCGACTATGGGTGTAGCCTCGGAATGCTCACCTTGTTGTCCTTGGTAGCTTAATGTTGGTACATTCGGTGGCCTTCCCCTTTTCTTTGAACCTTGGATACATCGACTATGGGTGTAGCTTCGGAACCCGTCGTTTGATGTTGACTTGATATCAGTTCCTTCTTTGGCCTACCACGTTTGTTTGGAACCGGCGCTTCCGCGAATCTGGCTTCCGAAATCTCACTTGCGGATAGATCTCGTCTCTTAGTTTCCGCGAGTTCTTCTTCACGTCTACTCACTTCTTTCAATTCTTTCCTTTGTTTTATCCTTGGAATTTTAGTTTGTGGTCTACCGGGCGGATCTCCCTTTCTTGGCTCTTCACTTGGTGCTATCCATGGCCGTGTAATCAGCCTCAGTTGGCTCAACAACACTTGTCGGCTAGCCGAGTTGGCTCGTGAGTAAGCTTCATAGAATTCCTTTGCCTCCTTTGTAACCCATGGTGATTTTCCGGGATCTTCCGTAGGGGGGAAGTCGAAAGTTAGTTTCTTCCAAAACGGATCAATAACATCAATTGGTATCACTTCTTCATACTTCACAAGCATATGACGACACGGAAGCCCCAATGAAGACATGTCGGGACAGATACACACATCACCCGATTTTCCGTAATTTTTCTCGTATTGCATTTGTCTCATCATATGTTTTATTGCCCATTTGGAGATGTTGAACTCTATTCCTTGGAGCAACTTAATATGTTGAATAAATTGAGTCATCCTATCCATTGAGATTTTCTCAAAAGCCTTCTTGATCCTATCGATATCAGCCTTAAAGTGTTGCTCCATTGCCTCGGTGACCGTAACCACGTTTCCTTGCCCGGACTGGATGAGATCTTTGAATCTCCCATGAGAGGACTCCTCTATACTAGTTGCTTCATTCCCGTAATGTCTATAACGATTTGTCCACGCATGCACAAATTTTTCCTTGAACTTATCCAACCAATTAACCCGACAATATGAGACGGCACTTGGATACACTTCGTTATATTTGGCAATAAACATGTTCAATCTCTTTTGATACATGTCCTCGGTAAGATACCAATAAACTTTCTCCCAATCCTTTAGAAATTCCAACCACCTTTTATGATTTTCACCGTGTTCTTTGTCGACTCGCTCTTTAATCTTTCCTCTTTCATTTTCTTCTTCTTCGGGTGATAGTTTCTCTTTGCGAACATCTTCCTCCAGTACAGCAACCATTCTCTTCTTAATATCCGCATTAGAGGGTTCGAACAAAGCATGACAATGTTTTTTCACATTTTTACCAATATGATATGTACATAGGAAATTTTGTGCATCCGGATATACGTCGGAGATGGCATTCATTAGTGCGTCAAATTGATCGGTTATGATGACCTTCGGTAATCGGTTTTCCGGGAACAATAATTTCAATTGTCGCAATGCCCAATGATAATTGTAATCCTTCTCGTTTTTCATTAAAGACCAAGCCAATGTGAATGTTACCTTGTCCGATGTTTGCCCCACGATGTTGAACAACGACATGTTGTATTTTTTTTTGTCTTGTAGGTGCAGTCCATCATAAGAACATCACAACACGTATGAGCCAATTGTGAAAGCAAAGGATGCGAAATGAATATTTGAAGGGGTTCTCGTCCGGACCTCTTTTAATGATTCGCTTGTACTTGTGATCCCAAACTATCTTCTCAAATTCTTGCATAACGGTCCTCCCTTCCCATTCCAACCTTCTAATGGTTGCTTTTGCGTTATAAATTATACTTAGGGAAGAAACATTTGTCTCATCCTTTTCCTTGAAGCCTCTCGAGAATCACTCTTGGTTTGATACATGCTTTGGTCATTATCCTTACATCCTCAAATTGATGAGGTTTTAGCTTCTCAACTACAGAGTGACCAACAAAATCTTTCGGATCCCGATGGTTATGACGCCCAAAACACACCGTACAATCCCATTCTTCTTCCTCTTTTCCTTTGTCTCGTAGATGGAATACAAGCTTAAAGGGGCACTCATCCTTCTTCGTATTAGTCTTGTATACCCTATTAGTCTTCTTTTCATATACATAACCCTTTCTCTTATGGATATTCTCCTTGTATTTTCCGTGTCGTTCACAAACTATCTCAAAACGAACATTTGAACCTTGGATATTCCTCACTAAGACACACATGTTATTAAGAGCCGTCTCTTTTGCCCAAGCAATTGCTTCAGCTGGAGATTTTATTCCCTATATAAGGACAAAAATGGAAGATTATAAGGTTAGTTACAACCAATTCCAACATAAAATTGTAAAAACTAGGTGAAAGTATTGTTTGGTAACATACCCGAGGAATTTTATAGTATTCGGACGTATCCCGAAAGAGAGGTTTGGAATTTGGAGCGATGTATGTCACAACCTAAGGCATGAATGAAAAGAAAATTGAATTAGTTCCACACAATAATGTTCTGGCATTGTATATTTTTGAACATCAATGCCGGGATAAGGGATGCCGGCATTGTGGAAAAGGTAAAATCGATGACGGTAACTAGTGCCGGTATGCACGATAATTTACATTAGACGCCGGTACTGAGGTTCAAAATACACCTATATGATTATCATGCAAAACCGACATGATATATATGTAAGATTATATGCCGGTACATATTACCGGCATTGACGAAAAAATAGAACTACGCCGGTACTCAGTGCAGGCGTTCACGAAAAAAAAACACGGTATTTAAGATCGAAAAACAAATACTCCTGTATGTTTTTCTTGTGGTACCGGCATAGTAATTTTGGAATAATCTATGCCGGTATAAATATTCCATGGAATATTCGGTGGTAGGTTAAAAGTGAAATGTATACCGGCATGGATATTTGGTTTGAATACCACACCGGCACAGTTTTAAAAATGGGGGATTTCCTACACCGGCATGAAAAGGAGTATGAATACCATGCCGGTATCACTAGTTCCGGCGTAGTATTCATACTACGAGTGTGCCGGCACTAAGTTTTTTCAGGAAAAAAATGGCGGTTTGAAAAAGAATAATCAACTTTTCGACCTCTTTGAAGCATTACCTGTGTGTTGGGGTTGCTTGTATGCTGGACATGTTTACTTTCTTGGGTTGGTTCTTCACAAAATGCTTCATGGTCACGAAAATCATGATCCAAGGGTGTTGGTTCATCATATAACTCCAATTGTGAGTTGTTATCATTAACCGAAGATTGATGATATGATTGTTGTTGTAGTTGAGCTAAAGATTGTGCAGCTGCAAGTCTCTCATCACAATCATCTTCCATTTTCCAAAAAAAAAATCACTCAAAATTTTCCCTCCTTCTACTCTCAACTAACCCACACAAATAAAAAAAAACAACTAAAAACACACTAATTTATCCCCCAAATGATTATGAATTTACTAATTATTGTTAACTACTAATCCTGATTAGTGGGGGCTAGATTAGGAATTAATAAAATAATTACATAGGGGGTAACCTTGAATTGCTATTGGGACACCTATTTTGTCCTGTAGCTATATCCCCCAATTAATAAAACTATCCCCCAATTGTGGGTTCTTTAACTATTAGGATCAACCTATAAATTCACAAAAGATAAAGCATTCGACCAAATTACACCTTGAGTGAGCTACTACTAGGTGGTTTAGACGAATAGAATCTGGTATTGGAGAGCTTCCGTACTCAGTGATAAAATGGATTTAGGGAACAACACCGAGCTAGATGTTATTCCAAGGTTGGTGATAATCTATGATTAACGACAAGTAGGAAAGTATAATAACTCATTGACGGTTTATTAACGAAGAAGGATTCGCCGACCATATCTCTCTCTATTGATTACAATTCAACTTTATTTGCTTTGATTATTTATTTTGTTTAAATTCTAAAACAAAACCCCCCCTTTGTGAAACTTTGACAACTAAAACTCACTGCTCTTCGTGGGAACGATCCTTGCTTCTATTATATTACCAGTTAATTGTGTGGAAATAAGATTATTAATTTGTTGAGCCTACGACACCTATCATTGAGCTTAAATTGTGATTTCCTCTCACAAACCCATACACGCATGGATATTCTAAGCATCATGTCTTCTGATAAAAAAGATATTAATATGAATTTTAATCCATCAACCATGAAGGAAAAAGAGAAATCTCCGTTATCTCCAACTTTGAAAAGAAAAAGAAGGAATGTGAGGAAGCCAAGAGACGTTACTTCAAATTCTCATAAGTTTTCTGGTGTTCTTGAAGAGTTGAAGGAAACAAGGAAGGAGATTCAACAAATAAAGGATATTGTTATGAGAACTCTTGAAATTCGGAAGTCCCTGGTTCGACATCATCATCCTAGAAGGTTTGTTGAAATTGACTCCTATCTTCGTGAACCCTATGTACCTATGGTTGTTGACGAAAAGGAGTTCGGGGACAATAAATAATTCTTTAGAGGTCTCAATGTCTAGAAAACTTCCGATGATAATTTATTTGTTTTTGTTTTTGGAAGGATTACTAGGGTTTGGAATAGCCATTATTGTGAGTACACATAGCTATTTCCAACATTTTCATCTTCATGTTTTTAGATTTATTTATTTAAATTCTAAGTTATTTGAAAGACGGTTTTTGAAGTATTAATCTTTATGGTTTTATATATTACAGATTGTTATGGGATATGTTGTTTACGTCCGTGAACATGTGATTGTCCCATTGTAGATGGGGAAAACAAGTTGCTGGTTTTTAAGGAATTGAGGAGACGAACATGCGGTGGAAACTCCTTGAACCGAGCGAACTGTCTAACCTCACACAGATGCATTAAAAAGGGAATGCTTTGAATTCGAGAGATCAATCTGTGAGACTTCGGCCTAAACCAAGACAATGGTCGTTCCAGAGTCAATTCGGTCACAAGAGAGGATGGGTCGATCTGTAGGAGGGAAGCTGAGAAATATATGAGATCAATGGTGATCGAAATTGTAGGTGTGTTGTGTATTCTGTGTGAAGAAATAAGATAAGTTATGATTGATTGAATTTGCTCTGTTGAGAGTAAATGTTCAGACGATGAGTTTGTGTTCTCTTGTGTATGTTCGATAAAAGATTGTCTTTTCAATCATGATTCAGAGACTTATTTATATTGCTAGAATTGTAAACACCTTGATCCCATGAAGTGTGACAGTTGGTGAAGTCAAACAGTGGGGAAATGAAAATCGTGTTAAAACCAGTTGCTCATCGTGCGGAGACTTGGTTGATTTTTCATCCACTACTTTGCTAACTCCTCCAACTAATTGCATGACTTTCTCACATTCTCATCGTGTGTATGAACATATGTGTTGTAAACCGCCAGACCAAAACCCTAGTTAATATCCCCCATGTGACACGATTGATGTCTCGTGATCGTGGAGTATGCAGGGCAGACGTGTATTTAGTTAGTCAGTTGCTGATTTTATGGAACGATGAGTCCTTGTATCGCTGATTCGAACGTGATTTTCAAATGTTCTAAGACTCATGAATTGAACGTGTCTACTGAGGGTGAGACAGAGGTGTAATTGTCGAATAAATGTTGATAGCTAAGGTGAACAAATATTGTTCATTCGATGAATTGTTGAATATTGATAGTTGAACCAATATTCCTTAGTCTGAGAAAATATTGCTCATATTAGCAAATGTTGCTCATTTGATGAATTATTAGTAGCAGGAACAAATAAAATATTAAATTAAAATATTGGCAACTGAACCGAGTATAATCAATTAAAGTGGTTATCATGGGATCAACGTAAAATTATTAGTGTTTGAATTTGGAGTTATGAACCTTGGATTCGAAACCCTAATTTTGATCAATTGATGATTTATTGAAAATCAACCACGGAGTGAAGGAGGGATCGGATACATGGGATGATGGGTCGACCACGTAGAGCCCAGATGCTCGAGTGAGAAAATACCAAAGTCTCTTGAAGACCAGTTGGTGAAAGGATGATTAAATGCTGGTTTAATCATTTATTAAAATAGTGCTTGTCTGAACCTTAGGTGATAAAATCTAATTAATTATAAAGAGATGAGGGACCGACCAAGGGATCATGGAACCGACCCTGGTTGGTCACGGGACCGAATGATGATTGTTTTATGAAATTCCAAATTATTTGGAAGAGTTTGAACCTAATATGAATAAATTAGGTCAAATGATGAAAGTATGTGGGACCGGCCTCTTGCAAGCCAAAGATCCAACCTTGGTCGGTCAAGGTAATATGATCGTGTCGCCAAAATGCTCGTGCCTCAGTCTTGAGAATTTTGATATTTTCTGATGTGCGTTTGAGCAACATTTTGAGAAAATACGAAGAAATCAGGGATTTTGCTAAAACTGAGGAAACTTCATAAGATGAAGGAAATAATAATAATAATAAATTAAGAAATCATAAAGTGTGGGACCGGATATGACCAAGGCATGGCTGACCGGCCACACTTTTCCTAATTTTATATTATTTTCATGATTTTAAGGAAATATCATGAAATCAAAGAGTTTGTTGAAACTAAGGAGTTTTCCTTGAAGTGAAGGAGTTTCCATGAGATGAAGGAAACAAATAATATTAATAATAATAAAATAAGGGCGTGTGGGACCTGATTGGGCATGGTCGTCCGGCTAGGGCCCGGTCCCACGAGTCTTCCCTAATTTTATCTATTTTCCTTAATGTGAAGGAAATATCATGAAATTAAGGAATTTCATGGGATCAAGGAAATAATAATAATAAAATAATAAGGAATATAAGGTGTGGGATCGGCCACAACTAGGGCACGACCGGCTGGCTAGTGAGCTCGGTCCCGCGATACCTTTCTTAATTTTTATTATTTCCTTGATGTGAAGGAAAACACCATGAGACTGAGGGGTTTCCTTAAAATGAAGGATATTTGTTCAAATAAAGGGATTATCATGAAATCAAGGAAAATAATAAAAATATGTTAAAATATAGAATTGGGCGTAGGACTGGCCACGGCATGATCGGATAGCCGGTGGGTCCAATCTCCTAGCTAATATTTTATTATTTATTATTTTCTTCCTATTTTGCATAGGTTCACCGCTCCTTCGTATTTTGGAATGCTCATTCGTGCATTCAGGTGCTCGTCTGTGCATTATTGTTGCATACACTTGCACCATTTTAGTCGGGTCTTGCTAGATAGCGGCTCAAATGCCCGTACGTTGAATATTTATTACTAACCTATGGAATTCTGCTGGGAAGAACCATGAATTGAATTAATGAAATATTATGAAGAATGTAGAATATTTTCTAGGATTCAGTTGATGAATCTGATGACTAGAAATAATTAATTGATGGCTCTATACTAGCAGGCATATTGTCTAGGAGCATTAATTATCTGAGAGTTGAGTAATATGAGCTTGTTAAAGCGTAACATTCCCTTTATATAGTCAGGGAAAACATTATTACATCCTGAAGACGTTATTGCTCTATACTAGTAGGCAAGTTGTCTAGGAGCCCGTCAAATCTTTCGATTATATATAGAAGTAATTACTTAATTTGCTAAATATTCATGAGATATGTTGTTTCCTCAGCTGAGAGACTACACATCTACATATACTCTGAGAGACAATATTCTCAGTCAGAGATTCTTGAGGCATGAGCTTTCATGCTTCAATGAGAGACATGAGCCTCAATACTCGTTTGATTGCTGGATCAGGAGTATGTATAATTATGGTTTTACGATTTTAACCTCTGTCGAAAATCCACCATTTACACCCATACTTGTTCAAAAGTTATCTCTATTATGTCGATATAAATGTATTGATAAAAGATAGAATGAACTTTTGAACACAAAAGATAAAGCCTTTTATGTCATTTTTGATGGAAGAAAGGATAAAACTTTTGTTTACAAAGATTAAATCTATTACATGTCATTGTGCAAATAGTAATGAAAAATAGAATGAATCTTTGTGTATTCCGCAGTATTGGTCTTTTCCTGATGCACAATTTTTTGTGCATATACTATGTTGCTCCGTAAGTTCTCTTATGTTAAACATGGCCAATTGAATTGATCATTTTTTTGGCTAATTCAATTGTGATTTTTAGATACAAATTCATGTTCTCATGTGATTTGATTTTGTCCGAAGAAATCCTTCTTTTATTGTAAAAGTAAGGTCGATCTTGTTGTTCTTTCGGGAATGGAATTTTATGGAGGGGAGTTCTTTTTGAACTTGCGCTTAATTCCCAAATGTTTGTGGGGAGTGTGGTTGTGGAATATTATAGGGGTTATCTTGTATCTATATAAACAACTTGATGAATGCATTTAGATTCGGCTTTATGATTGCATTTATATAAGTTGGTATGTTATTCTCTTTTGGTCATGAAGTATCTCTATGAAAATTTCATGAGGATCCCACTAGTTTTCATACCTTTGCCAATTTATATTGACAAAAAGGGGAAGAATTAATGTGTAGTTTCATACTACAAATACATATGGTTTACGGATCATTATATAAGGTGGGGAGTTTTTCAGGTCGAGATGAAGTATTGACTAAGGGGGAGTGATACATATCACCATAGTATTATTGTCAAAGTTATTATACAATTGAACTTTGATGATGTTTAATGATACTATGACACTGTATAACAATGATTGAGAGTATTTGTTTTCTCATTGTTATTGCTACGGATCTTCAAAAATTATGATGTTGAGTTGAACACGTTTAGGATCATGGAGTACTTGGAAGTGACGAAAATTTCGAGTCATGTTGAAGATGCCAAGGAGATCAAGCATTTGGATAAGAAACTACAAAGTTTTATTTATTTTGTAATTCATTCATATATTGATAGTTATGTCACGAAAATTGACAAAGGGGGAGATTGTTAAAGCACTGCTCGGTCGAACTTGCATGTGTTGCTATCTCAAGCATGTTTGTCAATGTTAGTGATCAAAACTATTAGTCTTGATTTCTAGTCTACTTATAGATGTCTCGGACTAGGACATAGATTATGTAGTCGATCCTTAGACTTTACGACGTTCATCATTTGAAGAAAAAAAACTACTAAGGAGAGCTTGTGGAACTTCATCGACAAAATTTATGTGGAGACTGAAACTCATCTATCACTTGGAAAGTCTATTTCTACTCTATCTCCTATATTGATACATATGTCGTGTTATGATATAGTTTTCTATTATACACATTTGAGATTTCGAGATGAGTTTAACTCGCTTATATATTTCTCAAAATATGTGTTGGCAAGCTTTCGCTTCGACCAAGTTCATCTTATATTTTTGACGCAAGTCAAAAAATGATCATGTGAAAATTTCCGAGAAACATCTTACATGGTTTGTGTGATACAATCGTTTGATGTAAACTTGGAATGTTTCGTTATGATTATTTGAATAACTTGAAAATTGCTTTGATGCTAATAATATGTGAAAATGGCTATTGTCATCCTCTAAGAAATTTTCAATGATTGAAATAAGAGTTTATAACACTCAACCATTATTGGATATGTCATGTTGTGTACTCTTGCACATATGTAATTCATGTCCGGGAACCAT
This sequence comes from Papaver bracteatum, assembly GCA_023529315.1. Taxonomy (NCBI): domain Eukaryota; kingdom Viridiplantae; phylum Streptophyta; class Magnoliopsida; order Ranunculales; family Papaveraceae; genus Papaver; species Papaver bracteatum. The sequence goes on from JAJJWX010001777.1 coordinate 226,090, forward strand.
AGTATGCATACCCGTACGCGTACCTGTTGGCTTGAGAAATCCGGGAACTTAAGTATGCGCACCCGTTTGCGTCCTGGCGTAAGGTTCATGTCCGTATATTTATTATGGAATTGGAAGTTCGCATCCCGTTTACGTACTAGCGAAAACCAATTTTGGTCAGGGTATTTCAAGTATGCGTACCCGTTTGCATACTTGAAGGTTAAAGTTCTAAAATCGGTTATGTTCATGAACTTAAATATTTATAAAATAAGGAATGCAATATTTGTAAACCGTGTCTATAATGTTCATGAATTGATTCGAGTGAATCAAACCGATTTTTCTTTAATTGTGTTCTTGTATAATCCTATGAGTATATAGCAATTGAATAACTCTTTAAGTAGTTTCATTTGAGTCATTTGAACTAGTTATGGTTAAGAGGAACAAGGTTGATATGAGAGTATTCATATGGCTAACCTCGGTTAACTATTATTGAACCAACATGGTGTACACATTTAGGTACGGTTACATAAACCAAAATTAGGGTACATTTCATTTGTGTGTAACAAGCTAAGTTCGATCTAATGGTTGAAAGATATTAGCTTGGTTGAATCAGGTTTTTCATTTAACGGTGAATATTGAATGCTTTGTTACCAAGTTAACTGAGATTGCAAACATTTATTTGTAAATTATATAAAGGAGAACTCTAGCTACTGGGAAACCTAATCCCCACACTTATGTGTGTTACTAGTTGCATAACTAGAGTCGATTCTCCTTTAACCTTAGGTTTCTATCGAGACCCTGTAGGTTAACGACTTCAAAGACTTCATTGGGATTGTGAAGCTAGACCCAACTATTTTCTTTGTAATTGCGTGTTCTGATCTTTCCCGATTTTATCGTTTGAGTACTATCTTCTCTAAGATTTGCTCGAGATTTAATCTCCGATAGGCAAGATAAAAAGTAATCACAAACATCTTCGTTTCATCGTTTGTGATTCCACAATATCTAGTTTTGCATCATACGATTTAGATTATTGTGAGGTGATTGATAATACTAGGTTGTTCTTCAGGAATATAAGACCGGTTTATCAATTGGTTCATGTTAACCTTTATTTATCAAAAGACGGAACAAAACTCATAGGTATTTCTGTGGGAGACAGATTTATCTATACCAATAGACTTTTCTGTGTGAGACAAATTTGTTTATCAAGTCTTCGAATTTGGGTCATAGCAACTCTTGGTTGTAGGTGAGATCATCTAAGGGAAGCAAGTGCGTTGTATCCTGCTGGGATCAGAGATGTAAGGAATGCAACTGTACATTGAATCATTGTGAGATTGATTAAAGTTAAACTACAGTCCAGTCTGAAGTTCATTGGTAGTAGGATAGTGTATGTAGCGGCTTAATACAGTATGGTGTTCAAAAATGGACTAGGTCTCAGGATTTTTCTGCATTTGCGGTTTCCTCGTTAACAAAACTTATGGTGTCTGCATTATTTCTTTTCCGCATTATATTTTGTTATATAATTGAAATATCACAGGTTGTGCGTTAGGGTCAATCAATTAGATAATCCAACCTTTGGTTGTTGATTTAAATTGATTGACACTTGAACATTGGTCTTTGGTACCATTCAAGTTGTTTCGTATAATAATCAGGCTCGCGGAATTCTATCTGTTTGATTTGCTGATTACATTGTGAAATAGAGATATTAAACTCTCGTATATACTTTTCTCTAGATTGAGTATGACTATCTAGTTGATTCTCTAGACAGTATATTGGAGTAAGTCCTCTTAAACTGGCAAACTAATTGATGGGTGTGGTTGTTGTACCCCGACATTTTCAATTGGTATCAGAGAAGGCAAACACATTAAAAACCTTATAAGTCTGTATTTGTAGCAAATCGATATGGAAAAAAGTGTTATCTCTATAAACGTACCATCAGTCTTCGATGATTCAAATTAGTTATGGTGGAAAATTATTATGCATGCCTTTCTTCAAGCGCGTGATTTTCAATCATGGGTTTATGTAGTTAATGGCTATGATGCTCCCGTTGTTGCAGTAGGTGATGCGACTGTTCCTAAGGTTATTGGTGCATATGACCCCGCTGAGATTCTTGTTGCAAAGCAAAATTCCGACGGTTTGTACGTCATCATTCATGCCATTATTCCAGATCTTCAGCACCGTGTGACTACGTGCACTCGGTCTAAAGATGCTTGGGATATCTTAGAAACCGTATTTGAAGGTAATACAAGTGAAAAGGAAGCCAATCTTCAAAACCTAAATTCCGATTGGGAAAACCTTCATATGGCAGATGAAGATTCAGTTGATGAGTGTAGTTGCAGAAATTCCCACAACACACCCCTTGTAATATCTTGATAATAATTTCTTGATCTAAACTTATTTGGTATGATTAAAATACTAAAATTGTAAATGGACACATAGATTTTTACATGGTTCGATCAATTTGATCTACATCCATGATTCTTCACTATGATTGTTTAAATTTACATTTGATTTACTTTGATAATCTCCATTAATGGGTAGAGTTCTAGATCTAATTTTTTGGGGAAGAAGATGATAAAGAAAATACATTCTCTCTCTCTAAAAATATCTCTCTGCAAAATCTCTCTCTCTCTTTCTTACAAAAATTGTCTTCCTCATTCTCTCTCATGCTCTTCTCTTTATATAGGTGTTTACATAGTGGATGACAGCTCATACTTCCCCTATTTTAGGATTCTTTCCATACTCTCGCAAGCTTTCTCCATATTCTATCGATCTCTTGCCTTGTTCTAGCGAGCTCCCGTTTCATTATCGCGAGATCTGCTTCATTCTCGTGAGATTTCTCTACAACCGCAAAATCTTCACATCTTTCTCGTGTTTTATGATGTCATTGTCTATTACATCATTAATTTGCGACATTTGCAATATGTTGTTGAAGAGCTCGCAGAAATGTCGATATAAATTTCACAAGGGTATTGCTGTGGCGATATTCTGATCCTACATCTTGCCTCTTTTTTCTTGAATATTGCTTGAAAAGCAATCTTTAAGAAAAAATCTGTTGTTGTAGTAGTCTTTGATGTTTGCTGATGACGGAACGAGCGAAAGAATATTGGACTTCAAAAGTACGTACTTTCCTCTATTCTTTTGTGAAGTTCCAGATATTTGCGAAGTAAATAAGAAATATCAATTCTTGAAGTATGCGAAGTATGAAATATCCTTGAAGAAATATAAGAAGTACTCAATCCTCAAAATATAAGAAGTATCCGTCCTTGAATGAAAATCATAAGTATTGCCTCTATTCATGCGAGATTATTATTTTCATTTTTGGTGAAATTTTTTGTCCATTTTGGAAATGATTCTTGCCGAGAAGATAAAGAACATAAAATGTCTTCTTGGTAATCCATAGTTGCCTTTGTTCTTTATCTATGAAGGTAGAATCCTTGAGAAAATGTTAAATGAACGAATTATTTCTTTATTCTTATCTTGCCTCTGCCTCATGCGATAATCTCTTTAAGAAAATGATCACATTCTATGAAATAATCACATCTCCTGCGAGATTCTGAATGTGTCTGCGAGATTCTGAATAATCTGCGAATTTATGAATAACCCAGCGAAATTATGAATAGTGCTCCTGAAATAGTGCCGTGAAATTATGAATAGTGCTACGAAAATGCAAATAATCCTTCTGAGAGACTTTGAATAATACTTCTGAGAAATTATGAATAATACTTCTGAGAGATTCTAAATAGTATTTCTAAGAGATTCTAAATAGTACTTGCTATCTCTCTTGCGATGAACAAATCTTTCCTGCATTCTTAAAAGAAAATAGTTAATGTTTGAGATTATTCTATTAGTCTTATTTTGCCTTCCTAGTTAAAGGTCTTATTTTGCCAATTTTTGTATTTGCGACAAAATCGCAGGACGTCCTTACATTCGCATGTAAAGACCCATTGATCTTGCATTATCATTTTTTGTCATTTTGTTGCGACAATATGACAGGCCTAAGTTTTCTTGCGAGAACAAAGCTCCATGACATTGTCGTATTGCGATGAAATCGCAGGACGTCTTTACACTTTCATGTAAAAACCCATCGATCTCATCTTATCTTTTTCTCTTGCCTTTTTGCCTCTGTAGAATATTTGTCACGCGACAACATGACATGCCTAAATATTCTTGCGAACGTAAAGCCCCATGACATTGCCGTCTTAAGACACTTATCATCTCCCTAATGGAGGGTGACGCCCTTATCTTACCCCTGGTTTCCCATTCAAGGAGGGTACATAGGCCATACAAGACTAGCTCCTCCCATCGGGTCTTAACAACAACCAATTGTTTTCGCAGCCTCTTATCCTTTATGACTATATGGCTTATGATAGACACATTTTTGTGTTTGAATTGTCCTCAGTGTCTTTATTATTAGTCTCGATTTTTGTACTAATTTTGGTGTTTTTATGTTTGTTTAGGTGTTATTGGAGAAATACACTTGTGTGGAAAAAGTTGCTCAAAAAGTGCTTTTTGGACCCTCCAAAGAAAATTACTGAAGGCACCCATAAGAATTGATAACGGCACCCCAGAGTTCACTACGGACACCTCTGGTTGAAGGCCCTCTCTCTTCTTTGTTCAAATTTGAAAATGGCGGGAAGTTGAGACAGTTTCTGCGTAACTGCATGGACCAGATTTGGCAGAGTTATAATCGGAGATTTTGTCTAGAATTGATCGGGAATATTCTGTAATATCTAAACAGGATTGGTAAGTCCCGTGGAATCGAAGAAAAACATGGATTGCTGCACACAATAAACACAAGATAATCACGGAACTTTCCATGCTTTCCCGAGTATGACTGAGGTTGGCGTGAGTTTGAATCAATCTTATCTATGTTGGAAACGTGTTTGAAGCATATAAGAGATAAAAAGAGATCATGGAAGCTGCAGTTGCAATACGCGTGGAAACAGTTAAAGAAAGAAAATATTCCCTTGATAATACTTTTGATGTGAGGAGATTTAGGGATTATTTGCAGTTATTGATGAAGATTTTTGATCCTGTAAGTATAAATAGAGTTGCCTCAAGTCAGAGAAGGATTATGGAGTGTTAGGGGAAGCTACAGAGCTATTGAGAGACGCTGCAGAGAAGAGAAGAAAAACTGCAGCAGCAGCAGGAAGGAGTTGCAGACGACGCACAAAGAGTGTCGTTGTGAAGAACACGAAGAACAGATGAATCAAAGCCGTCGTTTATAAACAGTGAAAGCAACAAAACATTTGTAACGGCTTTGTTCGGAATTGTAACGCTCATCTTCGTTAGCAACACTTCCTTAGGTATTATTTGTAACAGTGCATTCTGTGACGCTCATACGGTGTTGCTAATCTCTGTTTTATCTTATTTCTTCAATAAAAACACCATTTGAGCTATGAATTATCTTTTTGAGTGTGTTTTCACAATGTGGAGCTAAACCCCATCACTGGGACAATGGAGGAAGTTGTATTTCATCCTTGGGTAATTTTATTAATTCCTTATTTACTTTTTGCACCGATTTTAAATGATTTATGATTTCTATTAATCAATTGTTATCTTGTTTGATAGTGTATGCTTAGTCTTAGGTGCTTTTGATACACTATGCTTGTAATTTACAATTGATGTTTTACGAAATCTATTTTGGCAAAGAATAAAGTTAATATTTCTTTTGTTTTGAGCTATAATTGCATAGGATTAATTTCTGAATCACTTGAATAGAAAAACAGTGAAATCCGAGTCCCAGTGAATACTTCATCCCGTGACATATTTTTTGTATATATTTTATTTCTAGTATTTTCATTTATTAAACCTAAAATCAATCTCATCAAGTCCGAGTGAACGACAACCTTACTACCACTTTCTACAACATTATTGATTCACATCAATTTTTGGCACCGCCGACGTGGACTTGTGTATAGATTTGTTTTTCGGTTTTATTTTTATTATTTTTGTTCTCTTTTACGCCTTTGGTATTTTTTTGATTCTTTTCAGATTTGGAGCGAAGCTACAAGGAAATAAAAAGTGCTATAAAAGGAAAGCATCGCCAAAGAAGGAAATAAAAGAGGAGTCCAAGGAGTGAAGAAGATTTTGTAAATAATTATTTTATTTCCTTTTATTTTTAGAAACTGTAATTAGAAAAATATTTTTGTAATCTTTTATTTTTGGAAGTTTTTTTTTTATTCTTTATTTTTGTACTTTAAACTTTGGGACATTTCTTTTTAAACCCTAAGGAAGGGTTATTTAAATATAAACTGCACATGGAAGGACGGTGATTACGATATCACCTCGGCCCCTCGGGTTCGTACATGATATAGGAGTCGTGGCCCGAGTCAACTTCAACGGTTCATCCCCCGTATGGTACGGGAGGTAGGAATTCTAAACACCCGCGAATCCCCTGTCAGCGGGTTTACTGGATGATTTTGTATGCATATATGTTGAGGTTTTGAAAACGGTCGCTTTAATTTCCTAGTAAAGGGAAAGGACTGGCCATACAAGATAAGGGTTCGGATTTCATCACCGTTCTCTTCTTGCCCGCCTTAGGAAAATGATACCAAACGCTAACCTAAGCCTAAAATACTGACTAGAACGAGACCGATAGGGTAACGAGCTTAATAGGAAAGTCATTCGAAAAATATTGGTTACTCTTTTAAGCATACTTCGAAGTTCATGATGGTTTATGTGAGTTGAATGTGTGACTGTTCCACCTTGTAATGCGATGAGGCCTTGGGTATCAAAGCTCCACGCAACTTCCCCCGCCTCTATTCAACTTACTTAAACTCTGATTGATTCCATAGGGGTTTGCTTAAATTGTAACGAATTCCTTTTCGAAGGATTAGAAGCTGGTCTAGAAACAATCTAAGTGGAGCCATCATGCTTTTTATTTGCTAGAAATTAGTAGGTTTATTTTGGTCGAGTCAGCCTTGTTTTTGCTTGTGTAGAATTCTCTTGCAGTTAGGATGTCAAACTGGTATTATAACAGCCAATACAATGATTATCCGACTGATTTTCAAAATGGACATTACTTTGACCATAGTGTGAATAGTGGTTGGGAACGCCAATATTTTGAAGGTTATAGCCCATACCATGGTGAGCCTAATTACTATTCACATGCCCACCGGTTATACGAGCAAAATTCCTATAATTCCTCTTCTCTAGATGAAGCACGTAAGATACTTGAGTCAACACGTAAGTTACTTGAGTCGACACATAAGTTAGCGGACATATATGACTTAGTTATGGGAGAAAGAACTATAACGGTGAGTGAAACTTCTTTAGAAGATAGCCTCAAGAAGTTAGCTGAGTTAACACATGAGTTTGCTGAGTCAACACGTAGATTAGAGTTAGAGACAGAAGAAAGAAATGCTCGAATTACTCTTGATTGCCAATAAATTCTCTCCAATATCACCCGTGAAAATAAGGAAAATTTTTATAATCAGGATGACGAGGTTAGAATTGGTAACACTACTTGTTTAGATGAGGTTCAACCATTTTCATGTTATTATAATAATAACTATGATGAGGATAGTGTTGATGAAGAATTTGAAATAAATAGGCATATTGATCAGGGATTTACTACTCCAATTGAGCTTTATAATAATAGGGTTACTTCTGGTTCAGATCCTAATAATTTTAACAATTATTCACCAATTCAAAAGGACGAGGATTTGACTAGAGATAATGTTTTAGACGATGTAGTATTTCCTTTTTACGAAGCCGATGATAGTTTTAAGGAATGAGTTTATTCTGAGAATATTGTTTTAGAGTCTAGCGATTTAGAAACATTAGACTTAGAAAAAGAAGATGAACTCGTAGAGCTTTTAAATATGAGTGAGGATGCATCACCTGAGTATAACCTACAAGAAGCAATTGACCATTTTCAGGATTCTGATGATCTAGAAATTAGGGAAATTGTAGCTAGTCTATCTAGAGACACCTAAAATTCTAAGTTTAGGGGTGATTATCATTCTCCATGTGCCTTACCTTTAGATCTTATAGAGATCCCTCACTTGGGACTTGATATATGTGCCTCAAATATTGTGCCAAATTACCTTCATGCTAGCTCTCCCGAACCTAATAATGTCCAGGAAGAAGTTCAGTTGTTAGAAACCTATCCTCTGGTTGATGTGGTTAACCTAGGCTATGATACCAAGATTGACTTTGTTTTCCCACCAAATATTTTTCAACCAAATGTGGGAACTTATGAGTTTCAGATGTGTCAATTATTAAGTTTTAAGACTAAACCTAATTACTTTACGAGATTAGGGTCGACACATTTGCTTAAGAATGACCACTACTGTGGTCAACTGTGTGAGTCAAATCTGATTGACTTAGAGGATCCCTAGTTATTCAGGTTAATGTTATGTGCTTCAAAATTCTTATTCGAGTTTTTCCAGACACAAGGACCTGAACATTCGGATCTAACTTTTGAGGAAATGCAACCCATGAAAATATGTTATCTAGACCCAGTTATAGAACCTGAACCGGAACCACAACTATTTGTAGTTGTCTTAAATAGGAAACTAGATAAGGGTGTGCTTTATTTGCTAATTTTCTTGGGATGTTGTAGATTCCTTTTACTTGTGATAGCCCTATTTGGTTTTGGTGATCGCTGTTATTCCAGCTATTACTTTATGATTCTTTGAGGTGACTAATTCCATCCGATGTCTGGATGAAGACTTTAAACTTAGCACTTCTTGGGAGCTAACCCAATATTCTTGCAACACGGTAATATCTTTCCTTACTCTTTTCTTCAAGTGGTAACAGTTTCTCGTTGTTCATGCTTTTAATTTCATCTTTAGAACATTGAGGACAATGTTAGATTTAAGTTTGGGGGTGGGAAAGAACTTTTTAGTTGCACTTTTGAAACTTCTAGCGTCACATGGTATACGGTTAGCTAAGTTTACATACTGTTTCTCACAGAAAAGATAGAAATTGGAATTCTAGGGATAACAACCTATTGAGACATTAGAGAAAAAGACATTGAGATCCTTGAAATTCAGGAGAGAACTTGTTCCTTTTAGAGGGTAACCGTGATGGACCTAATCATCCATGATGGAAACGCAAGTAGGTCAGGAAAATCCAGAAAGACAAAGCAACCTTACAATGTAGTCTTAGTTACTGGATTACGACTCTCTCTCAGTGGAAACTTATCATCATCAACAAACGGAGCGACATCAAAATCTATGAAGCAAGTTGAAGATGTTTAAGCTTTAGAAGCAACAATAGAAAATCATAATTCAAAATCAAGGGTTACAAGAAGTTATAAGAGGGAAAAAAAAAGATATAAGTTATTGAAGTTCATGATATTAAGACATTACAAGTTGCGAAGATCCAAGTGTTAAAGTCCTTCTGTGATGGCCATGTAATTTTTTGTCTTTGTTATTACTCTATTTAAAAATAAAAAATAAAAAAATAAATCATCATTACGTTCTTTTTTGTTCGATAAGTCCACAGGGAAGTATAAATTTTTATGTCAAGCAAGAAATCGAAGAGAAGAGTTAATTGTCAAGGTTCTACGAGGTTCAAGAATTTATCATCAACAGTTGAAGACCGAAGAAGACGTTGTTTCTACTTATCTCTATGAGAGAGTCGAAGAAAGATACATTTGGTTGCTTTGTTAGTCCGCTTTCAATATGGCACAAGATCTTTCTAACACTGGTTCAAATCATCACACGTAATTAGTCCAGCTGTGTAGCAGATGTCCCTCTCATCTTTTTCTCTCTCCTAATCTTATCCATCTGTAAATCAGCGGACGCATCTTACAATGTTTATCTAGTTGTGTAGCGGATATCTCTTTATCTAGCAGTGTTACGGATGTGTCTCCCCTTTTATTTAGTCAGCGTTTGAGCTGGCACATTTTCTCTGGCATTCTGGTTACTTGGCGATAGGTTGAGAATATGTTTGTCCTCATAGCTCTTTGGATACTGGTGACCAATTAGAAGTCAAGGTTTTGTGGGTACACCTCTGGTAAACCCACCCAAGATTAACTCGGTCACTGGAGCCACCTAGTGAGTTAGATTTTTATTTTCTAGATTAGATTTGCTCTAGGACTAGCAAATAATAAGTTTGGGGGTATTTGATAGACACATTTTTGTGTCTGAATTGTCCTCAATGTCTTTATTATTAGTCTCGATTTTTGTACTAATTTTGGTGTTTTTATGTTTGTTTAGGTGTTATTGGAGAAATACACTTGTGTGGAAAAAGTTTTTCAAAAAGTGCTTTTTGGACCCTCCAAAGTAAATCACTGAAGGCACCCACAAGAATTGATAACGGCACCCCAGAGTTCACTACGGACACCCCTGGTTGAAGGCACCCATCGGTTAGTTAAGGGAAGCCCTCCCTCTTATTTGTTCAACTGTGAAAATGGCGGGAAGTTGATACAGTTTCTGCGTAACTGCATGGACCAGATTTGGCAGAGTTATAATCAGAGATTTTGTCTATAATTGATTGGGAATATTCTGTAGTATCCAAACAGGATTGGTAAGTCCCGTGGAATCGAAGAAAAACAGGGATTGCTGCACACAATAAACACAAGATAATCACGGAACTTTCCATGCTTTCCCTAGTATGACTGAGGTTGGCATGAGTTTGAATCAATCTTATCTATGTTGTGTTTGAAGCATACAGGAGATAAAAAGAGATCATGGAAGATGCAGTTGCAATACGCGTGGAAACAGTTAAAGAAAGAAAATATTCCCGTGATAATACTTTTGCTGTAAGGAGATTTGGGGATTATTTGCAGTTATTGATGAAGATTTTTGATCCTGTAAGTATAAATAGAGTTGCCTCAAGTCAGAGAAGGATTATGGAGTGTTAGGGGAAGCTACAGAGCTATTGAGAGACGCTGCATAGAAGAGAATAAAAACTGCAGCAACAACAGGAAGGAGTTGTATACGATGCACAAAGAGTGTCGTTGTGAAGAACACGAAGAACAGACGAATCAAAGCCGTCGTTTATAAACAGTAAAAGCAACATAATATTTGTAACGGCTTTGTTCAGAATTGTAACACTCATCTTCGTTAGCAACACTTCCTTAGGTATTATTTGTAACAGTGCATTATGTGACGCTCATACGGTGTTGTGAATCTCTTTTTTTATCTTATTTCTTCAATAAAAACACCATTTGAGCTATGAATTATCTTTTTGAGTGTGTTTTCATAATGTGGAGCTAAACCCCATCACTGGGACAATGGAGGAAGCTGTATTTCATCCTTGGGTAATTTAATTAATTCCTTATTTACTTTTTGCACCGATTTTAAATGATTTATGATTTCTATTAATCAATTGTTATCTTATTTGATAGTGTATGCTTAGTCTTAAGTGATTTTGATACACTATGCTTGTAATTTACAATTGATGTTTTACGAAATCTATTTTGGCAAAGAATAGAGTTAATATTTCTTTTGTTTTGAGCTATAATTGCATAAGATTAATTTCTGAACCACTTGAATAGAAAAACAGCGAAATCCGAGTCCTAGTGAATACTTCATCCCGTGACATATTTTGTGTATATATTTTATTTCTAGTATTTTCGTTTATTAAACCTGAAATCAATCTCATCAAGTCTGAGTGAACGACAACCTTACTACCACTTTCTACAACATTATTGATTCACATCAACTTATAGTTACGAGACTGCACCCTAAGTGGGGTTTTCTTCGGGCCGAGTGCATCATAGCCAAGACTTGCCAAGAATGGCCAGGGTAGTTTCGTACGCCGCGGGAACCCTTGGCTCAACCGTGTACCTCGGCGCCTTGGTAATACTCTACACTCCTTAGGAGAGACCCTAGGTCGTCCAACCAGGGTATAACCTTATATAGTTGGAAATCCAAGGTACCTCCCCTGGATAGGTATCTCAAAGAGATGGACCACATATCTCCATGACTCAGGTTTCATCAGCGGTATAACCGTATCCATGAGCCATGCAAACAGATACCCCCTTATATAACGCACTTTAGGTCTTACATTTGCCTCTTGCGGAATTGTATTCACGAACTAGGGTGTACGCCATAAAGGTTCGTCCCATTCTTATGTCTCTGCGAAATTCTATTCGCGTTTCTTTATTCTTTCATTTCTGTCATTTCTTTGCGAGATATCTCTGCGAAATAATCACCAACTCTCTTCTTTGGTAAATTAATTTGCGAAATAATCACCAACTTTCTTTTGTGCGAAGTAAGCATCTCTATGAAATAAATGAACATCCGTGAATTGTTTGTTCATGTTGAGAAGGTTTGCAAGGCAAGTGGCTGCGAAAGAAATTCTTATGACATAAATCCTTGCGAAGCGAAAAATTCTTTGCGAGCAGGAGATTCGAACCCAAGTCGTCTAGTTTGCATACTCCTTCTCTGACCATCTGGGCTACTTGTTACTTGTGAAAGAAATGTTATAGTCTTAATTGTATCTTTGCCTTGTATTTTCTTAAATGTGAAAAAATATGTTTGCGGTGAGAATCAATCTTGCGACATCAAGTTTCTTCTTTTCTCCAATGATCAATTTTGCAAGCTTTTTCTTGTGTGGAAAAAATTCACGAAAAATATGCTTATGGCGAGATTCGAACCCCGCGTCTCAAATCCATTAACTTTGCTCATAACCGTCTGTGCTAATATTCTTTTGTACTAAAATATATCTTGAAATGTATAATGCCACAGCAAAAACAAATAGGAGAGTGGCTAGGTTTGAACCTTCGACCTTTTACTTGTATTCTTTATCAGTTACCATTTTTGCTGGCTGCTGTTTTGTGAGAGAATGGGACCACACCTCCAATTTAATCCTGATCTTCTCTCTAGGCAACTTTAGAAAAAATGTGAAGAAAAATATGGTTGCGGTGAGAAGAAATATTGAGGTGATAAGAAGAATATGTGTCTTCGCCTTGTATCTTGCAATATCCAACTTCTTCTTTTCACAATGACTTTTTACTACCCAATTGTCTTTTTCTTCAGCTAAAATCTATGGGATTTTGAGACTGTGTTATCATTTGCCTCTATATTTTTGCATTGAATTTTATAATCCTTTCAACTGCGTTTCTCATAGTCTTTGCGAAGGACTAGTTGGATCTGAGCTAGCTGTGAACTTTAACTTTTCTGGTTGAACTTCATTAATTTACTTTTCCAAAATTTAGTGGTGTTGCTCACAGCTTTGTGTTGCTGGTGATACGGTTGTTTTGCTTTGAGTTAATCTATTTCTTCGCTACTCATCTTCGCTTCTCCATAGGTATCTTTATGCTTGTTCATTGTCTTGGCGCTGGTTATAACGTCCTAGTGTTTTGGTGATGTACGCCTTTCTACACCTGCGTATTTTTTCACTTTTCTTGTCCATTTAGTTTGATGCTGTCTTCGTTGGGTGATTAATAGATACCCTACTCTTCTCATCTGTTACCATCGCTCCTGTCCACCATTCTTTTTATTCCCTGTTTCTAGCGCCAAAGTGTAGTTGTAGGAAAACCTACACTACACCCTTGATAAGAATTTACAGTAATTAACACATGTTTGAAGATTGTAGATGGGGAAAAACGATCTGCTGGTTTTTGCGAAATTGAGGACGACCGTGCGGAGGAGATTCCTTGAGCCGAGCGAAATGTTCAACCTCACACAGATGCACCGCTATGAAGGGGGTGATTTTTAGTTCGAGAGACCAATCTGTAGTACTCCAGCCTAAACCAAGACAATGGCCGTTCCAGAGTAAATTCGGTCACAAGAGAGGATGGGTTGGTCTGTAGGAGGGAAACTGAAAAATGTGTGAGATCAATGGTGATCTGAGATTATAGGTGTGTTATGGTTTCCGTGTAATGCTCTGAATGATTGAATATTGCCTTATTGAGAGTGATTTCTGTGAGTTCGTGTAGACGAATGAGCGTCTTTATGAACTTTGTTGAGAAATTGCTCGTTCAGAAGATTGTTGTTCGAATGTTTGAGAACCCTTCGAATCTTATCCTTTTCAATCAGGATTCAGAGACATTATATAATGGCGAAGTTGAAAAAACCATGATCCCATGAAGTGTGACAGTTGATGGAGTGAAGGAGTGGAGAGATGGAAATAATGCTCGAAACCAGTTGCGCTCATCGTGTAGAGACTTGGTTGATTTTCCACCCACTACTTCGCTAACTCCCTCAACTGATTGCACGACTTTCTCACATTTCATTGTGTGTTTGAATACACGTGCCGTAGACCGCCAAACCAAAACCCTAGTTGATATCCCCCCAAGTGACACGATTGATGTCTCGTGGTTAATTAAGTCGATTCTTTGATTTCATGACTTCGTGGGACGATGAGTCCACGTATTTGCTGAGTTAAACATGATTTTGTAAAATGTTCTGCAACTCATGAATCGAACGTGTCTGATGAGATAGTAATATGATCCTCACATTGAGGAGAGCAAGTGTTGCTCGCTAATTTATTTAATATTGATAGTTCCAATATTCGTTAATTTGAGTAAATATTGCTCATCTGAGCAAGTGTTGCTCGTCTGATGAAATATTGGTAGCGTGACCAAAATAAAATATTAATAAAAGCGCTGGTAGTTGAACCGAGCATAATTAATAAGAATATTAATCATGAGATCAGTGTGAAATTATTAGTGTTTGAATCTGGAATCATGATCCTTGGATTCAGAAACCCTAATTTGATCAATTGATGACCAATTGATGATTTATTTGAAATTAAACATAGAATGAAGGAGAACCGGCTTCATGGGACCATGGATCGACCATGAAATTCTCATATGCTCACGTGAGCAAAATCCAAGACCTCTTTGAAGAGTTGGTGAGTTGTTGAAAGAATGATTAAATCTTTTGGTTTAATCATTTCTTGGAATCTATCTTTGGGTTCAACATTAGGTGATAGAACCTAATTAATTATTATTAAAACATGAGGGACCGACCAAGGGGTTGTGAAACCAGCCCTGGGTGGTCACGGGATCAAATGATGATCGCTCCGTCAAATTCCGAAATTGTTTGGAGAGTTTTGGACCTAATACGTGCAATTGTGAAAATTAGGTCAGATTGTGAGAAACACGTGAAACTGGCTCATTACGAGCCACAAATCCAACCCTGGTCGGTCAAGGTAACATGATTTCGTCGTTGAGACGTCCGTGTCTCAGTTCTGAGAATTTTGATATTTTCTGGTGCTCGTTTGAGCGACCATTTGAGAAAATATGACAAAATTAAGGTTTTCTGATAAAACCGTCAAAACTTCATCGGATGAAGGAAAAAAATGAAAAGTGAAGGAATTATGAAGAGGTGAGGGACAGACCAAGGGGTCATGAAACCGACCCTAGGTGGTCACGGGATCAAATGTTGATCGTTTGAGCACTCCCAGATTGGTTGAAACCCTAATTAGCGTCCTTTGGTAGAATCAACATATATTTCTCATACGGACTCGGATTTTGCTGGTCCGCCCCTCCATTCCGTACGGAAAAGAATTTCCTATCTCCCAACGCGGGAATATTTATGTTTTAAGCTCTTTCGGGAGGTGAAAACATCCAGAGAGTAAAACTCAGGAAAAATCAAAGGGGCCTGTCCCATAGTATTTTTCCTAATATGATAAAACGAAGGAGTTTTGCTAAAATTAAAGAGTTTTGTTGAAATCAAGGAGTTTCCATGAGACGAAGGAAACATAAAAATCACAAACAATAAAAATAAGGGACGTGTGAGCGTGTGGGCCCGGTCCCGTGCGTTTTCCCTATTTTATGCATTATTTCATGATTTGAAGGAATTTTCATAATTTGAAGGAAATATCATGAAATCAAGGAATTTCCATGGGATTATGAAAACATGAAAAATATGCTAATAAAAGAGTAGGACGTGTGAGCCATCTAGGGTTTGGCCGACCAGCCATGGCTCGTGCACACGGGTTCCCTAATTTTTATTATTTTTCATGGGACGAAGGAAATATCATGAGATTAGGGAGTTTTCATGAAATTAGGGAAATAATAATAAAATAATGAGGAATCATGAGATGTGGGCCGATTGGGACCAAGGCATGGCCGGTTGGCCAATGGTCATGCCCTATCACGTTTTTCCCTAATTTTATATTATTTCCTCCGCGCAAAGGAAGCACCATGAAACTGAGGAGTTTCCTCAAAACAAAGGATATTCGTTCAAATGAAAGGTTTTCATAAACTCAGAGAAAACAACAAAAATATGATAAAAATATGAGACTGGTGTGGGATTGACCACGGCACGGTCGGCCGGTCAGTGGGTCCATGCTCCCAGCGCCTTGGTCAATTTTTATTTATTTGTTATTTTTCGTCCTATTTTGCATAGGTTCATCGTTTCATCGTATTTTGAAATACTCGCTCGGGCGGTGGTTGTTAATGTATCATTATTGAATACAATTGCACCATTTGAGACGCGGGGCTTGCTCGAGCGGTAGCCCGATGCCGTGCGTCCAATATTTATTACTAATCCATGGACTTCTGCTGGGAGGAACCATGGTTTGCGTAATGAAATATTTGCGAAAATATTTGAATATTTTCGAAATGCACGGATGAATCCAAGAATTTAAGTTTGAGACGAGGGGACTCGCTCGGTAAGCGGTAGCTCGATGCTGTGCGTCCAATATTTATTACTAATCCATGGACTTCTGCTGGGAAGAACCATGGTTTGCGTAATGAAATATCTGCGAAAATATTTGAATATTTTCGAGCAATTTCACGGATGAATTCAAGAATTTAAGTTTAAGACGGGGCTTTGCTCAGCAAAGAGCTCGATGCCCATGCGTCAATATTTATTACTAATCCATGGACTTCTCGGGAAGAACCATGGTTTGCGTAATGAAATATCTGCGAAAATATTTGAATATTTTCGGCAATTCAACGGATGAATCCAAGAATTTAAGTTTAAGACAAGGCTTGCTCGGAGCGGTAGCTCGATGCCGGTGCGTCCAATATTTATTACTAATCCATGGACTTCTGCTGGGAAGAACCATGGTTTGCGTAATGAGATATCTACGAAAATATTTGAATATTTTCAGAAATTCTACGGATGAATCCAAGAATTTAGGAATGATTAATTTATGACTTTATACTAGAAGAGCAAGTTGTTTGGGAGTTGTTCATCCCATGATAGAAATAATGACTGAAGTATTCAGTACTCATGAGATATGCCGTTGTCCATCTGTGAGACTACATATCTATATGCACTCTGAGAGAAAGTATTCTCCGTCAGGGGATTCGATGAGAGACCCGTGTCTCCATATTCACGCATGATTGCTGAGTCAGAGGTTCGTGTAATTATGGGTTTACGAATTTAGCCTTTGTCGAAAATCCGCCATCTACATTAAGTCCCCTGCTTAGTGAGGAAAGCTGTGTTCCTCAGTCAGCATTGAATGGTGATTTTCCGGTCATAACAATACAAGTAATTGAACTCAGTCGTAAGTTAAGATGTTACCGGATTTCGATCGTACGAGCATACCATAACTTGAATGAAGATTCCAGCGGCATGCTAGAGCGTCATTTGATGAGCATGAATTGGTGTTGAACCGCTAATTTGGATGATGGGTCCTTGGTCGTTTAGGATTCGCGGGATGAGACCTATCTGTCACCTTCATGCCAGCATCAAGAGGAGGAAAAGTTGCCGGACCACCAGCGCCGCCGCCGCCACTGCCGTCCGTCCGGCCGTTCTTTGCGGCGCCCAGGTATGCGTCCGAACTTTTTTTTTTTTTTTTTTTTTGCTGATGTTTGTTAATGTTCATGAGTTCTATGGGTTGTTCACATATTTTTCATGATAAAATTATATACCCGTGTATATATGAGTGGGTTTCATCGAAAACCCTCGTTTTTGAAAACGTATGTTCGTTAGTTTTTGAAAACTAGTAATAATCCCTGATTTAGGAGAGATTTTCCTTCATATGTGAATATGTAGGTTAAATGATGAAACTATGTTGATGATCTTTCACGTGAGCCAAAGTTTTATCACAAAAGTGAATTTTTCACAAAACCGTAGTAAAATCTTCGTTTAAAAGAATAACGATGATGCGGAGAAGAGAGTTCTCCTCTTCATGTATATATGAACTTGTGTCCAGTGATAAAATTTTGTGTATGAGCTTTCATGTAAAACTTTATCATGTAATGCATGAGTTCTCACAAAATTGAAATAAACCTTCGTTTCAAATACGTATGACGGCACGAAGGAAAAGAGTTTTCTTGTAAAAACATGGTCGGTTCATGGAAAAGTTCTTTTTTCTTTGAAACTGTGGAGTATCCATGATTTATTTTTATGAGCTTGGCTCACGTTGAAAAATATTCATTTATTTACGTGAGTAAATAAACGTTCTGTTTATATATATATATGCAGATATATATTGTTTCTCTAAAATCAAAACTTGAGTTTTGTGTGATGTTGCTTAGAGATAAAATTATTTATGATGAAATAATGTTTTACTTTCTATAATTCTATGGTGAATGTTCACTCAGTAGAAAAGTTGATGATTTTATGAAAAATCTGAGTTCTTGAACGTCTTTTGTAGGTCTTGAAGAAGCAGACGATTTTGGAGCATTAACTCTAGCATTACTCTCACTACTGTTAGTGGAAGCGTAAAAAGGTAAGAGTTAAGAATTACCATTTTTGTAGATGCTGGTGTGAGCATCCTGATCATTTCTGTTGTGCTTTAATTCCCTTTGCTTTGATGAAATCTGCATCTACGGATGATATCTTTGAAGTAGGAATGTTGTATGGACGTCATAGCAACTTTCCAAGAATGACCGGTTCTCATGACGATGCTTCCAAAGATGATATTTCCATAGATGATATCTCTACAGATGCAGCTTCAAGAAATGGTGCTTCTGGGACCTCTGAGTGATGGTGAGTGATCCTTAGTACTGAGTTGTACTTCTGCTAATTTCATTAGATTTTCCACAGGATGATCGTATAGTGGAATCCTGGACAGATGTTGACTCCATAGAAATGGAAGAAAGTCTACAGGAGCGGAGAACCCAGAAATGAGGACTACGTGATGCTAGAAAATGACGTGTAGTCCCCAGCCATTTCTTTGATGAGTTGTTAGAGCTCCTTCTGTCATGACTTTGCCCGTGCAATTAGGATTATGAGACCAAGGTTTGTTACTTCTTCTAGACTTTTTCTCCATCGATTGATGGTCTTCAACTTGTTCCCGGACAAGCAATTCATGAATCCAGCACTGATGAAAAAGTTGATGTAAGTATATTTTCATGAAGGTGATCTTGGAATCTCCTTGAATGAAGTAATAATAATTGTTGATGATGAATCCATGAAGAAATCATTGTAGATTAGCATCATTCTGATGAAGCGTGCTCTTCTTTGGGATATGGGAATATGGAGAATTCCCGAAATCCCGAACCGAATGGAGATAGCGGCTTTGCTAATGGAAATTCCAGTATTTCCGAGCCTTCAAATGATTTAGAGATTCCCCAGTAAGTATATCTCATTTGAATCATTCTAATCCCATGTAATCTTCGCATTAGGTGCCAAACGACGAAGTTGGGAATCATGGATCCAATAATGATGATTTGGGCAATCCAGGAGTCGTTGGTGACAAGACTTTCATAGTTGCACCTCAGGATAATGAAGTGTCGGTCGCTGATGCCGTGGAGGTGGTGGAAACTCCAATTGTGCCTCAGACGGTGGAACCCGAACCCGACATAGCAGAAGATACTTCCCCTGAAGTTGTCTCTATGACACTGTTCCAGTAACTGGGAACCAGATGATAGTGCATGAGTATCCTATTGCAGGGATTTCCTTTATCCTCAATTTAGTGAGTTATATCACCAGCTTTTTGGAGGTTTTAGCATTCCCATCGGATATGTTGCTATATACAAGGAACTATAGGAAATTTATGGACACATTGTTGTTACTCGGGATCCAGGACGTAGTTATTTCTTGACGAAACAAGTAGAGTCCATCTTGCGTGTTATAGATGATATTAGGATTGCAGCCAGAGATGTTGTTTCCCAAGATTTACTCTTTGATTGGGAGTAAAACTTGAAGAATCTTTGAAGAACTTGTCTTCAATATGAAGTGGCTCCGTGAAAGACTTGAAGTTATCAAGAAAGCAGAAAAGGGGTGACGCTCCTTTCCCTACTAGTGATGTTATGTTGAAGAGGATGAAGGAGACGAGCTAACCAGGAGGCTGGAGGTACCTTGATGAAGGAATTAGCGAAAGACCTGGTGGACATCGATCGACTGTAGAGGTTATGAATCCCGTCCATGAATTCTTGCATTTAGTATGTTCTAGGAGCCGTAGGAACCTCACACGGCGTCGGAATTCAATGCTTGACCCCAAATTTTGAGGCTAAGAGACTGAGTTATTAAATGATAGAAGAATCACTCAATATGGAGTTGTAGAAGTCTGCCAACGAAGCGTGCACATTTGCAATTTGTAATCCCATACAAATTTCTTAAGTTTCGTAGACCTGACGGTAAAGGCCATATATTTCAGCTTGTATGTCCAATTAATGCGCCCTTTTGGTATGTTGTTGAAGAGACACAGGCGAACATCTTTTTTTGAGGAAGTATTGTCCTATTCCTCACCCATTGGCACGTTTTTTGCAAACCCATGACCTGAAGTGTGTTGTACCTCATCTGTAGAGGTGATGAGAACATATTGTAGAAGACTTTGGATAATGCCCACCAGTCGTGCCAGCTTTGGGAAGACTTCATGTGAGCATGTTATCAGGTCTACACATCTTAATATGAATCATTGGTTCTTAGAGAAGTCCGCTTCATGTGTACTACTTCAGAGAATGATTAGTTAATGAAGCTTTGAGGATGTTGCTCCTGAGACCGTTGTTGGTGTTGAGACCATGAATGATCACGCTCCAGAGATATTTGTCGATGTTGAGATCATGGATGGTGTTCCCTTAGAGATTATTGTTGATGCTGATACCACGGTTGAAGTTGCTTCAAAGACCGAAAAGGATAAAACCATGGTTATAGACACAATAGTTGCTCCTCCATCCAGCCGAGTCTTTTGGTAGGTTGAGCATCTCTAAGATGAAGGTGTTATGGGAGTTCAACATGAATTCTCTGAACAATATGATTTTCTTGTGAACTGGATTCGATGGGTGAGTCGACGATTTTGCGGCGAATTGCATCAGTAGCCTTCATTCTGGGTGTGATCGGTGAAGATAATAAATTCCTCAGTCGTGCAGGAGCTTGTGATGTAGGGAGATCCCGTTGATGAAGTTTCATGGAATCACATTTGGTTGCAATAACTTGTTATGTGGATAACATTTATCAAAATAAAACCTTTTTCTCCAGTAAGATCAAGTCCCCATCTTATGTTGAAGGAATTCGTGCCTTCCATGGGTGAATGATATTGCATACGCTTGAAGTCTTGTCATGGAGATAGTGAAGACTCGGCAATTGTAGTTTAGTTGCACTTCAATTGCGCTGGTGGTGAATCGGTATGTCGTCCTTGATGTATTTATCTTTGAAGCCGGGCGTCATTATCGAAGGTGTACTCTTTGATTGGGAGTACAATTTGAAGACTCCTTATATGCTCTAGCGTTGAAGTGTCATATTCAACCACTTGGTAAAATGATAATCCGGTGAAGCTACCATTCATAACATCTTGCGGAGTTTCTAGCAGAATTGAGTCCCCGTGCTAGGATGGCATGTGAGGAAATAAATGACATAGACATGAAGTGAATGAAACTTGCCTGAGTGTGGAACCTATTGACGAATATCTATGCATGTTTTTCAGGTTTTTGCTTCAACCTCGTCGAAGTTTGAAATTCCTCGAAGTACTCTGATGGAATGTCCGTCAAACCTTCTGGACCAGAACTTCCTTCGTTGGAGGAATGTGTAACCAAAAAGATGCTCCGTAAGTATCCATATTTTCAGTGTGGACCTACGCTCGTCTGAAGGATATGTCATATCCTGGATCTTCCTGATTATGCGAAACTTGGTTTCTGTCTAGGTTGGACTTATGTTCACTATGAGAGTGATGTAGCCATGAGTATTTCCGAGCGCTCCTTCGAGGTCTTATGATTGAGATGGAGAACGCGTACTTTCTTGCTGAGCGATGCATGCAGATCCGATGGTTTTTACTGGAATGTTGTTGATGGTGATGTCGATATCGATCAACGTTCTTCCAAATTCGTTTCTTCTGAGATTGACTGTGGTAAGCAGTCCCCAGTCGTACATCTCTTGATCTGTGGATGGAGGCTCAAGAAGTATTTTCGGTATGT
Organism: Papaver bracteatum; assembly: GCA_023529315.1. Lineage (NCBI taxonomy): Eukaryota > Viridiplantae > Streptophyta > Magnoliopsida > Ranunculales > Papaveraceae > Papaver > Papaver bracteatum. The sequence goes on from JAJJWX010001777.1 coordinate 248,234, forward strand.
ACTTCTTGACACGATGTGGTTCAGTACTGTGAACATGTTTCTCCTTTGTCCCTTCGACAGATAACGCATATTCGTCTTGAACTGCTTCTCTGATAGGTTGTCCAAAAAGTGTAAAGGTCCTGACTGGGAGAGGATTCTTGTGTACTCCTTCAGTCCCCAGTTGAAGATATTTCGGATCAACCTTCTCTTTGAGAATGTGTTTCAAAAATCTTGTGATTGCTTTGTGGGATGATTGACGAACCTGTGAAAGCGGCAGTAATGAAGACTTTCCATGTCTTCTTCAGTTGGTTCTTTCCGGACATACAACAACTTGATTTCACCATCTTAGATCCATACATCTAGGAGTTTGATCACCTCTTCAATGGAAAAGGAAAGTCATGTGCTTTTGATCAACAACTCTTGTGTGTTGGTCATAGGCCTGTGCATCTTGATTATTCTTGCTTTGTGCCTTTGAAGGAGCTGAGGTATGCTTGTGCGAAAGTTTGTCTTTCCATTTGATCCCTTCTGCAATAGTGTTTGTGGAAGGCTGGAGGTTGTACTGCTTGTTAATCAGACGCCTACTTCCTAAAGTGTCTCGCGATTCTTCAATCTTTGTGGATTTTGTTCTTTCCAACAGAGCAGGTGCAGTGGTTGCTGATATCTTCGCGGCTTCGTGGAGCCCTGTGAAAGTCTGTAACTGGATGATTTTCCGATGTAAGGCACTATAAAACAGGAGCATGTAATTGATGCACAAATCTACCAGTTTGTTTGTTACGTGACATTTGGATCATAACAATCCAGGGCTTGGACTACGAATCTTTTCACATAATCATCGGGATGTTCGTTGCTCCTTCAAAACATCCTTTATAGATCGAGAGAGTGATTTTCTCTTACACAAAGAAGTCAATCATCTCTCTCCAATCGGTGATATTTCCTGTGCGATGTTGTTGTACCGGTGTATGATCTCTGCTGTCGAGAGACTTTGAAAATTCCTTCAGACGGACGACATGTTGTGCTCGTGTTCGCCCAATAATTTTTTGGAAGAGGAATCCTATGTATGGAAGCAGGATATGAAGGTTGATGAAGATGGGAAGATGATGCCTTGTCTTTTCCTCGATCCTCAAATAAGTGCTCCAGGTCTTCACGTGTGATGAAATATGTGTGTTCCATTGTTGGAGAGTCATCTGCAGCTTTGCGGAATTCTTCATCATGTACAACATGGATTGGAGAGATTTCAGGATCAGCAGTTGAAGATGTTTCTTTAGATTTTCCTTTCTCGTGTTGAGGCTGAGTTCGTTCAAACGCAATCTTGTTTGTGAGAGTTTTGAGATGAGCACACAACTATTTCTGTGATGCAGCAACGTCAGTCTGAACCCTCATGGGATCAACTATGGTAGGCTGATTTTCTTTGGTTCTTCAAGCGATCAACCGAAAGGAGGATTTTTGATGGCGCCAGTGCAGTCACTTGCAGGGGTGATCACTAGAGCATCAGTGCTTGGAGGAGTGATATTAGCGGTAGGATAGAGAGGTTGGTGACGATGGACATGATGTGTCTTGTCTTACCCATGACTCTCCAGAAGGCGCTCCAAGTCTTCCCAAATGATGAAACTTGATGACTCTTTGCTGATGAATTTCCTGTAGCTTTGTTGGTTTTATCATCGTCCACGGTGTGAATTGGAATTACCTCAAGGTCAGCAACATCTGAGGATTTTTCCTTCTCTTTTCCTTTGTCTGGAGTTTTCTCAGACAGCTTGGCGGTAAGAGTCTTCAAGTGATCAAATAGATTTTGTTGTGACGCGACCATATATGTCTCGATTTTTGCGCTTTGACGAGATTAGCCATAGTTGGTGGTGGGTTTCCTCTGACCTCTTCGGGCTATCGGCTGAACAAAGGATGAACTTATGCGTTGTTGTGAGGAGGAGCGATGTCACCACCGTCAGTGTTAGTGGCCGGAACGGTTTCCGGGATGTCTTCATTGTTGCTAGTACTAGCGATTTTGCGTTAGGATTTGTGACCGATCCTGACCTTAGACCAACCATCTTGTGAGAATGAGAGATTGTAACCGAGAGAATGATCTCCCACTGTGGTCGCCAATCGTAGATGGGGAAAAACGATCTGCTGGTTTTTGCGGAATTGAGGACGACCGTGCGGAGGAGATTCCTTAAGCCGAGCGAAATGTTCAACCTCACACAGATGCACCGCTATGAAGGGGGTGCTTTTTAGTTGGAGAGACCAATCTGTAGTACTCCAGCCTAAACCAAGACAATGTCCGTTCCAGAGTAAATTCGGTCACAAGAGAGGATGGGTTGGTCTATAGGAGGGAAGCTGAGAAATATGTGAGATCAATGGTGATCTGAGATTATAGGTGTGTTATAGTTTCCGTGTAATGCTCTGAATGATTGAATATTGCCTGATTGAGAGTGATTTCTATGAGTTCATGTAGACTAATGAGCGTCTGTATGAACTTTGTTGAGAAATTGCTCATTCATACGATTGTTGTTCGAATGTTTGAGAACCCTTCAAATCTTATCCTTTTCAATTAGGATTCAGAGATATTATATAATGCCGGAGTTGAAAACACCATGATCCCATGAAGTGTGACAGTTGATGGAGTGAAGGAGTGGAGAGATGGAAATAATGCTCGAAACCAGTTGCGCTCATCGTGTAGAGACTTGGTTGATTTTCCACCCACTACTTCGCTAACTCCCTTAACTGATTGTACGACTTTCTCACATTTCATCGTGTGTTTGAATACACGTGCCGTAGACCACAAAACCAAAACCCTAGTTGATATCCCCCCAAGTGACACGATTGATGTCTCATGGTTAATTAAGTCAGTTGCTGATTTCATGACTTCGTGGGACGATGAGTCCACGTATTTGCTGAGTTAAACATGATTTTGTAAAATGTTCTGCAACTCATGAATCGAACGTGTCTGCTGAGACAGTAATATGATCCTCACATTGAGGAGATCAAGTGTTGCTCGCTAATTTATCTAATATTGATAGTTCCAATATTCGTTAATTTGAGTAAATATTGCTCATCTGAGCAAGTGTTGCTCGTCTGATGAAATATTGGAAGCGTGACCAAAATAAAATATTAATAAAAGCGCTGGTAGTTGAACCGAGCATAATTAATAAGAATATTAATCATGAGATCAGTGTGAAATTATTAGTGTTTGAATCTGGAATCATGATCCTTGGATTCAGAAACCCTAATTTGATCAATTGATGACCAATTGATGATTTATTTGAAATTAAACATAGAATGAAGGAGAACCGGCTTCATGGGACCATGGATCGACCATGAAATTCTCATATGCTCACGTGAGCAAAATCCAAGACCTCTTTGATGAGTTGGTGAGTTGTTGAAAGAATGATTAAATGCTGGTTTAATAATTTACTGAATTATTGCTGGGTTCAACATTAGGTGATAGAACCTAATTAATTATTATTAAAACATGAGGGACCGACCAAGGGGTTGTGAAACCAGCCCTGGGTGGTCACGGGATCAAATGATGATCGCTCCGTCAAATTCGAAATTGTTTGGAGAGTTTTGGACCTAATACGTGCAATTGTGCAAATTAGGTCGATTATGAGAAACACGTGAAACTGGCTCATTGCGAGCCACAAATCCAACCCTGGTCGGTCAAGGTAACATGCTTTCGTCGTTGAGACGTCCGTGTCTCGATTCGAGAATTTTGATATTTTCGGTGCTCGTTTGAGCGACCATTTGAGAAAATATGACAAAATTAAGGTTTTACGATAAAACCGTCAAAACTTCATCGGATGAAGGAAAATAATGAAAAGTGAAGGAATTATGAAGAGGTGAGGGACCGACCAAGGGGTCATGAAACCGACCCAGGTGGTCACGGGATCAAATGTTGATCGTTTGAGCACTCCCAGTTGGTTGAAACCCTAATCAGCGTCCTTTGGTAGAATCAACATATATTTCTCATACGGACTCGGATTTTGCTGGTCCGCCCCTCCATTCCGTACGGAAAAGAATTTCCTATCTCCCAACGCTGGAATATTTAGGTTTTAAGCTCTTTCGGGAGGTGAAAACATCCAGAGAGTAAAACTCAGGAAAAATCAAAGGGGTCGGTCCCATAGTATTTTTCCTAATATGATAAAACGAAGGAGTTTTGCTAAAATTAAAGAGTTTTGTTGAAATCAAGGAGTTTCCATGAGACGAAGGAAACATAAAAATCACAAACAATAAAAATAAGGGACGTGTGAGCTTGTGGGCCCGGTCCCGTGCGTTTTCCCTATTTTATGCATTATTTCATGATTTGAAGGAATTTTCATAATTTGAAGGAAATATCATGAAATCAAGGAATTTCCATGGGATTATGAAAACATGAAAAATATGCTAATAAAAGAGTAGGACGTGTGAGCCATCTAGGGTTTGGCCGACCCACCATGGCTCGTGCACACGGGTTCCCTAATTTTTATTATTTTTCATGGGACGAAGGAAATATCATGAGATTAGGGAGTTTTCATGAAATTAGGGAAATAATAATAAAATAATGAGGAATCATGAGATGTGGGCCGACTGGGACCAAGGCGTGGCCGGTTGGACAATGGTCACGCCCTATCACGTTTTTCCCTAATTTTATATTATTTCCTCCGCGCGAAGGAAGCACCATGAAACTGAGGAGTTTCCTCAAAACAAAGGATATTCGTTCAAATGAAAGGTTTTCATAAACTCAGAGAAAACAACAAAAATATGATAAAAATATGAGACTGGTGTGGGATTGACCACGACACGGTCGGCCGGTCAGTGGGTCCATGCTCCCAGCGCCTTGGTCAATTTTTATTTATTTATTATTTTTCGTCCTATTTTGCATAGGTTCATCGTTTCATCGTATTTTGAAATACTCTCCCGTGCGGTGGTTGTTAATGTATCATTATTGAATACAATTGCACCATTTGAGACATGGCTTGCTCAGGCGGTAGCCCTGATGCCCGTGCATCCAATATTTATTACTAATCCATGGACTTCTGCTGGGAGGAACCATGGTTTGCGTAATGAAATATTTGCGAAAATATTTGAATATTTTCGAGAAATTCAACGGATGAATCCAAGAATTTAAGTTTGAGACATGGACTCACTCGGGCGGTAGCTCGATGCCGTGCGTCCAATATTTATTACTAATCCATGGACTTCTTTGGGAAGAACCATGGTTTGCGTAATGAAATATCTGCGAAAATATTTGAATATTTTCAGCAATTCTTCGGATGAATTCAAGAATTTAAGTTTAAGACAGGGCTTGCTCAGGCAGTAGCTCTGATGCCCATGCGTCCAATATTTATTACTAATCCATGGACTTCTGCTGGGAAGAACCATGGTTTGCGTAATGAAATATCTGCGAAAATATTTGAATATTTTCGACAATTTATGGATGAATCCAAGAATTTAAGTTTAAGACAAGGCTTGCTCAGGCGGTAGCTCGATGCCGTCGTCAATATTTATTACTAATCCATGGACTTCTGCTGGGAAGAACCATGGTTTGCGTAATGAGATATCTGCGAAAATATTTGAATATTTTGAAATTATACGGATGAATCCAAGAATTTAGGAATGATTAATTTATGACTTTATACTAGCGAGAGCAAGTTGTTGGGAGTTGTTCATCCCGTGATAGAAATAATGATTTGAAGTATTCGAGTACTCATGAGATATGCCGTTGTCATTTGTGAGACTACATATCTATATGCACTCTGAGAGAAAGTATTCTCCGTCAGGGGATTCGATGAGAGACCCGTGTCTCCATATTCACGCATGATTGCTGAGTCAGAGGTTCTTGTAATTATGGGTTTACGATTTTATCCTTTGTCGAAAATCCACCATCTACAAAGATTAAAAATAACACTTTCTTATTTGATTCTCATAAATGTTTACCAGAAATGGAAGAAATCAAGAATACAACCGCTCTCTTGAATTTTCTCTCTCTTAAAGACTTTCTCAATACTCAAAAAATACATCATCCCTCTCTCTGAATCTACTGGGTCTCTTTATATATGGTAATTACATAGTGGATGACAGCTAAATGTCATTTAATTTCGGATCTGACTTGCGATATTATCGCAGTAGTTATAATGTCAATTCTCGCAAGCGTTGTAACCATCGCAAGAAAATCATGCTCTTCTCGTATTTCTTTGTTCGTCAAGTATTACGTCACTTTTTAAATTACTTTGTGATACTCGCAAAGTGTTGTTGAAGAACTCACGGTGGTGCTCGCAGAAGTGTTGTTAATCTCGTAAGAGTAATATCATGGCGATATTCTGGTCCTACATCTAGACGGCAATCTCATGGGGCTTTATTCTCGCAAGAAAACTTAGGCCTATCATATTGTCGCAACAAAATGAAAAAAAAATGATAAGGCAAGATCAATGGGTCTTTACATGCGTTTGTAAGGACGTCCTGTGATTTTGTCGTAAATACAAAAATTGGCAAAATAAGACCTTTAACTAGGAAGGCAAAATAAGACCAATAGAATAATCTCAAACATTAACTATTTTCTTTTAAAAATGCAGGAAAGATTTGTTCATCGCAAGAGAGATAGAAAGTACTATTTAGAATCTCTCAGAAGTATTATTCATAATTTCTGAGAAGTATTATTCAAAGTCTCTTAGAAGGATTATTTGCATTTTCGCAGCACTATTTCAGGAGCACTATTCATAATTTCGCAGGGTTATTCATAAATTCGCAGATTATTCAGAATCTCACAACTTTGTGTTGCTGGTGATACGGTTATTTTGCTGTGAGTTAATCTATTTCTTCGCTACTCATCTTCGCTTCTCCATAGGTATCTTTATGCTTGTTTGTTGTCTTGGCGCTGGTTATAACGTCCTAGTGTTTTGGTGATGTACGCCTTTCTATACCTGCGTATTTTTTCACTTTTCTTGTCCAATTAGTTTGATGCTGTCTTCGTTGGGTGATTAATAGATGCCCTACTCTTCTCATCTGTTACCATCACTCTTTTCCACCATTCTTTCTATTCCCCGCGTCTCTATGATTTGCTAGATTCATTTATTGTTTGACGAAGTGAGCTTGCTTCTTCATTTGGTGAAATTTGACGAAGCAAAACTTGGGTTGTATATTGATTCTGCTTTTAATATATGTGATTTGTTGTTGAAGTTCTGCGAAATAAACTTAAGCTTTGATATCTACAAAGTAATATTTCTTTCACATAAAATATCAAATGGAAACTTGACAAAATGCGGGACAAATATTGCTGAGTTTAATATTGAAGTTTGGCTTAATTGCTGAGTTCACTTCGCTCCAAGGAAGTGACAAATTAATCTATTCATCGTTTCTTTCTTCTCTGTGTCTTTCTTCTCTTGTTTCTTAGTTTCATATTTAATTCTCTCTTCTCTTGTTTATCACTTTTCTTAATAAAAATTACGAAATGATAACATGAAGGAAAAATGTGACAAAACAAGTTTCTGATGATAGTTTATCTTCTCTTCACTCTTTTTAGCGTGTTGATTTAATGATGATAGTTTGTCTCCCTCGGTCATCAATAATGCTTTGCTGAATATTGATGATCATTATCAATGACCATACAAGTTTCTGCGAATTTAAGCTATAAATTAGTAGCTGTCCAATAAGATAATTAAAATCAATAATAATATTGCAATTTCAGTCTAAGTGAATCAATGTAACAACTAGACCGTTCATTTTGATTGTAGTTTAATCAATTAGAATAGGATATGAAAGCATAAAGTCACTCCCTTTTGATTATGTTGTTCATATATGGACCGTTCGTTTGAATGAAGTATGTGCTTCGCTGATGACCCTTTTGTTAATGTGATTCTGTGGCCTGCGAGTTGACTTCGTTCATGTATTTGGTATTCTTGGATGTGATTTCTTCTTTGCTGTTTTGGAGGATGAACTTCTCTGCATTGCGTTGAATTTGAATTTTGTACTGTGAAATTATCACATTGTTCTACCCTCTTACTTGCATCTGTTGTTTGCAAAAAATTTGTCTTGGAACCGCAAAATCTCGCAACAGCGATATGATGAAATTTTGCTAAGACATTTGCTTTATGTCAAATTTTTTTTTACTGCAATAATTGCCCTTGCCCCTTTTGTTTGCGTAGAAGAAAGTTTAATTATTTTGTTGTTTCCTTCGCAATTATGTTCTTCATATGCGATGCTCGCAGTACTTCATGAAATTCTCAAATAACGAAAAGCTTTATGTGTGTTGAGCTACTGTTGTTCGCCATTATCTCCACTTCTCTCTTCGATTTTACTGGATTTGTTGCGGATTTTTTCGCGCTCTTGGATTTTGCCTGCGGTACTCTATGTTTGTGTTTTAATTAGTTTTTCTTTCATCTTTGATCGCAAGCATGGGAAACTTTTTCTTTGCTTTGTCTAGATTTTTGCAGATGCTTTTATCATTTTACGTCCCAAGATAGAATTCCCCTAGCGTGTTGCTTTGTTCTTTTGTTTCTGTGCGGCTTTTCATGTGAAGAAATTTTCATGCGTTCATACTATCGTTCTCTTGCCTTTATTTTCACAAGAAATGTTCTCTTGCCTTAATTTTTCAAAATTTTGTAATTAATTGCTATTACTATCATTCTCCTGGATTTTGAATGTTCTCGCTGTGCTGAACTAGAACCTTCTTCTGTGAATTTGTCGCGCTCTTTAATTTTATGCTTTTTCAGAACTAACACCTCATGGGCTGGAACTCCTTGCTTCATTAATGGTTCCCATTTTGCTTCCCTCTTTTCATCACCTCTTTATGATGCTTCTCGCTGGAATGATGCTTCTTGTTGGAACGATAGTTTTCCTTTGTTTGCATCTTGTATCGAATTCCAAAATGACGAGTTCATTTTTTCATTTGTAATCTTTCATTCCTTGCTGTTTTTGTCCGTTGTGCTTTCTCCTCCGTTGGAATCTTAATTTTCTGTTAAAATGTTGGCGTTGGTTTGAATCCATTTATTCGCTGACGTTGTGTATTGATAAGTTGGTGGGTGCATCTTATCGCAAAAAAGAAATTTCACTAGAGCTTTTGATTCTTTCGTCTTTGACTTCAATCACAAAAATCATGTTCACATTAGTTGTTTATACGATCAAAATTATGATTAAATTTAAGGTTTATGGATGTAAATTTATGATCAAAATTCTTGTTAATTCAAAATATCAACTAAACAACAATTTTTGTGAAAAACAAAGATTAATAGTTTAAAACTCAAAATCTTCCAGATCTAGATTATGAACATATAATTTAATAAGATAAGAGAGAATTTATCCTGTTTGAGCAATTAATTGATGCAGATTCATTAGATTTCTTCATTGCTGCACTTTCTTGGTCTATAATCTTTGATGTGGAACTAATATCTATGAATGCTTCTAAATCTCTGATTTTGTGAACTCCTGATGTTTGTCGTTGTCCTCTCATTGGAATTTCTGTTTTCACCTAGGTAGCTTATAGATCCAGTTGAACTCATCATCAACCGTAGCTAATTTCTTTGAATCTTCTTGGAACCAACGAGTAGAAGGTAAAAAATTAAGACTAGCAACCGTAGTTAAATTATAGGCTTTCCATACTCTCACAAGATTTATCCATATTCTCTCGTTCTCCTACCTTGTTCTAGCGAGCTCCCGCTTTATTCTCGCGATCTCTGCTTCATTCTTGGGAGATTTATCTATAACCGCAAAATCTTCACATCTTTCTCGTGTTTTATGTTGTCGTTGTCTATTACATCATTAATTTGCGACATTTGCAATGTGTTGTTGAAGAGCTCGCAAAAATGTCGTTATAAATTTCACAAGGGTATTGTTGTGGCGATATTCTGATCCTACAATGAGTTTAATCACAAAGTTTCTGAAATTGTTAATGCATCCTTTGTATTGGGTAAGACTATTCCTGAAAAGGACATTGTGATAAAAATTCTCAGATCGCTCCCATCTAGATATGATTCTAAGAAGCATGCCATCGTTGAGGGAAATAACCTTGATGCTCTCTCCAGAAATACACTGGTTGGGAAGTTAAAGATCTTTGATCATGAGCATACATACAAAACTGGAAAGGATGTTGCTTTCTAAGCACAAACGAACACTAAATTACTTGACAAAAGTAAAAGTGTTGCATATCTGAAGATGATGTTTCTGAGACTGATTCATCATATGAAGATCTTGACAAGTCAGTTTCTTTGATCACAAGATGGTTTAGAGACCTTTTATTGAAGAGAAGTAAACGGTTCTCCAGAGATAAACCTAGGTCATCAGTTAAACCTCAAAATCGTCTTCCTCCTAAAAACAAGGATATTGACGAGACTGATAATGAGGATATGCCTTAGTTCTTTAAGTGTAAAGGTTTTGGTCATTTTGCAAATGAGTGTCCGAACCGCAGAAAATACACTGGGAACAAAGGTCTTGCCGCAACTCTTGATGAAATGTCTGATCACTATGATTCCAATGAAGACGAAAAATCAAGTGTTGCACTTCTTTGTGAAAATATTGATTTTGATAATTGTAGCAATACATACATCGATCTAGATATTCTTTCAAAGAAAACTCAACCAATCTGGAAAAAAAAATTGACCTTTTCGTTTGAAACTCTCTGTTTAATTTTTTAGGTTCCACTATGTGTCTAGCAGCTTGTACATCTCGGACGTCGGAATTATACTCCAGGTTGACATGCTTATATTGTTCACTCAAAGGTCATGAACTTCCAAAGTGTTTCAAGTACAAACACAAAATAAGGTATGTCAACAAACTTCAATGAAGAGCAAATCGATTAGCAAACAAGCTCAAACTTGTTCAAAAAACCGCTGAGGTATGTACGATTTTATCTTATTCGAAGAAGTTAGTTTCCAAGGATAAGACAAGACCACTAGAGAAGAAAGGATGGTCTAAACATTTTGAGAGACAGGGTTCAATGAATTCCTTTCAAAAATGTTACGGTGGACATATTGTTGTTTACTGCAACATAACTTGATTATGTTGTTTTTATGCATCTTTTCTCATGTGCCTGATCAAAAGAGACAAGATTGTGCACACCTCAGGCTTTAGGAAAAAAATGAATCTTAGCTTTGCTGTGTTTTGCAAATTTGGAATTTTTTCATATCTAATTGATATTGGAAGGGACTTCTCTATTTAATCAATAAAAGAGGGTTATTCTCGACAATTCTACTCTCTTAAGGGTTGTGAATTATGCGTGAGTGAACCTGTGTGGTTAAAGGTTCCGTAACACATTCCTTTTCATTCTTTGTAACTCTTTTTATCTTAAGACTGCTTGTTGAACTTAAATTATGATTTCCTCTCACAAACCCATACACGTATGGATACTCCAAGCATCATGTCTTCTGATAGAAAAGATGTTAATATGATTGTTAAGCCATCAATTATGAAGAGAAAAAAGAAATCTTCGTTACCTCCAACTTTGAAAAGAAAAAGCAGAAATATGAGGAAGCCAATAGTTTTTCTTTCAAATTCTCAGAAGTTTTCTGGTGTTTTCGAAGAGTTGAAGGAAACAAGGAAGGAGATTCAGCAAATAAAGGATATTGTTATGAGAACTCTTGAAATTCGGAAGGCCCTGGTTCGACATTATCATCCTAGAAGGTTTTTTGGAATTGACTCCTATCTTCACGAACCCTGTGTACCTATGGTTGTTGACGACAAGGAGTTCAGGGACGATAAAGAATTCTTCAGAGGTCTCAATGTCTAGAAAACTTCTGATGAGAACTTATTATTTTGTGTTTTTAGAAGGATTAATAGGGTTTGGAATACCCATTATTGTGAGTACACATATATATTTCCAACATTTTAATCTTTGTTAGGGCATAGCTCGGTTGAACCCACCAAGCATTGTTATGTCAAGTTTCGTTGTCATATTTTAGTAAGCCAAAACACATTTAAAGAGTCGCCTGATTATGTACTAGAGTCAACTTCGTATAGGTTAGCTTGAAAGTATTAGGATACGAGATATTACAAGTATTGCGAATAAGTGAAGAAGTAAGGAGCTATAATGACCACATCAACCTTCCACTTGAGGTTAGTGATATTTGACTTGAACTATTTTATTCCATAATGTATCTTTCAAGTCATGCATATTGAACACATAAATGCGAAGCATGAATGATTACACTCTAGTTAGACGTAGTATTAAGGAATACAATGCGAGGTTTATTGCTTAACCATTAAACTTTGTATATAAGACATCGACATAATAATTTGAACAGTATTGTGATTATGTATGGGGTATAAGGTGAATATCTCATCCTAGGAAACAATGTTTTACATTTGTTTAAAGGAAGTAAATTCATGATTTTTTTTTGTGAATCGAAAGGGAAATCGCTAGTCATTATTGGTATTGTTATTCATTGCATATCTTTTGAACTACCAATATGTGTGATTAGTAGAACCGCTCATGACTTGTTTATGTTCTTGGTAAAACTATTCACAAAGGCATGACTTTTGTATTGGTATGAATTTTATTAGTGAAACCGATCTTAAGTAATCACCTGAGATGGTATGATCGATTTAGTGTTATTGGTATGACCGACTCTGGGTAAAGGGGAACCGATCCTAATAAGAGGTGAAACCTATCACAAAGGGGAATCGATCCTTTTATAAGGTGCAACAAGTTTTTGGTTGAAAGGGGAACCGATCCTATGGACATGTGCAACAAGTACAAGTTAGATACCATATATATGTGGGAATCGATCCTAGTACCTAGTCAACCGAATTTTTGGAAAGATAGTGTGACTAAATCGAGTACCCACATGGAGGTAGAACCGAAACTTGTTTTGGTAGAACCGTGAAACCCATGTTTGGTGATTGAGTATTCTTGATCAATCACATAGTTCTTGAAAGTCGGATGAACCATTCTAAACTTGTTTGGAAGTGTGGAAAATCGGTTTCAAGATTGTAAGTATGAAAGAGGACTTAAAAAAGTAAAGATGTCGACATACTTTGAACATGTGCAGTAACACTTATCTTTTATTGTTCAAAGATATCCTTAATAACTAAAGGAAAAATCCCGGAGCAAAAAATAAGTTGAGAATATTTTAATTAAGGTTTTTTATTTTATTTTTGGAAAATGAAATTTAGTAATGTGCATTTACTAGTTGGAGATTTTCTAAGAGATTTTCGGTCATTATTTGGACAAAGCATTTCCAGGAATTATGGAAACCGAATTTGGAATATATCGCATATCTTGAGAATATTTTTGGTTTTGGAAATTCCTTGGTGTCCAAACGTCCTTGTCTATAAATATCAAAGTTTGCATTTCGAGCAAACTAATCCTCAGAGATAGTAAAACTACCTCAGTTGTGTTGTTACTGGCAGAGCCGCATATTTGGAGAGGAAAGTAACATAATTAGGCGAAATATCTTACGGTCTCTCAGTTTAAAGACTTCTTTGGGATTGAGAAGATCTATTAGTACCGTTGGTGGGAAACTAGATAATTGCGGTTTATCTTTTGCTTTCGATTGATTTGATTGACTAGCGGTGGTTGAACTTTGAATGCACATAGTTTGTTTATGCTTGAGAATCTTCTCTTCTGATATAAGATTCACTCAAACTAGATCGAAGTTTCGATGGGGATCTTTAGGCTGTTTGTAGATCTAAAGACGTCTTGTGATAATCCATTATTAACAGACTTCATTCTGTGTGTGATTGATCACAAGAATTCAAGTTGATTGTGTGCAGGTGTTTATTGAAGATCTAAGAATATTTAAAGATTTCTGATTTGGGGCTATAATCTTTGGTGTGCACAATACTTGTTTCGGTTATAGAGGATCCAACTATAATCGGTTTATCCTTGTGGTAGATTGGATTGATTAGTTGTGTAGGTCAGCATCAATACAATTCTTTGTGATTAAAAGTATTGATTGCAAAATCTTAACAATTACTTTGGTAATTGTTGATAAGATAGATCTAAGAACATGACAAAGGAGTTTATTGAGATAAACAGAAGAGACTTTTGTCGAACTCACATCATTTGGTTGAAAAGAGTTGATACCAAACAGATTTGTTGTTCCTTTACTGTTTGGAATACGAACCAAAGGAATTGTTCCAAGTACGTGACTTATTACAGGACGGAGGCGTGGGAATACAGACGGAACTAGGTGAACTATAGGTTTAGTTGCTTGGTATCAACTATACGAAGTTGGTTTGATTTTGTATAGCGGCTTAATCCTGAGAGTATTCAATTCTGTACAAGGTCCCGAGTTTTTTTTTCTTATACATTTGCAGTTTTCATCGTTAACAAAATCTTGATGTGTCATTTACTTTTATTTTCCATAATTATAATTATTGCTATTATAATTTAAAGTAAATTACACAAACGTAAATTCTTATTTACTTGATAGTAATCCTATTGTGTTTGGTGAAGTTCGAAACTTTTATCAAGTAAACATACTTCGTTGTTGTATTGTCTCGATCTCATATCCATAGACGAGAACACGAAGTGTGAATCGATTTGTTGTATTGTCTCAACTCAGTTTATAGATAATCACTTTCAGAGAAAGGACTTATAGGTGGATTTTTTTTTAGATTGGGGTATATTTGGGTACCCTCGTCTTTTCCATCTTCATGTTTTTAGATTTATTTATTTAAATTCTAAGTTATTTGGAAGATGATTTTTGCAGTATTAATCTTTATGGTTTTATGTATTGCAGATTATTTTGGGATATGCTATTTACGTTCGTGAACCTGTGATTGTCCCATACTTGTTCAAAAGTTATCTCTATTATGTCGATATGAATGTATTTATAAAAGATAGAATGAACTTTTGAATACATAAGTTAAATCCTTTTATGTCATTTTTGATGGAAGAAAGGATAAAACTTTTGTTTACAAATATTAAATCTATTACATGTCATTGTGCAAATAGTGATGAAAAATAGAATGAATCTATGTGTATTATGCAGTATTGGTCTTTCCCTGATCCAAAGTTCTCTTATGTTGAACATGGCCAATTGAATTGATCATTTTTGTGGCTAATTCAATTGTGATTTTTGGATACAAATTCATGTTCTCATGTGATTTGATTTTGTCCAAAAAAAAATCCTTTTTTTCATGTAAAAGTAAGGTCGCTCTTGTTGTTCTTTCAGGAATGACATTTTATGGGGGAGAGTTCTTTTTGAACTTGTGCTTAATTGCCAAATCTTTGTGGGAAGTGTGGCTGTGGAATATTGTAGGGGTTATCTTGTATCTTTATAAAATCCTTGATGAATGCATTTAGCTTCGACTTTATAATTTCATCTAAATAAGTTGGTATGTTATTCTCTTTTGGTCATGAAGTATCTCTATGAAAATTTCATGAGGATCCCGCTAGTTTTCGTACCTTTGTCAATTTATATTGACAAATAAGGGGAGAATTAATGTGTAGTTTCATACTACAAATACATATGGTTTACGGATCATTATGTAAGGGGTGATGGTTTTAGGTCAAGATGAAGTATTGACTAAGGGGGAGTGATACATATCACCATAGTACTATTGTCAAAGTTATGATACAATTGAACTTTGATGCTGTGTAATGATACTTTGATACTGAATAACAATGATTGAGAGCATTTGTTTTCACATTGTTATTGCCACGGATCTTCAACAACTATGATACTGAGTTGAACACGTTTAGGATCATGGAGTACTTGAAAGCGACGGAGATCTCGAGTCGTGTTGAAGATGCCAAGGAGATCAAGCATTTGGATGAGAAATTACAAAGTTTTATTTATTTTGTATTCCATATGTATTGATAGTTTTTCCATTAAAATTGACAAAGGGGGATATTGTTAGAGCACTGCTCTGTCGAACTCGCATGCGTTGCTATCTCAAGCATGTTTGTAAATGTTAGTGATCAAAACTATAGGTCTTGATTTCTAGTCTACTTATAGATGTCTCGAACTATGATATAGATTATGTAGTTGAGACTTAGACTTCACGACGTTCATCATTTGAAGACGAAGAACTACTAAGGAGAGCTTGTGGAACTTCATCGACAAAAGGTATGTGGAGACTGAAACTCATCTATCACTTGAAAAGTCTATTTCTACTTTATCTCCTATATTGATACATAAGTCGTGTTACGATATAGTTTTTTATTATACACATTTGAGATTTCGAGCTGAGTTTAACTCGCTTACATATTTCTAAAAATATGTGTTGGCAAGCTTTCGCTTCGACCAAGTTCATCTTATATCTTTGACGCAAGTCAAAAAATGATCATGTGAAAATTGCCGAGCAACATCTTACATGGTTTGTGTGATACAATCATTTGATGTAAACTTAGAATGTTTCGTTATGATTATTTCAATAACTTGAAAATTGATTTGATGCTAATAGTGTGTGAAAATGGCAATTGTCATCCTCTAAGAAAGTTTCAATGATTGAAATAAGAGTTTAGAACAATTAACCATTATTGGATATGTCATGTTGTGTACTCTTGCACATATGTAATCCATGTCCGGAAACCATAGTATGCATATCCGTATGCGTACCTATTGGCTTGAGAAATCCAGGAACTTAAGTATGCGCACCCGTTTGCGTACTGGCATAAGGTTCATGTCCGAATATTTCTGCTGGAATTGGAAGTTTGCATACCCGTTTGCGTACTAGCGAAAACCAATTTTGGTCCGGGTATTTCAAGTATGCGTACCGTTTGCATACTTGAAGGTTAAAGTTCTTAAATCGGTTATGTTCATGAACTTAAATATTTATAAAATAAGGAATGCAATCTTTGCAAACCGTGGCTATAATGTTCATGAATTGATTCGAGTGAATCAAACCAATTTTGCTTCAATTGTGTTTTTGTATAATCCTATGAGAATATAGCTATTGAACAACTCTTTAAGTAGTTTCATTTGAGTCATTTGAACTAGTTATGGTTAAGATGAACAAGGTTGATATAAGAGTTTTCATATGTCTAACCTCGGTTAACTATTATTGAACCAACATGGTGTACATGTTTAGGTACGGTTACATAAATGTAACACCCGTGTTTTTAGCATGGCGCATACTAAAAGATGCACCATTTGCTTGTGATGAAGATTCTTCCAAAGCTCCCGTTACTTGGTAAGAAGCATATTGGATTAAGGCCAATACCGAGTCAAAATGGCGCATTGTGTTTGGCATTTTGCCAAGAGCCAAATCTTGCATCATCATGATGCATTAGGCCAGTTTGGTAGGTGGCCTCGATATTGCAGCGTAATCATTGCACATTATGGAGACTATTGGCGTGGAGCTAATATCGCACAATCATTGTGCATTAGGCCAGAGAGGGCTGGCCAAACGAGTGTTACGCAATCATTATACGCAATCATAGTGCTAATACGCAATCATTGCACATGAATAGTAAAAGTGTGACTTGGTGAATGATTTTTCCTCCCCTAACCAAAGTTGTAAAAATGCCAAGTTAACATATATAGGGAGGGGTAGTTGGTTGAAGGTGTATATGCGGACTATGTACCAAGTAAGCTTCCTAGATTAGCTGGAAGAGTATAAATGATGCATAAGGCTCATTTATAGTTGCATAGCCTTTCGAAGAGGGCCTTTGGTGCTTAGGAATCACCATGCCATGTCATGGACCCGATGATGCATAATCATTGTGCATCTTTGCGGAATGGCCTATACCGACCCGTCCATACCATTATTTCTTAGCCATGACTTTGCAAATGAGTTTGCTTAAGATTTTGTCCCTTCGTGATGTACCACGATCTGTGATTGATCCCTTTAGAGTAGGGAATGGTACGTAGGCAGCCATAATGAGTTGCAGCATTGCCGGTCCAGCATGTTGTCGCTTATATCATCTACTTTAGAGATGATTGCGACACTTTGGCCTTTCATATCATCTGGCTCGGTAGATCGACACAAGAGATGATTGTGGCCATACTTGATGAGGCTAGTTGCATTCCATTCCTTGGTTGCTCATACTTCCTATCAAGGCGTTCGACATAGGCTAAAAACCAGAGTGCCGTAATTTATCTCAAGTGGAGTCCATTTCGATGGGAAATGTCCCAAAGATCAAGACATGTCGATCTATAGATCCACATGGTCACCAGAATTTAGCCAAATTCCATCATTTAGGGCCTCAAAAGGTCGTTTTTGCCGTATTAAGAAAGTTTTTATTTTCTAAATAAACCCTTTGCGGAACAAGGGTAAGTTGGAACGGTGTGGAAGCTTAAATAGCCGCATCATGCTCCACGAGCATGCTTGCAAGGGAAAATGAGCATGCATTTTCCTAGATTTAAGGCTCGGATCGTAGCTTCATCATGGCGCATCGAGGAAGTTACGTCCTGCGGGGCAACGCGCCAAAGGTGTAATTTTCCGGTCCGTCACAATAAACCTAAATGAGGGTACATTTCATTTGTGTGTAACAAGTTAAATTCGATCTAAAGGTTGAAAGATATTAGCCTGGTTGAATCAGGGTTTTCATATAAAGGTGAATATTGAATGCTTTGTTACCAAGGTAACTTAGATTGCAAACCCTTATTTGAAAATTATATAAAGGAGAACTCTAGCAACTGGGAAACCTAATCCCCACACATTCTGTGTGATACTAGTTGCATAACTAGAGTCGATTCTCCTTTAACCTTAGGTTTCTATCGAAACCCTTTAGGTTAACAACTTCAAAGATTTCATTGGGATTGTGAAGCCAGACCCAACTATTTTCTTTGTAGTTGCGTGTTCAGATCTTGCCCGATTTTATCGTTTGAGTACAATCTTCTATAAGATTTGCTCGAGATTTAATCTCTGATAGACAAGATAAAAAGTAATCACAAACATCTTTGTCTCATCATTTGTGATTCCACAATATCTAGTTTCGCCATCATACGATTTAGATTATTGTGAGGTGATTGATAATACTTGGCCGTTCTTCAGGAATATAAGAAAGGTTTATCAGTTGGTTCCTGTTCACCTTGATTTATAAAAATATGGAACAAAATCATAGGTATTTCTGTGGGAGACAGATTTATCTATACCAATAAAATTTTCTGTGTGAGACAAATTTGTTTATCAAGTCTTCGAGTTTGGGTCGTAGCAACTCTTGGTTGTGGGTGAGATCATCTAAGGGAATCAAGTGCGTAGTATCCTGATGGGATCAGAGATGTAATGAACGCAACTATACCTTGAATCAGTGTGAGATTGATTAGGGTTCAACTACAATCCATTCTGAAGTTCATTGGTAGTAGGCTAGTGTCTGTAGCGGCTTAATACAGTGCGGTGTTCAAATCTGGAATAGGTCTCGGGGTTTTTCTGCATTTTTGGTTTCCTCATTAATAAAACTTCTGGTGTGTGTGTTATTTCTTTTCCGCATTATATTTTGTTATATAATTGAAATATGACAGGTTGTGCGTTAGGATCAGTTTGGTTGTTGATTTAAATTGATTGACACTTGAACATTGGTCTTTAGTACCGTTCAAGTTGTTTCACATAATAATCAGGCTCGCGGATTTCTATCTATTTGATTTGCTGATTACATTGTGAAATATAGATATTAAACTCTCGTATATACTTTTCTCTACATTGAGTATGACTATATAGTTGATTCTCTATAAAGTATATTGGAGTAAGTCCTCTTAGATTGCCAAACGAATTGTTGGGTGTGGTTGTTGTACCCCCTTATTTTCACTATGTACTAGATGGGCACTTTTAAAATGCAAAAAAAAAAAAAACTGATTAAAAAGCTTGACACTCAGCAAAGGAAATTTCGGAGGGGATATAATAATAAAGGAACGAAGTTCATTGCTTGGCAAAATCTTTGCATTCCTAAAGATTTTGGGGGTTTGGCCTTTAGAGACCTGAAAATGCTCAATCATGCATTGCTTACTAAACTAGCATAGAGAATCTGCACTCAAAGTGATCAACTGGTAACAAAATTTCTTAAGGCCAAGTACTTTAAAAATGAGGATTTTTTTGCAGATTCACTCTAAAAGGTATAATACTTGTTGGGTATGGGGGGTATAGAAACTGGTGTAGCTATACTTCAAGATTATTACAACATGAAATGAACAATTGAAGGATAACAAGAATCTGGTATGATAACTAGATTACAAGTATGGATATTAAACCAGATGTTATATGTCCAGCTCATCTTTCTTATACTCTACTTTGTGAATTGATGATTCCAAATTCTACTGCTTGGAACATTCCATTACTACAAATTCTTTTCTCTACTGAAGTTGTAAACATAATTGAGAATATGACTATCTCTCCAAAAGAAGAAGATGTAGTTAAATGGAAGAACACGAAGGATGGTACTTCCACTGTAAAAAGTGCTTACAACAAACTAGTAGAGAATATAGGAATAATCAAGCTGCTCTAAACAATGTTCTTAAGAATACTTGGAAGGCTCTTTAGAAAATGAAATTACTACACATGGTTAAGCTGTTCATCTGGAAATGTTTAAAGGGCATTGTCCATACTAGATTGAGACTGGCTCTTCACAATAATTCTATGGAAACACATTGTGGTATTTGTAATGACAATGAATAATCTCTTTATCATCTCTTAATCACCTGCATTCATGCTAGAGCAGTATGGAGAATGGTTAATGTTGATATTGATCAAATAAGGAACAACTGTAATTCAGTCATGGAATGGATACTGTCTTGGTTCAACAATATACAGAATGTGGGACTTGCTGATTTAAACATCTAGAGGAATGCACTTATGGTTGGATGCTGGGTAATTTGGAAAGAAAGATATGAATGCATCTTCCAGGATAAAACTCTAAACCCTTCAATACTGCTTCTAGAATTAATTTTCATCTGAATAATTTTTATATGTCACTTAATCATGTTGAATCTGCATTAGACATTAACATCGTCATTGATAGTAATACTAAAGAGATGCAGGAAATCTCCTTTTTGTTATATATGCATGTATACATCTCATTTGATTATTTGACTAATGATACTGGCACTGGAATAGTGCTTTCCTCTAATGCAGGTAGGCATCTTGGAGTCAAAGGTTCCTGTGCAGTTGGGGATACATGGCAATTCTTGAAGCTTTGAAGTGGATGAAAAGTTCAAAGATTCACAACTTTCACTTGATACTTGATGATGCTGAATAAACATTGACAATGTCCAAATCAGATGGGGAAATAATAACCTCATTGGAAAGACTAAGTCATTGCTTTCTTCATTTTTAGTAGTAAAATTTCTCATGTTAATAGGAATGGCGATCAAATTGTTGATGCCATTTCTAAAAAAGTCAGAACTCATAAGCTATTTGTGGAGGAGATGGGTGATTACTCCCCATGGATAATTGAATTGTTATCCAGGCATTCCATGCATGATCCTCCCTAGATCAATAAAATTTTCAGTTACCGTATAAAAAAGCATGCAACGCCAAGAAACCTCCTGCTACATATAAAGAAACATGAAAAGAAATACACATAAAAAAAGGTATAATAGCAGCACTAAATTAATCCTAGATTACTAAAAACAAATACAAAGGTATCTTGGATAAAACAAGAATCCTATTATTGGGGCTATGAAAGTCAATGGTCTTTTGGGGCTATTTAGGGTTATGAAATAGTAAATGAGGTTACCCCTTATCACATCATATTCCTAATATCTATTATACCCCTATCTGAATTTCACTATTCATTAAAAAAAAAAAAAACCAAATCTTTAATTTTCCCATTCTCCTTCTCATTTACAATCACGATGAAGATCATAAAAAAACTTAAAAACTAAATCTATTATCTCTCCCCATCCTTCTCTTCACATTCATAAATTGTGAAAAGATGATGAGCATAATTTCATCATGATGAAGATGATGATCATCAAGAAAATCCAAAACTATTTTCTTCTCCTTCTCATTCAAAAATCATGATAAAGATGACGATCATCATAGAAAGAAAAAACTAAGAAAATCCACCATTTATTTGTGTTTTAAATGGTTAAAAAAATCCAATTCGACGAATTTCAGGTAAATAAAAAAAATAGTTTCTCAAAGTATTTGCGGCTGGGAGTTCTTAGATTCCTAACCGTGAATCAAGATTACGGCTGGGATAGTTTGTTGACCCAACCGAGAGTCCATGTTTCGGCTTGGTTTTCCAATCGAAAGTTTTTTTGATAATTTTTTTTGGTTTCCAGAACCAATTACAGCTGGGAAAACATCTAATCCCAGCCGCAACGGGACACTTATTCGGCTGAGATAATTTTTCGACCCAACCGTAGAACTCAAAAACGGTTGGGAAATGATGGTGTTCCAAGCCGTATTTTTATTTACGGCGGGGAAATAAAGAACTCTTAGCCGAAATCATTTTTCTAATAATTTTTGTTTTTAGAACTAGTTGAGGCTGGGTTTCCCCAGCCGTAACAGAAGTTTAGGATAGTTTTTCCTAACCGTAACAGCAGTTTCGGCTGGGTTTTCTCATCCGTAACTAGTTCTGGAAACCAAAAAAAATTATAAAACTAATTTAGGTTGGAAAACAGAGCCGAAACATGTACTTTCGGCTGGGAATCTAAGAACTCCCAGCCGTAAACATCTTCAGAAGCTTCTGTTTTTTTAACCCGAAATTCATAGAATCATATTTTTTAATCATCTAAAAGCAAAAATAAATGGTGGGTTTTCTTAGCAATGGAAAAAATGAAAAAGAAGATAAGAAGAAAATAATAGATTTTGGTCTTTTTGATGATCATCTTCATCATGATGCGATGAAGAATCACGATGTGATGGAGAAGAAAAAGAAGAACAAGAAAGAAAGAAAAATTACAGATTTAATTTTTTTAGTGATTTCATCATGATAAAATTATGATCATCATTTTCATTATGATGTAATCATGATGAGAAGAAGAAGAAGATTAATTTTTTATTTTTATTTTTTATTATAATAGTTAGATTATGTTTATTGGAATGGGTATATTTGACTTTTACTATTGGTTAGGTTTCCCCCTATCCATATTAGGATGTTAGAACACAAAATAGCCCCCAAAACCCATGGACTTTAGAGCCCAAAAAATAGGATTCTAAAACAACTAGAAAGATATCATACAAATTCAATCATAGCAGCGACTCGAGACCAATTAAGGATGCCTCAAACATACAACCACGCACCATATAGTGATTCGAAAATGCCCTAACACTGAAGCCATAGTCGAAAAATTCAGAAGCATCTTCCAATATATATATAAAAATCCTTTGAAGGTCATATTACATTAAGTTGGTGGGTAGCCTGGCAACAAGCTGGGCACCAACACCCTTTTGGATTGATAAACCTATTCTATAAAAAAGAGTACCTCCTATCTTATAATTAACATCATGATTGGTGATACAATTCTTCAACCTCTTCAAGAGAATTATAGTTTCTTCGCCCAACTCCCCTAAAGTCGTAAAGGCTAAAACAGCAAATCTGTACCCGTTAGTGGAACACTTATCAAGGTATTTGATTCGTTTACGCGTTGTAGATATCGAAATTTCCTGACCGGGTATAAAAGTACGCACTCCCCCGCCAGTGAACGATGAAACAACCGTAACATCAAAACAAACATCCTGGCCATTCTCCCAACCGTGAACAAGTATATCAGCCGGTCTCAAGGGCGTATTGTTGTCTGATAATAATCCAAGATCCACCTCCTTCCTCACATGTACACCAGCCTTGTAACAAATATCAACAAAAACATCCCTTGCAAGGTCATGGCGGAATTTGTTGCCAACATCATTAGCGCAATGCACAACATGATCTCCGAAAATATACATATTTTTGTTGCAACTTGAGCATGTACTATCTTCCCCGAAAAGAGGTATTCCCAATCTATAACTTAACACCGACCTAAATTGCCTCGGTCCTATACTTTGATTTAAACCAGAAATGGGAATCTCCTTAAGAAAATCCAAAGCATGTGGCATCCTGTTGCTTTGCCATAAAACTGAATCTTGACTGGACATATAGTACTGTGACGGAATCCGCTTCTTCACAACATCAAAATATAACACTGCCAACGAATGCATTGGATGTGGGGCAATATTATTAATGTTGAATGTATAAGAAGGAAATCCACATACCTCTAGGAAATTATTCAAAGCTTGCTTGAAGCACGCGCTAGTCACCTCCTCAGAGGAAACATTTAGCATGGTCTGTTGTAAGCCCCTAGTCTGGAAACAAGAAGTGATATAACAATACTGGCTAGTATCTTCCATTGTACTAATATCTTTCTGCGCCTGCTTCCAATACTTCTTGATCCGGATCGCTTTTGTGAAGGTAGTTGCTGCCCA
Organism: Papaver bracteatum; assembly: GCA_023529315.1. NCBI lineage: Eukaryota > Viridiplantae > Streptophyta > Magnoliopsida > Ranunculales > Papaveraceae > Papaver > Papaver bracteatum. The sequence goes on from JAJJWX010001777.1 coordinate 272,402, forward strand.
AATAAATAAACAATATCAGTATCAAAGGAAACACAATAACATCCAACCAGTGAAAGAGTGAAAAAACATTAATAACAAGTGTTAGAATTAAAAGACAACTTACCAGCCAATTTCAAACACCCATTCGTAAGAAAAAAACATTCATAACAAGTGTTAGAATTAAAAACATTAATAACTAGTGACAAAACCCCTAGGTGAACAAACTAGTGATAAGAAAAGACCGGTCATATTATTTATACCAAATAAAAACCGTTTCAAATAAAACTGGGACAAAAACCCTAAATCAAATAATAATGAGTAAATTTAGTTTTTGTTACTTTAAAAAAAGCCAAACATGCCCTTTTGACCTTTTTTTTTTCTTTTTCTTCTTCTTCTCTGATTTGTTTTGTCTTCTTTCTTCCGTCGTACCCGTTATCAATTTCTGATCCTCCATCAACGCTAGATCCGCCTCCTCTTCGTACTCCTTCTTCACCATCGCCACTTACACCTTATACAACTCCAATACAATCAAATATCACTTCTAAACCATCTCCACCATCACCACCGCCAATTTTACGACCTTCAATTAGTTCCGGTATGATTAATTTTGGTTGATTTTTAATTTATAATGATTTTGTTCGATTGGTATTTAATCTCTCAATGAAAATCTTAATTTGATCAGATCCAAATTTTTTTTGAAAATTTAGCGATTTTTCTTTTTAATTCTCAGAGATTGTTATCCCATCAATTGGATGGAATTTTTCTCATAACAAATGATTTAGATCTTCTTACCATTAAATCGAATTGAAATTTCTGAAATGATACAAAAGGGAAGGGTATCTCTTTGGAGGATAAATTTAGGGGGAACTCATTTGGAATGAGGCAGAAATGATTCGTAAAAATTGGGAGTTGGGTTTTAATATCGCAAACATAATCTGGGATCAGAAGATTATGAAGATAAAGCACAAAACTGCAAGAGTAAAAGGGTGGAATTCAAGACGTTCAAGATGGTAAGAAGCTTACTTTCTTTAACAAATTGAGTTCCTTAACATTTATTTTCCTTAAACTTGGTTAATTATAGATCTCTATATTTGGACCAATTATGTTTGATAGATTTTTCTAAAGCATTGGAATCGTTGTTATGTAAATTTAGGAACTTTATGATTATGACCGACATGAAAATTTAACATTTGAGGTATAATTTGCTTAGTTCTTTAACAAAATGTTAAAGTTGCGACACTTCTTTTTTGTTAATAGATAACAAAATGTTGATGCATTTTTTTCTTCTTAGGTTAAGCTTATCATGTTTGTGCACATGATTTGGTTTGTTTTCTGTCTATTTTTTTTGTTTCTTGATTAGTACCAATGATGGTTCTGAATATACTATGAGTTAACAGATGTGGAGGCAACTTAGAATTGAGGTACCACTTACAGGGGTAACAACGAAAAAAGGAAAGCACAAAACAACGTTCTTATCAGGTAAGTTGATCCTGCTCACCAATTAAACTTTCACAAGCGAGTTGAATTTAGTACAGCTTCTATCTCTTTAATGAGACTAAAGTATATAACATTGTTGTATGCTGCTACTGTTGTAATTCTTAGGCATTAAATAATATACTTTTATTCAGTATATTTTGATGGTCGTATGACAACTCTTTTAGTAGCTCTTGTTTTGGTTATAAATGCGAGAAAACTTGTACATAAGGAAGGAAACATGTTTGCATTTTATAGGTAGGTGGAGACCTTTTCTCCCTTTCTTTTCTAATTCTCCCAATTATTCACTCTAGCATGTATCGTTTTTTACTGTAGAAGCTCCTTTATTGAATTCCTCATCCATTTTTGTGAAATGCCTAATGCAGTTAGGTCTTAAAGTTCGTTAACAACGTGGTGGTTGGTGGTATTAGTTTTATTTGTATGGCTGCACTTAATGGGTGCTTTGATTGTGTCCAGCTAATACTGGATATCATGCAAGCACCACGTATAATCGCATTACAGGTACAAAATTATATACTATCGCATTACAGGTACAAAATTATAAACACTACATAGCTAATTAGGACATATGCTTCAAAAGCTAGAAAGAAAAAAAAACACTATATAGCTAATTATAAACATTAGGTTATAAACACTAATTACAAGTACAAAATTATAAACACTATATAGATAATTATAAACACTAGGTTTGCATAATCTTATCCCACCAGTTGGATTATCACTATTGCTTCATTTGTTCAATGGACTTGTATAACACCTCTTGTAATTTCTCTTGCAGGTATACAAAAAGTCTGCATCTGTTCAATGGACTTGTATAATACACTCTTGTGATTTCTCTTGCAATTGAATAGGTATTTTGCACGGAACCAATTTTGGTTTCATCATAAATACAATGAAACCAAAATTGGTTCCATCTAATCTTATCCTTACTTAAATTGAATTTTGTTTATGAGTTTGAACTGTTGTTGTGTTTGATATCTTTGGATTAGGATTTACAATGCTAGCTGTGATGGAAATTATGTGCTTTGAATCAAAGAAGTGGTATTTGTGTTTAGGTTAAGTATGAAACAAGAAAAATTGAAAATATGTGGAAAAATGATGAAACCAATTTCGATTTCATCTAGTTTTTGGTGAAACCAATGTTGGTTTCATCATTTTTTCTGTTTGGTTTCATCATTTTTTTTTCCTGTTTGGTTGAATATTGATCAATGAAACTCATTTTTTGTGGCAGTGGCGGCTGGTTGGTGGTGGTGGTCGGCGAGAATGGTGGTGTTGCTCGGTGACGGTGGTTGGTGGTGGTGGTGTGGTGGTTTACGGCGATGATAGGCGACGGCGATGGTGGTCGGCGGTGGTCGACAGTGGTGATGCTGGCTGGTGGCGGTGGCTGGTAGTGGTGGTGCAATGGCACAGTGGCGGTGGTGGCGGCGGTGGAAGACGGGCAGTGGCGGTGATGTCGCGGTGGTGGTGGTAGTGCAGTGGCGGCGGTGGAGGTGCAGTGGCGGTAGTGGTAGTGGTGCAGTGGCGGTAGTGGTAGTGGTGCAGTGGCGGTAGTGGTAGTGGTGCAGTGGCGGCGGCGGTGATGTCGCGGCGGTGGTGGTGGTGCAGTGGCGGCGGCGGTGGTGCAGTGGTGTGTTGTTGGTGGTGGTGAGAATATAATAAAAATTAAAGGTGGGGTTGATTTTTATTTTTGTTGGGGTGATTTAAATTAGGGGCGCGATCGGCTGACAGATTCATGTCTCACAGACTCTCACAGGGCAACGGTGATCATTGGATCCTGAAATTTAGACGGACGAGATTATTTTTAAAATTGTCTAGGTAATCCGGGTTACCCGTGACCCATATGAAAAAAAAATCTACGATTTCATTCCGTGTCAGTTCTTTCCTAATCTTTTGCCAGAGAATTCCCAATCTAGAAGAAATTGTTGAAGGACTAAGAAATCGAATCAAATCTATGAAGTTTTCTTGATGCGATTAAGAAAAAAATTATGAAAAAAATTCTAGATATCAAATATGGAAAAGAGATGGAGATCCACATTTTAATTCCAGTAGATTGAGAATTTGTTTGATGATAATAAATTAACTTCGCTTAATTTGATTAGTAGTCTTTTTGAACAATGGCATGACTGTAGCATGAATCCCGTAAACATGATACTCTATTAAATCTCAGAAAATAACATTTAAGTCTTAGGGAAGAAGATGATGGAATTTGTAGAAGTAATCCATAGAATAAATTAAAACCGCTAGATCTTAAACATCATGAAAATCTTTACCTCTAGAGATTGTATCATATGAAATTGCCAACATACCTTAAATGTGTCTTTAGTGTAACATTAACTTTTTGATTTGGGTTTCTCTGCTAATTACCGCAAATTGGCTGATTAATCATCATGAGAGAAAATGGGTTTTGTTTAATCATCATGTTTCAAACTCATAAAAAATCTCAGAAAATGAGTTCTATTTATTCATCATGTTTCAAATATGGGTTTTGATTTGATTGTAGGATTTAGGTTTGATCGTTAGAATTTTAATGCTCCAAGTTTGACCAAATAATAATAATATCCCTTGATTTGATCATACTCCTAACAAAAAACAACCATCACGGTTGTGTTCCTCAAAATTTTTCTTCTGCAACTATCTGAGAGAAGTGAATAAAATAATGACAACTACAGAATCTCGAAGTTATTATGGATCACGGGACGGGACCCGGATTATCCAGATAATTATAAAAAAATCTCACCTGTCTAGAGTTTAAGATCGGACGATCACCGTCACCCTGTGAGAGTCTTGAAACAAGACCCTGTCAACCGATCACGCCCCTTTAAATTAAAAGTGTAATGTAGACAGTTTATGTTAAATGAGGTTTTTGTGAACAATTTATTTTGTTGGGGTTTTTGTACATGGATAGTGACACCTTTGGGGGTGTAACTTGCGGCCCATTATGATTAATCAACTTCAAATTTAGATCCTCAAACACGATTTTGATGCTTGAATTAATATTATAAACAACCACGGCAACACCATACTCATTGCAGCGAGAATCAGAATCCGCAGCCCACGCCTTGCTTTGTTTCTCGGGCTTTTTCACAAGTTTCAAACCTAATATAATATTCAATTAAACAAGTTAACCAAAGTTTAAGCATGGCATCAAGATTAGACACATGATAAAATAAAACAAAGATGCAAGGTACCGATATACCTCTTATGCCAGCACAGTTGGTCTCTATAGCATCCAAAATTTCACCAACATAGTGATTACGGCAAGCTAAAGGCTTGATTAAGATGACACACATCCTTTCCATGAAAAAATTGTCTTTGAAGACCCTGAAAAATAAAATGAAGAGTTACTGCGAAAGGTGATTAACCAACATCCCTATACCTAGCAAGTCAAGCGAATATCAGTCTGAAAAAATTCAAGAAGTCTTTATATATTTAGCTCGGATAGTTGCTCTTCAGATTTTTTTACCTAAAACATACTCAGAACTTTGACTTACGGCTTAAACTCGTAGTAGGTATCTAGCTCTATTTTTTCTTTAACTTGGTGCCATGGGCCGTGTACGTCCCCTGAAACCACGGATACTAATTTTTTACTAGATCTCACTGCATCTTTAAAGTTAACGTCCTGGAACCACAAACCAATATCTTTCTGCGCCTGCTTCCATGCATTACTGGAGTAAACCGTCGCTTCCCTAACACATAGAAATGGAGATATATAAATCATAGAAGTCAGAGGCTTCATTTTATTTCAATTTAAAAGAGAGTGCTTTACCATGCATATGGACAGTTATCCGATGCACCGCGAATTATGTACCCCATGTATTCTTGAGTCTCTATTCTTTGAGACATCAAGATAAACAAGAAAATAATAACGAGTTTGAAGCTTACCCGTCACCCCAAAAGGGAAGTTGTTGTTTAGATATTAATTCTTCAAATTTTCGAATAGATCCATCTCCCTCCACAACCATAGCAACAACAGGATCATAAGCTATGTTGTCAACCCAATTCCCATCCGTAGGATCCCGTTGAATATTAGAGAGGTGCTTCAGAACGAAATCTTTAGTCATTTCCATACAACTCATCTCTTGTAAAAAAGAAAAAAGAAAAAAGAAAAAAATAAACTTGAAATCATCCATGCAGTTCACATGAGAAAAACACTAAATTGAGTATCATATTCACTTTACCTATAATTTTCAATTCCAATTTCGAAAATTCGGATACATGGAATAAAAATTTGTAAAGATGCTCCTCCCATCAGTCATCTCCTCTTTGCTGATGACTGCATGATTTTCTGCAAAGCTAACTCTACAGAAGCCCACAACATTATGCACCTCCTTCAACAGTTTGGCAGCTCTTCTGGACAACTAATCAACTTCCACAAATCTGGGATCTTCTTCAGCAAAAACACTAATCCTGAGCTTATCCCCCAAATCAGCAACAAGATGGGAGTTAAAATCCTTCAACTTGATGATAAATACTTGGGGTCCCCTCTGTTTATCCACATGAGCAAAATTAATTCTTTCAAACCTGGAGTTGACAAGATGAAGTTAAGACTCACAAGATGGAAACACACCCCTCTAAATCCTACAGGAAGAGAGGTAATAATTAAGTCTGTCACATTTTCTGCATGCATCTACCAAATGAATTGTTTTAAGGTACCAAAGAAAACTTGCAAGGACATCAACAATCTTCAAAGAGACTTCTTTTGGGGAAAAAATATAGAAAACCCTTCTGGGTACTATCCAAAAGCATGGGAAGATGTTTGTAAACCAAAAGAGCTAGGAGGTCTGGGATTTATGAACATGGGATTATTCAACAGTGGTATGATCACCAAGATAGGATGGAGGCTGGAACAAGACAAGGACTCTCTATGGTACAAACTCATGGATTCAAGATACCTATTAGGAAGAAATGTTCTCAGCATGGATACTAAATCTAAGGATGGAGATTCTTGGATATGGAAAGGAATATTAGAAGGATTAAACAACATTCAACAACACTGCACTTGGAAAATTGGAAATGACAGAAGAATACAAATCTGGGAGGACATTTGGATACCAAACACTTCAATAAAGCTTCAAAAACCTCAACATTGTCCTCAACATATCAAACAACTTAGTTCCTTATTTCTCTCTGATGGTAACTGGGATGCAATTCAGGTCTCAAACCTATTTAACATTGAAGAAGCAGCTAGCATCCTAAATAAGAAGACTCACCCAAATGAAGAAGACAAGATTCAATGGAGCTTTAACAATACTGGAGATTTCTCTGTGAAGGAGCTGTACAGGGGAAAAACTAATCACCTTTACAAAAATAATCTTCCTTAAGGCAATTGGGAAGCTCTGTGGGATATGGATGTAGCACCAGCGATCAAAATCTTTCTTTGGAAATGTGCACATGGAATCCTACCCACTAATGCCAAAACAGCTAGCATTCTTCACTATATCAACCCAATATGCACTGTTTGCAATAGTGGGGGAGCTGAAACTATGTCACACATGTTCCTCAACTGCACTACTGCTACTTTGGTGTGGAAGGAATTCCTTGGACACCATCATACTTTATTTGATCACCACACCATCTTTATAGACTGGTTGAACTCCTGGTTCCAACTGGGAAGTAATGATTGCAACACTTATGCTACTATCTGCTGGCATATTTGGAAAGCCATATGTTCTTTCACATTCAATAACATACAATCTCATGTGGGACATATTGTCCTCAGAATTAAACAACAATTGTGTAACCACAACAGAATACACTCTATGCTTGATCATATTCTGAACAACTTTCCCCTTCTACCAGAAGAAGCTGCCACTGCCTTGCAACAAGGCAATTCCAACTATAATTGGAATACTGAAACATGCTTAGGCAAGCTTATAAGCATATGCACTATCTATGACTCTGTCAACTCTACTTTCCCTCATGCTCTAACTCTGAAAGATTTTGTCGGAACTTCCATTGACTCAAGAAGCTATACATGATACTATGGAGAAAGAGGAGTTACTGGAGGAGCTGATCTAGCTTTCTAACTCTGAAAGATTTTGCCGGAACTTCCATTGACTCAAGAAGCTATACATGATACTATGGAGAAATAGGAGTTACTGGAGGAGCTGATCTAGCTTTCCAATGGGCTATAAAGAGATGCAACACACTAACATTGCCATATCAGCTGAAATAATGGACATTTTAAATAGATTCAAGACTCTTTACACCGAAGCCTCCAAGCAAAGATTTCACCTCCCTTACTACGAAAGAAGCACCGACAATGAGAACCAAACTAAAAATCTGGAAATCAACCCTATCTCTTTTGTTTTACTTAATCTTAGACTGTAACTCGGGATCAAAACTTAGATAATTTTCATTTAGATGTTTCGACTAAAAACAATGCTGGCAGGCTGAGGGCTTCCTCTTCGGCCAAGGCCACCCTTAGTGTATTACTCTTAGTGCCTGTCTAGGCCTAAGTTTTTTTCTATAAAAAAAAACAAATACGATAAGACCCATAGAGCGACTATTGAAGTGACAACTGACAAGGATAGGCCAAGACAAAAGTCTGGCGAGGATGTTTTGGTCTTTTATCATTTCTTTTCTTCTGCCTTTGCCTATGTCGATAAAAAATTGTGATCTATGAACAGGTTTTTTTTCCTTGCCCTCCATCCTCGATGAATCTACTCTCAATATTCACATAAAATAAAAACCCTAAAATCAAAATCAATTTGTAGATAGAAATTAACGAACCACGACATAGACCATGATCCACAAAATTCTAACCAAAGAACTACGGAAACCACGGCGCACATTCTAAATAAACGTCCATTTTATTCACAAAATTATTTACAAAGACACAACACCAACCAGAAGATACACCAGAATAGTGTCAACATTGGACGCAAGATAGAAGCTTTCATCATCATCGCTTTAGCTCACTCTCTCTATCTCACCATAGAGAAGGGAGTGATACAACAAAGGATGGAATTTCGTTAAATAGTAAAAACTACTCCTTCAACAATCAAGTCAAAGAGTTGATACATACACACATTACTCCTAAGCAAAACCCTTTAAATTACAAAAATCCAACTTAATACTTCGTCTTCAGAGTCCCACAGATTTCAAGTTTTCCGTCTTCCTGGGGCTGCAATATATGGTACCAGAACACTAGTTTAGCGAAACTTTACGACAACAATTTCACCCAAGGTTAAGTTACTTGCTGGACGTACCTTGTGTAAATGTCACCACGGATTGGGTTAGGGATGGTAGCAGAGTTGGGATCCTTAATGTGACCAACCTTCCTTAGAAACGACTTGCCGATGAATTTATCGGTTTCTCCGATCACATAATCAGGTTGTTCCAACTCGGGGAGTGTCTCTCTTTTCTTCTTGCTTACTTGCACCGATGGCGAGTAAACCAGTTGCTGTTTGGCAGTGTGTGCTCCGAACGTAAGGGCCAACACAACCATGCCCATGGTCACATAAATCGGTACATAATCCCCTTTCATTGGACTTGCTGCCCCTCTGTTTCACCAAATTTAATGATTCATCATGGATCGGTTCATTTATAAATGTGTGAGGATGAAAAACATAACTTGTCATAAGCAACACAAAATGAGAAACCTTGGCTTGTTCGAATGAGGATTGGTTGCGACGTGTTGCGCATGATGAGGAATCGCTGCAACTGCAGGTTTCGACTTTGGGACGGTGGACGTCACAAACATCCTGTTCCCTTCGATTCTTTTCAACATTGTCCTCCAGTATGTCTTTAGCCATTCACCCAAACCACAAATGTAAAACATTAGAAAAAATAAATGAAGTAAATATAATCTAATCCCCTAAAAATGAAAGAAAACTTACCGATGCTCTGGCAGCCATGATTAAACGAAGAGAAATTTCCAAGTGATCAAACAACAAAACCTAGAAAATCAATTAGCTTGAAGAACCTGGAAATTTGTTAAGAACGGATTAGAAGCCAATTAGAGAACAGATTGAGTTTGTTTAGTTTATTGAGATCAAAGAGGTCAGAATATATGCAACATGTTTCCACTTGGGGCTTGTATTTAAACGAAAAAAAAGTCTCATATGAAGACACGTGGCACATGAAGGACCCGACATGTGATGGTTAGTTACAAGATTCGAAATCTGTAGATTTCTCTGGAAACGGTCAATTCTTTTGCCCGCTTTTTATTCAAAACCGAAATATCTGGAAGTGTCTTTCTTTTGACGTGTGGTTGGTTTTAATGGCACCAACCGGAAGAAGCGAGAATCTGCTTGTTAGCCTAGCCTATCCACACAAGATTTTTTCTTTTTTCTTTTAAAGAACAAATAGCAGACGCTCCCAATTTTGTATACAGTGTATCGTTATTGTTAAAAATTCTTACAAGAATGAAGTACATCCTAATTGAAAAACATGAACAAATACAAATTTTATGTATTCTAAAATACAACAAAAGTAATAAATTCATGTAGTTCGTTGAGGAAATCGATACTATTTGAGGGATGATGTGAAGTTTCTGATTCCACCATTTGAATTGTTGTTCTTCATGGAGAACAAGTTTATCTTTTTCTTTAAGATTTGATGCTCCTATAACAGAGGAATAATATGCACTGTGTATCGAAAACACGATCAAATCCGGTAGCCATGGATCTTCGTGGTAATGTAGATCCACGTCAAGCCAATGTAATTCGTCCTCGAAGATGTATTTGAAACGATTGCAATAATCGTTAGAACCGCCTTGAAGGCTATATGAAATTGTTATACAAACATATAAAGAGAAATCAAGATAGCATACATGCGCCTTCTGATTGATCAAAAATATAAAAAGAACCACAAAAAATTGTTTGAACAACAATTTGTTTTATTAAAAACTATACAAACTAGGAAAACTAACCTTGATCTGCCAAGAAGATCCGAAAAATCAGATCAAATCCTGGCAAATCAAGATAAAAACAAAGAAGAAGAAGAAGAAGAAGGATTTTTTTCCCCATTTTTTCTACGGTTTCTGAAGAGAGGAGAGAGAGGTTTTACAAGTTACAACATGTACAAAGAACCGCCAAGAAGACAAATACTAATGTAAAATAGTCTCCCACATGAACAAAATTTGACTAACGGAGACATTCTTAAACACCTCCTTATTAGACAACCACATAACTATTGTCTGTTTAATAATCAGACACATTTCATCCACCTCCTTGCCTCTCCCACCAAATGCCCTGCCACACCTTTCCTTCCATAGATGACAAACAACTGCATAATTAACCTTCCACCAGATATCTTTACTCCACCCAGAAATCACATTATATCCCCAAGCATCAAATTGCTTATGCACTGTTTCGCAAGAAACTCACTGAATTTTAAAATCCCTTAAAAAGTAAGACCATACCTCATATGCATACTGAAAACTAATCAACATATGATCTATTGTTTCCTCCTCCTTCTTGCAAAATAAACACAAATCACCTTGCACTTCGATACCTCTATGTTTTAGCACGCTCAAGGTATGGAAAAAACTGTGATAGTGAGCCCAAAGCATAAAATTAACATCATAACTTGACTATCAAAATTAATATCATCATATGCCTGAATCTGTAATTCATAACAGTTCTTCACAGTACAACCACCTCTAATCTCCATAACATCATCAAACTCAGACAAACCATGCACAAGACCCATCTCATTACAAAGTCTGTCTCACTCCAACTGTTCAATACTAGACAAATTCCTCTTAGTTACATAACTAAGTCTACCATCAATAATCATTTCAGCAACAATAGCTTGTTTATTCCTGCAAGCTTTATAAATTGCAGGAAGTCTATCCTTTAAGAGACCATCAGAAGACCATTTTTCAAGCCAAAATATGATGGCTTTACCATTGTTCAACTTAAACGCCATATGATTCTGCAAGAAATCTGTTGTGTTAATAATGTTCTTCCAAACAATTCTTCCTTTAGGAGTGACATCGTCAGAAGGAATTAAAACTTCTGGATTATTGTTTAGCTTTTGTTGAACAATTTTCCTCCACAAAGCAGTCTTCTCCTTTGAATATCTCCAGATCCACTTGGCCTTTAATGCCTTTCCAGTACATCTCAAATTTGTGATCCCCAATCCACCTAAGTGTTTTGGTTTACAAATTTTTATCCAAGAAACCCAACACATCTTCTAACATCATTAGAATCCCATAATAAGTTTCTTATAAGTCTAATTAACTTTAATTCCACTGATGTTGGCATATGAATGAGAGAAAGTAAATAAATAGGAAGACTAAACAAACAACTTTTGATTAAACTAACCTGCCTGCCTTGTTCAATAACTTCTTCTTCCAAGCTGGCAGTTTAACCTCCATTCTTTGAATGAGCTCATCCCACACAGAAGCACACCTGGATGTTGAACCTAGTAGCAAGCCCAGATACTTAATAGGAAATTTCTCCACTTTGCATCCTAGCTCAGCTGGAAAAATAGAAACCATACCATCTGTCCCCATACTTATCATAGAACTCTTTTTCAAATTTAACTTCAGCCCTGTCAAAAGCTCAAAGGTGTTCAAAATAATAAAAAGTCTTCTTATCTCTTCTACACTAGAATCCACAAAAAGTAGTGCATCATCTGCAAATTGCAAATGGGAAATGATAACACCACCATCCATCACTTGAAAACCATGTAACTTCCCCCTCTCAACTGCATCATTCACCAATTTAGACAACACTTCCACAACCAAAATAAATAAGAAAGGTGAGAATGAATCACCTTGTCTTAATCCTTTTGTTGGCTCGAACTTTTATGTAGAGCTACCATTCAATAACCACATATATGTGAGAAGGAGAAATGCACCACTGGATCCAAGAAATCCACTTCCCCCCAAAGCCATGTTTCTTCAAAATTGTTAAAAGAGATCTCCACTTCACATTGTCGAATGCCTTATCCATGTCTATCTTACATAAAACCCCTGGATTATTTTCCTTCAACCTACTGTCTATACATTCACTAGCAATTAACACTCCATCCAATATTTGCTTCTCCTTGACAAAAGCAACTTGATAATCAGAAGCTAGTTTGTGCATTACGTTTTTCAACTTGTTAGTCAAAACCCTGGATAATATCTTGTAAGCACTGCCCAAAAAACTAAGTGGCCTGAAATATTTTGGTGCACTTTAATCCTCATTCTTTGGTATCAAAGAAACAAATGAGCAGTTCATTCTCCGATCCCAATTTCCAAACCTGTGAAACTCTTCCATTAACTTCATAAAACCTTCTTTGATTATTTTCCAACAACTCTTGTAATACTCCATGAAAAATCCATAAGGTCCTAGAGATTTACTGGTACCAAATAACCTTATAACCGCAAAGTCTTCATCCTCAAAAATTTCCTTTTCCATCTTCATAGCTTCCATCAGCTCTATTCTTGTGAACTGCAAGTTATCCAAAGAAAAAGCAACATTATTTTGTTCAGATAATAAATTCACATAATAATTCCTCATTTTTGTCCTAATTCCATCTTGATAGAACCAGTCTACCCCATCAATTTCCAACTTAGATATAGTATTACTCCTCTTCCTAGCATTAGCAATCCTGAAGAAATACTCTGTGTTTGAATCACCCTTTTTAAAATCATTTTGTTTGGCTCTAGTATGCCATTTCCTTGCCTCCTTGTTTATGGGTAAAAACTATTTCTGCTGGTTTTGGTAATTTTGGGTGTGTATATGAGAAATGAATCTAAACCCTAAACAAATGCACTGCATGTGAGTGCTTTTGATTCGAGAGATCAATCTATAAAATTCTGGCCTAAACCAAGAAATATCCGTTCTAGACTTGCTTCGGTCACAAAGTGAAGGAGATGGGGTTGATCTTAGGGAGGGAAGCGAAAAAGGTGTTGAGATTGTGAAGGTGTTGGCTTTTATGACTTGTATCAGAATGGTGGTTTCTGGATACTGATGACAACACTTGGTTTTTTCTGTGTTTGTCCGTGTTATTTGGAAAATAGGCAAATGGCCTATTTATACAGGTCATAGAGCGCAAACCTTCATCTCGTAGGAAGTGGAGGAAGTTGAGTGATGGAGTAGTGGGGTCGTGTAGGTGATTGCATGATCACGTCTTGGCCAACTTCTCCCATCATCACTAACCGTCCATGTCTTCCTGAAACGTTCTTGTGATGGTGCGTTGCACGCTGCACGCTGTAAACCACCATACCAATACCCTAGTAAGTATCCCCCAGTTTGTGACATATTTGATGTCTCGATTGTGTGGATCATGGGACCCACATAAGCTAGCATATAATGCTAGGTTAAATAACTAAGTTATTTGGGAAGTCGATATTTATGAAATATCGTGTATAATCTATGCATTTAATGCATTGAATATACTCAGCATGGATGAAGCATCGCTGTTTTAAAGCTTAACGGAGTAGGTCACGGGTTAAGCGTCTTAAAATAGGTGCATGCATAGCCATCTTCGAATGACCGTTTGGAGGCTGCGCAAGCAAGCTCTCCCTTGGCCGATCACTCCATGTGGCAAAGTTGGACGAACGAGATGATCCATGACGCGTCTGCGACCGTTGATTTCATGGTAATCACCACGACACCTTATTGGCTGTTTAACTCCTAGCCTGGGCTGCCCAACCAAGCTGGTAGAGTTGGACGGACGAGATGATCCATGACGCATCTGCGACCATTGATTAGGGTCGAAACCAAGCATGGGAAGTGTTTTAGGGAGGCCCGACCAGGCATGTGTGTAGACATCATGATGGTGTACACGTTCGTACCACACTGTCTCATGAAGGTGTGATCTAGGCCACTCAATTTGACCGGCAAAGAGGAGCGGTTGAGATCGATTTGCAACAGAAATACCATGCCGCAAAGGAATTGGAAGCCGCGAGTCATGCCTACCTTGGGCGCGTGTTTCGAAACGTCCGACCATGGTTGGCCTTGGTCTATCGATCATACATGTAGACATTCCCATGATGATCATGTTGACATGCTCAGGACCCTTTAAGTCTACATCTACACCTTCCATCCAAGCTTGCGAAAATGGACGCTCGTGATCAATTAGCGACACATGTAATATGCCGCAAACCCTAATTAGGGTATTGTACGGTTCACACCCATGCAACTTCAACCGATCGGTTTTGCATGTTATGCTCCTCCCTTAGGGAGGCTGATCGTGTGAGGCCCATATTGGTCAAGCGGTGAACATGCTGGTACCTGTTCCATGGTCATAGTTTTGATCTAAGCCATCCAAACATGCCACTGAAGTTGGATGGTTGTGATCAAACTGCGACACATATGGAATTTCGTGACCCTTAAAGCATCACGCCAACCTTGTTTTGAGTAAACATTTATTTCTCCAAAGCTTGCTCGTGAGAAGGTCAGTCAGGTAGGTATGAAGGGGGCCCACCAGTGTGCAGGACAAGCTTATCCGATCGGTCATGGGATAATCCACGCCGTCCAATCACGTCGGCGAAGTTGGACGGCCGTGGCTGATTTTGAGACCGCGTTGGCAGTCTTGCTTGTTCGAGTTTCCTCCAAGCTTCTCCACGACCATCCTTGTTCAGGCTGGCGTTTGGTGTCTTTTGGGAGACGTTATATATGTTCGATCGGTCAGGGAATAAACAGGCCCGCTGGTGGTCATTGTGGTGATAGCCTACTCCTGTTGAGGATCGTCTAGGCTGGTTAAATCATGCGTCCAACTTGCGTGGTCGTGATTATTTCTGAGACTGATATGGACAGTCCAGATTCAAATATGCTCAATCGGTCTAGTATAACACACCGAGATACATATACTCAATCGGGCTAGTATAACACACCGAGATATGTAGCATGTACGGGTACTTCGTGCATTCCTCACTATTGACACTTGGAGATTCGTGTTACTCTGTTGAGAGCAACACTCAGTCACCATTCCCCACCAATAATGAGAGTCCTGTTGAGAACAACATAGGAAATACAAGGCTAGGCATGCATTAAATAATAATGCTATAAATTCACAGAATAGGGATTGTTGCTACATGCACCATTTTGGGTGAATTGTTTTATATTTATCGAATTGCTTCAAATAAATAAAACAAGAGTATTTCTGCGCTCATCGTTTGTCAAATGGCCTTACCCTTTACAGGATGCCGGCACAAAAATTGGTTTTACAACTTTATCCCTGAACTAAAATCCACCATCAACACTCCTATACCTCAATACTCCTAATTTTAAACAGACATGCCATTTTATCTTCAAATTGCTGCTCAGATAAAGAAAATTACAAGGGGGTTAGTCCACGGGTGAGTTGGGGGGAGTTTAATGTATTTTAAATCTTGGGGATTTTTAGGGAGTTTAAAAGAGTGTAGAGAGTTTGAGAGAGTTTGGTGTTATGAGTTTAGGGAGTTTAGGGGATTGTATGGAGTTTGAGAGAGTTGGTTTGTGAGAGTTCATTCCCAACTCATTCTCTTTTAAGTAAAAGATACAACAAATCCTCATTCGCAAGTAAAAGTGATCTTTAATCAAAAATAAATAAATAAATGATCCTATCTTTGAATCCATAATATGTTATTGTTATGTGACGGGACATTTTTTTTTCATTTTAACGGTCTCCATACAATTCTAACTCCCTTAGTTCACGAACATTATCCCACATATCATCTGTTATACTATTTCTCCATGCATTTTTCTTGACGTTGATGTTCTTGAGTTTGTGTTAAAACTTCTTTGCCATTTTCAAGCGTTGATGATGATGGTTGGATATCTTCCTCTCCCTCGACTGAAAACTCATCTGAACGACATACTTTTCGCAAGAAGTTGTGTAAGCCTGCACAAGATGTCACTATTTCCGCTTGCACTTGATACGGAATTGGAGGTTGAGACTTAAATATCAAGAAACGAGACTTAAAAACACCAAACAATCTTTCATCTACATTCCTCAAAGAAGCATGACGCAAGTTAAATAATTCTTCAGCCTTTTTCGCATGATTACATGTACCATTAAATTCTTGCAAATGATAACGTTGACCACAAAATGGTGTTAAACAATATCGTCGATTTGCAACCCCACCATCCCCCAAGTAATATTTACCTAAATAAAACACAAACAAAAAAACTTCGTCAAATAGAACCCAAATATAACTTAACCAAAAAATCAAAACTTCACATTAGATAAAAGTAAAATTACCTTGCGGTATTTTCAGTCCATTTCCTTTTTTCATTGCATCGTTAAGTATTTTCGAATCATGAGCAGACCCTTCCCATCCGCTGAGGACGTATATGAACTCCAGGTCAAAGTTGCAGATCGCTAACACATTTTGAGATGTAATTCCATGTCGATTCCGATAAACGACTGCATCTCTTTTCTTTAACATTGTTGGGATATGTGTACCGTCCATAACTCCAATGCAATCCTTAAATTAAGGATAAAATTGTGTACTCTCTCGAATTTTAGTTGGAATTTCACTTATTGGCTTAGCCATCATCTGCGAGGCTATAACATTTAAAGATCGCAACATCTTGTTGAAGTTTTTACTAACTGTCCATCGAGAGCGACCAAATGTGTCACGTATTCTGTGATATCGTGAACTTTGGCCAATAACGAGTAAAAATGCACCAAGCATTTCTTCAATAGAAACATATCTTGTATCACGTAATGGTGTAGTTTCTCGAATGATACAACATAGTTTTAGAAACACATCAGGGTACATCCTATAACTTCGTCGAAAGTCTTATGGGTTTTGGCGCAAAACTCTCATTATATAGTTATACCCAAATTCAGTAACCGGGCATCTCATTGGTCTTTCAATATGGTGACTTTATATCTATTGCAATTGCTTAATTATATCCATTAACCATGAATGCACCGCTGAAAGTATATTAAAAAATATGGATAGTTCAAATTCATCATTACTACTTACTTTTTCATCATTACTGCTTTCTTCTTATGTATCGAAGGCTTGATCTTCAATATCAGTAGATAAATCCAAATCAGACATGTTCACCTAAAAAGATGATAAACGTCCTTTTTTTTAAAAATTAGAATCATCATTATCTCAAAAGCATAAAAGTGTATATGTGTATAGAAAATAAGCATATAGAATATAAATTTCATAGATTCAGTCATAATCATAATAACCATAAAGATTTCAATCCATAACAATTAGTAGCTCAATCCATAAACTTTCTCTCTTTAGCAGCAAAATGACCAAATTTTGTAACTCTAAAAGCCCATTGCACCTAAAAGAAACTTGCAAAGATGACAGGTTTATGCTTTTAACTTTGAAGCAATCCACAACTTTCTCTCTTTAGCAGTAAAATATCTGAATAAGTTCTTGTGATTGGTGTCGAGCATTTCAATCACTTTCAGCTTATCTTCCAAAGAAATTTCAGTCATGCCATAAACAAGATCTCATACTTCATTATCTTTTTTATCCTTATCAAGTATGTGCATTTCCTTTTCAATTTTTCGGTCTTCTTTCTCTTTCACAATAAGATTATTCATTGACTCAACTGTTAGAAATCAATTTCTCTAGGTAATCAGACTTCTCAAGAGGATTAGTTGATGTAGAAGAGTCACTAATGTCACACCTTGGTCTTTTCCTTGGTACCATTTTTCTGACATGATTTTTTTTTGTGTTCATATCTTGAGTTTCATCTTTACCTTGTTCACCATTTTCCTCTGAGGAATATGCCACATATGATACGTTAAAAACACTATCATATTGCTCTCGTTGAGTAAAATCAACATCTAACTAATCATTTTGTTCGTCTTCCTCATTACAGGTTCTAGCACTTGTACCCTCATGGTAAGATCAACTGTAACTTTTCCAGATGCACATTTATTCCCAAAAAAAATAAGCAAGTCACCATAGTCTCTACCATTTTTGTACCTTAGGTTAGTTTGATTTGGATGGCTCTATTAACAAAAACAAAAAGATAAAGCATGAATTAGAACTATGCATAAATTTCAGTTGTCGGTAAATAACACACACATACCTCAAAGTAATTGTTCCACATCTCATCGGTTCCAATAATTATCTTCTTACTGTCATCCCAACCGAATCCAGAAATACAAGATCTAAACAAATCCTGATAGTAACCAAATCTAGTCTTGAACCATTTATATTTACTTTTAAAGTTCTCATAAGATTGTTACAATCACATGATTGGTTAAGTTTTGGAAGTATGCAATCTTCCACTACTCTCTTTGTAAAACATCCATTAGTGTCTTTCTTCTTCTCAAGTGTAGCTTCTACTAACAGTTCCAATAGTTTTTCCGTCTTTAGTATTGTCCATTGATTGTAATTCGTATATGTATTCGTATTCTTCCTAACATTCTTTTTCTTCTTGTTGTTTTCTGTAGGTTGGATGGAACTGTCTATTCTATGGTGTGATAGAAAATACGGACCCAAATTTAAATATAAGAAAATCTATTGTATGTGACATGAACATTAAACATTAGTACTAACAAGTATTGTCCGATACTTAGAACGGAGGATGTACCATACCCTAGCTTGCTAACATTTTATTAGCACTATCACATGTCAAACATAATACTATCAACATATAGATATATTAGTTAACAATCTATATTTATTCAACCGAATAGACAATACGATAGTTATCTAATCTAGGTGCCTAAAAAGTCCAGCATGAGAAGGCTATATACAACATGTCCTGTTTATAAAGATCAGTTATGCAGACTGAATTAAGCCATCGATCACAGTGATCTTTTCCGCGCAATATTTTGCATCACAGCTTCACAATATATGTTAGAATTTTTTGTGATACAAACACAAACTTCATCACAAAATATCGGCATGATGTGCAGTACATACAATGGTATGTTGCAGCCAACAAAGCCAAATCTTCAAAAAATGCTAGATGAATCACTTTTCTAAATCCTAAGTCCAGATTCCGCGTAATAATAAAACAAGGTATTAAAGAAACTAATATATGTCAAAACCAGTGCGGACCGCATGGTACATGGATAATATTTGTGATTGTCAGAAAACTATTTCACCTAAAGAAACTATGTTTATTTCTACTGGAGGTACATATTCTATATAACATACGCATTCCATATAATGTGATTTCGTGGGTGATGACTCAAATACTTACTTTTTCTACAAAGAGTAAACATCCGATAGTGTAGACTCAAATATTTATAAGAAATAAAAATGCTGGCAAAAACTCAAGTTCTGGAGTTCAATTTCAATATAACAATAATCTTAAACTTCTACTAATCATATTATCGAAGTAAATAAACAATCAACTTGCTCAAATTAGTGTCGTCACTCGTCATAATAATTCGATTAAGACATATAGCCTATGATTTTAAGCTATGTGTCCAGTCATACTATTGTTTTCAACTAGATAGTCATTTTATTTTCACGAGTTCCATACCAAGATTGATAAACAAAAACATACCTTTTCATGTATTAAGATATAGTTCACTAGTTCTTAAGTTAGTGTTTGGCGAGTTAATAACATGTAAACCTAACCACAAGAGTAAACTATTACTATTAATCCAATTAAATCAGTTCCATGATGCAAAATTAATGATAATCCATTTTTGTGAAATAATTGAGCTTCTTTGACCTAAAAACAAACTAGCTAATTTACCAGCAAATAAATAAGAAAAGTTAAAGAACTAAGAACCTATATAAAATCATTGCCACTCATTATCCATAACATCTAGGATAACAGTTCAAACACAAGAAAGTCATAATCACAAAAATGCAGTTCAACCTTATGCGACCTCCAAACACACACTCAAAAGCTCGTAATCAAGGCAATTTAAGGTATCTAGAGATCATGAGTGACTACACTAGGCATAATGTTGTTCACTAGTTTTCAAGTTATTGTGCGGAAAGTTAGCAGCTTGTAAACCAAACAACAGGAGTATACAAGTACTACTAATTTGATTAACTCAATTCCAAAATATTATTTCTAACTGTAATCCATTTCTGAATTCATTGAGCCTCTCTAACCTTTAAAACAGACAGCTAATTCCAATATGCCACATAATTTTAGGAAAAAACAAAAGAAACGGGATCCAACTCTCCATGATATTCCCTCTTAAAATAAATTCACCATCTAATCACACCTTTATTTGTCCTTACCAACAAACATTAGTTTCCCAGGCAGCATAAAAACCAATCTAGTAGAGAACTATAAACATATAAAGGTGAAAAGACGAGGGTACTCAAATACACCACAATCTTTAATTTATCCACCTATAAGTCTTCTTACCGAAAGTTATTATATATGGATAAAGTTGAGATAATACTACAAATCGGTATTCACACTTTGTGTGATTGTCTATGGATACGAGATCGAGACAATATGACTACCAAAATGTGATGAAATTTGCAAAACACAAGAGTAATGTTGTGAAAGAAGTGTGGATATTGGCTGCATCTATCACAATGATGGAAATATGGTTCTGAAGAAATAAAATTATCTTTGAAGAAGATAAAGTAGATATTATCCGTCTAAAACAGAGAATAAAACAGTTCACAAAAGACTGTTCAATAAGAATGACAAGGGATATGTGGGACTGTAACTATGATTATTAGGTTCTCAGGAATTTTGATCTGGGAAGAAGACCAATAAAACTTCAAAGAGTTATAGAGTTAAAATTTAATCTCCCTGATGACAACCAAACTTTAATATGTTGTGATGGTGCTTCCAGAGGAAATCCTGGTTTAGCAGGTTATGGTTTTGTTTGCAGAAGTTGTAGTGGTGAATTTATATATGATGAATCAATAGGTATAAGCATTGCTACTAACTTCTTAGCTGAGATCATGGCAATGATAGGTTCTGCAGAATGGGCTGTGCAGAATGGAAAACTAAATATAATAATTTGCTCAGATTCAATTGCTGCAATTCAAGCTTATAAGACATGCAATTTACCATGGTTTTTTCAGGTGAGATGGGAAAGAATAAGAATTTCATTGCTTAATGTGCAGGTTGATCACAATTTTAGAGAAATAAATTTCACAGCTGACACATTTGCTAAAAGAGGGGTAGGCTTGTAGAGAGGTGTTAGCCAGAGATATCATAATAATGGAGTCACCAGATCAGGTTTACTATAGGTTCTACTGAAAAGCTAAAACAAACAAATGTAAATTTTCTTTGTTAGCAGGTTTTTCAGGTGAGATGGGAAAGAATAAGAAGTTCATTGCTTAATGTGCAGGTTGATCACAATTTTAGAGAAATAAATTTCACAGCTGACACATTTGCTAAAAAGGGGGCAGGCTTGGAGAGAGGTGTTAGCCAGAGATATCATAATAATGGAGTCACCAGATCAGGTTTACTATAGGTTCTGCTGAAAAGCTAAAACAAACAAATGTAAATTTTCTTTGTTAGCAATTTTTTTTTTTTTTTACATTTTAGTTTGCTCCTTTGGAGTTTTTGTAATTTTTGACATTATTTTTGGTAATAAAATAAATTGATTGAGCAAAAAAAAAAAGATAATAGGTTCGGACTTAACCAAACTCTATAGGATCACTATCAAGTAAAGCAGAGTTAACGTTTGTGTAATTTTATTTAAATTATAATAACAAAAATTATAATTGAGGAAAGGAAAAGTAAATGACACAGCAAGATTTTGTTAACGAGGAAACCGCAAATGCAGAATAACCCCGGGACCAAGTCTAGAATTGAATACTCTCAGAATTAATCCACTATACAAAATCTACACCAACTTCGTATAGTTGAGACCAAGCAACTACCCCTAGTTCACTTAGTTTCCTCAGTATCCATGCACTTCTGACTTCGATGAGTGCACGCACTGGAACAATTCCTTTGGATCGTATTCCAAACAGTAAAGGAACAACAAATTTGTTTGGTTTCAACTCTATTGATTATTTAAGATAAGATATATCAAGTCATATATAAATGCTCTTACATTTAAGCTAATAAACTCCTTTTCCTGGTTAGATCAATCTATTTAATAACTATAAAAGTACTCAAGTTTAGATTCGCACTTAATCCATATAAATATCAAAGAGAGATATTATGAATGTCGATCTCATGCAGCCGATCAAGGTTTGTGCAACACAAAGATATGAGAAACCAATAAGAAATCTTCATCGTCTTCAAATCTTCTTTAATCTTCAATTAAACCAGCACAACACCACTTGAATCTCTTGTGATCAATCACGCACAGAACGGAGTCTATTAACAATGGATTATCACGAGATATATTTAGATCTACAAATAGTTCTAAAGATCATGTCGATACTTCGATCTAGTTTGAGTGAATCTTATATCATAAGTGAATATTCTCAAGAATAAACAAACTAGGTGCAATCATAGTTTCAAAAACCGTTTGTCAATCAAATCAATCAAAAACTAATAACACTTCAATTATCTAGCTTCCCACCAACGGTACTCGTAGAGCTTCTTTATCCCACATAAGTCTTTAAACGAGCAGTCGTAAGAGATTTCGCCTAATTAGGTACTTTCCTCTCCGGATAGACGGCTCCACCAGAAACAACAAAAAGATGAAGTTTGCCTGGCTCTTAGGATAGTTTGCTAGAAATGAAAACTTAGGTATTTATATACCAAGGATGTTTGGACACCGAGGATTTTTCAAAACCGAAAATATTCTCAAGATATGCAATAAATGGCAAAATTCGGTTTTCATAATTCCAGTAAATCCTTGTCCAAAATTTCTGAAATCTCTCAATAGAAAATATCCAATTAGTAAATACATATTACTAATTTTTATTTTCTAGAGATATGCATTTAATTGCTGGTAATTAAAGCATATAAAACCAAAAAACTTAATTAAAAGATTCTCAATTTATTTCGGCACAAGATCTCCTTGAGTACTAAGGAATATCTTTGAATAATAAATGATAAGAGTTATTGTACGTGTTCAAAGTATGTTGACATCTTTTCTCTGTAAATCATCTTTCATATTTACATTCTTGGAATCGGTTATACCACACTTCCAAACAAGTTTAGAATTGGTTCACCTGAATTCCAAGACTACTATGTGATTGATCAAATATCAAATCACATCCATGGGTTCAATCGGTACTACCAATCACTAGGACCGGTTATACCCTAATATGGAAACAATTGTGATCGGTCAAACAAGTTACCAGGATCGGTTACATTACCTGGACCGGTTACCATATACTCATGGTATTTCTTGTAATCGGTCACACTAGTCACCGGGATCAGTTACACTAATTACTAGGATCGGCTACACCAATTACTAGGACCGGTTACACCAATTACAAGGATCGATTACACAACACTCTGTGATCGACCACACCAATTAATAGGATCGGTCACACCAATTACAAATTTCGATCATACCATCTCGGGTGATTACTTAGGATCAGTTACACTAATTAATCAAAACTAGTCCTACCAAATTATAAGTCAGGCATTATGATTAGTTGTACCAAGATACATAACAAAGTTACGATCGGTTCTACCATCTCACTCATATTGGTAATCCAAAGATATGCAATGAATAGCCGTACCAATAAGCCTAGTGATTTCCCTTTCGATTCATAAAACAAGTTCCTGAATGTACTTCCTTTAAAAAAAATGTAAAACATTGTTTCCTATGATGAAATCTTCACCATTACCCATTCAAATAATCATAACAGCATTCATACGATTATGTCGATGTCATATCTACGAAGTTTAAAAGATAAGCGTTATACTTCGTAGTCTAATTCCCTAATACTATGATCATGTGATCATGTCTCACTACTAGAGTAATATATTTGATACATAGATTCGCAGTTATATTTTTAATATAGCACGACTTGAAAGATACGTTAGGAATGAAACAGTTCAAGTCAATATTACTAACCTCAATAGGAAGGATGATGTCGTCGTTGTAGCTCATTACTTCTTCACGTTCTTCAGGTCTTCGGGTAATACTTGCATGTATCAACATTCCCTAGACTTTCTAGTCTAACCTAAAGGAAGTTGTCTCTAGTATATAATCAAGCGACTCTTAGATGAGTTTTGACACACTAAAATATGACAACCAAACTTGACATACCAACGCTTGGTGGGTTCAACCAAGATATTCTCTAACAAAAGGTCACGTGATTGGCACCCACTCTGGTTAATATAAGATCCTTCTTAAGAGAAGGGTAGGTATACTATCAATCTATAGCTGCAAACCGGGGTTTTTTCCCCCTAAAGAACCAAGCTAACTGGGAAAATACATGAGTAGAAATGGCAGACTTTTCCTAATAGTCGTGGAAAAAAAATCAGAAGATTCTTATCCATCAGATAACTGAACCAATACAACAACGATAATCATAATTAAAAGTATAAAAAATACTCATCAAAAAAGATAAAAGATGAAAAAGTATGCTTGAAGCTGAAGCGTTTCCTCTTCTTTCTCCTATGTTTTTTTATGACCAAACTCCCTCCCAAAATCTTTACTCTTTTGAGAGATTTTTAGTGAGGAAAAACTACACTGTAAACTCTCATAGAACTTCCCAAAATAATCAACTCCCTATCATTCTATGGTTTTACCACTAACAGGGAGTTCAACAGTTTTTTTAAAACTCCCCCACGATTAACGGGGGTTTTCTAGGGAGTTTTGGAGACATTTCTAAACTCTCCCATGACTAACGGGGATTTTGAGAGACTCCTTCGAACTCCTCCACGACTAACGGGTAAAAATTGAACTATATCTAACTTTCCCGAAGACTAACATCCTGTACAATGAATTATGAATCTGGGAGTATTTTTTTTTCCCAAGCAAAGATTATCAGTAGCTATTTGAAAATGTCTCACAAGCAGCAAGCAAAATGAACCACCAAAGATTACGAGCCAGATCCAACTTCAAAGGAGAAAATTGGGAAAATCTCAAGCAAGCAATAACCCCCAAAAAGACTAACATGGAAAGAGATTAAAATACAAAATACCGACCCCAAAAAAGTTGGATGTTGACGAGTTTTGAATGCAGGTAAAGAAGAAGTGAAAACTTGTTAATTTCTAATTATTTTTAATGCTCGAAAATCCATTGTACCACGAATAGTGAGATTTTTTATTTATTTATTTTTTGATAAAATAAGAATATTGATTACATGAAAGCGGATATATGCGTTACATCAACCCAACAATAGAGAAAAAGTTGGGAATAACCTTGAAGGGCTAGGATACTAAGGTCTTTATAGTTTTTGGAATTGAATTCCTTACAAAATATACTATTAAAACTACTTTTAATACTGATGATACTATCAATAGTGTCATTATCCTGCCAACAAGTGTTTTTGTTAGCTCATTCCAATGCTCTAGAGAGATTCTTGTTATCTCCTGCTAACATTAATGATTTGCACTTTAAAAGGGATTCTCATCTTAGTGCTTCTAGGGCAGCTTGACTATTTCCTTTGTCTTTGGAGAAGGCTCTGATGGAGTAACTTCGCCTGCCAAAAATTCTATATGTAGGAGTTTTTATACATATACCAATTCTTGTTAGTTATGTGATGTTATCATGTATAGACAGGTAGGAGAATGTTAACAAGTTTGTAGGGATGTGTTCTCAAATTGAGTGTTCCTTTTAGGTGGTTTAGCAGAGATTACCTTGTTGTTAACAAACTCAAGGTGTTCAATTATTTTTTTCATGTAAACGCCGAGTTTGGTTTTTTCTTTTGGAACACCACTTCACATCTGAACTTCCAAACATACCAACAAATAGTAGCACAAAGAGCATCCCTATCACCACAGTGAGATGGGAAGTTATTTTTCTTGAACCAATTTAAGCACCAGTTAGATTTTTTGTCAGTTCCTAGAGTGGATCTATTGAGATTGATGTTACAAATAGCCCAAACTGCTCTTGTGAAGTCACATTCCATGAAAAGGTGTTTGCTAGTTTTAGGATGTTGTTTACATTGAGTGCAAATTGGGTTTATACTTTCCATGAAGGTGGATAGATGGGCACTAACTAGAATGATATTAGTTTTTAGCTTCCAAGAAAAAATCTGGATTCTATGAATGGTATTTAAGAGGAATAAGACAAGGTAATCCCATATCACCTTATCTTTTTATTCTGGCAATGGAATTTCTATCAAGACAACTCATCTCAACTTAACAAAACAACACCATTAAAGGTATTGAAGTGGCTTCTCACTCTCCATCCATTAATCATTTTATTTTTTGCAGATGACTGCTTGATATTTACTCAAGCAAGTCTTTCAATAGTAAATCATATTCTTGAGATTTTGCAGGACTTTAGCTCTCAATTAGGGAAAGTCATTAACTTTGAAAAGTCCTCAATGCATTTCAGTAAATACATTGATCCTAGTATTGCAGATACTTTAACTCAAATTCTTGGAGTTAAAAGAATATCATCAAAAGAAAGGTATCTTGGCTCATAGAATTCAATATCATTTAAATTCTTATTTTTCCAATAATGACATGCATGCCCCTAATGAATTCAGTATAGGTGTGACTCAGTTTTTCAGGGAGTATCTCTTAACTCTCATAACTTTGCTCATAGAATTCAATATCATTTAAATTCTCATTTTTCCAATAATGACATGCACGCCCCTATTAATGTTGTTGATACTCTATCTAACCGGAAACTCCTATTCAAAATGTATATAAGTTAAATGTTGATGCATCTTTCGATTATGATACTGATCAACTTGGCATGTCCATTGTTATTCGTGATCATGCGGGTACATGCTAAGGTATCAAAGGAATCTAATCAAATGGGGTTCTAAGACCAGAAGTTGGGGAGTGCATTTCCATCATAGAAGCTTTACTATGGGCTAAGGAATTACAACTACTCAGTATTCACATTGAAGCAGATGCAAATCAAATGCTAGTAATTTAATCAATAAATGAAGATAGTCTTCTCATCCAATGGGAAAACAAGAATATCCTCAAGGAAATCAAATATTTAAGTTTAACTTTTATTCAATATTCTTTTACTTTTACGAGTAGAGATGATAATCAAGTTGCAGATAATGTAGCTAAAACAGTACGAGAAAGTGCTTTATCTGTAACTCATAAAATAACTTTCATACACTTACCTGTAACCTTCTGGAGAGAGACATAAATGGCCTCAAAACTACTTAATAAAATCTTCTCTTTTAAAAAAAAAAAAAAAACGATTCAAGCTGCAGCACGCCTAAGTTACAGCCATGTTTGCATCAATGCGGGACGCAAAAATTTGAAACATGTTTACTTCAAAATCAGTAAGGAAAGAGAATAAAACCTTGGTGTATTCTTTTTGATTGGTAAATCCGCAGTACATGACAAGCACAAAAAAATAAAATAAAAATAAAATCTAACTTTCTCCCTTTGCGTTTTTTTCGGAGGGGTTTCCAGGCGATAGTATGCGATCTCTGAGTCAGTAGTTTTCAGCTGGTCAAACCATCTCCCTTTGATCTCTTCTTTTAATCTCCACACCCTCATTATTTTTTCATCCGTCAGCTGATCATAACGATACCACTTTTGACCTGATCCGCTGTTACATCATTGGTGTTGCTTCTCTTAGGGTTTTTAGGGTTTTCTGATACCTAGAACTAACACTTCATTGAATTTTACATCACTTGGTATGACTTCTACCCCCGGTGATAGCCCTAGAGATGTTGTTTCTGGTGGCATAGGTGATTTGTTTCAATGCCCTTTTAAGGGTTTGGACGGGTGCAAAAATGGCGTTGGTGGGAAAGGGTTATTGAAGGTGTCTTTGTTCAATCATTTGAAAAATATTCATTACAAACGAAATGGAGGAACTGGAAGATGTCGTGAGAGGTTGCACAGGTGCAATGAAGTTTACCATGTTTGGGATCTTACACTGCAGCAGCTGGAGAGTTGGTTTTGCACTCGTTGTATGCACATATATGCCCTGGGAAAGAAGTGTGTACATCTGGATACGCATGAGCTTGATCCTTCTTCTGTTTCTATTCACAGTACTGATGCTCTGGTTAGTATCGATGTTCCAGCTGCAGCTGAGGTTAAAGTCGCTACTCCTACGTTGTGTCTTGAGTTATTGAATACTATCTTTCTAGCTCAGATACCTACCACCTCGATCATTCCAGCTAAGTGCAGACTACACTTTGCACGTACTTTCAAAGCTATTTTGTAGGGAGTAGTTTCCAGGCCTGGTGAACTAGCAACTTGGTTACAACTCATGTTGTTTCCTATTTGCACCCTCCATGTTTCCGATTCATGTCAAGAACATAAAACTAGCACACGGAAAAAGCTGCAGGTTAGATCGGTTAATCGTGCACTAAGATTATGGTCTGAACCCAATGGGTGTGTTTTGTTAGTTCAGGAGATACTCGAGCAACATAAAGAGAGGAAGAAAAGAACTTGACAAGATAAATAAGAAATCCAAACCGGAGGATAAGGAGGCCACCAACTTGAGATTGTGTAGGAGTAAGCTCAGGAATGGGTTGTATGTCGCTGCAATTCGCATTCTTACCTCGAGTGGAGTTGCATCGAATAACGATGATACCTTAGTTGAATTGCGGAGAAAACACCCCACTATTGGCCGGACGTCTATTCCATCTTCTCCCTCTCATGACGCAATGATATCTTCCACTGAGCTTGTAATGAATAGGTTGAGGAGTTTTCCTAAGGGGACATCTTGTGGTAGATATGGACTCCGTGCGCAACATCCTCTGGACGTACTTAGTGGGCATGCTGAAGTTTTATCAAATGATTTAATTGTGTCCATCACTGACTTGGTCAACTTGTGGTTGTCAGGCTCTTGTTCTTCCGTTTTGGGATAATTTGTATCCAGTGTTCCACTCACCCCACTCACCAAGTCGAGCGGTGGTATGCGCCCCATTGCTGTTGGGATAATTTGGAGAAGACTTGTCTCTAAATGTGTTGCTTCTTATGTTATCCAAGAGATGAATTCATACTTGGGTGATTTCCAGTTGGTGTGGGAGCTAAATATGGTGGGAGGCGATTTTACATGTTGTAAATCGTGTGCTAGAAGAGAAAGGGAATCAGGACAATCTCTCCATGTTGTTGGTGGATTTTTCTAATGTGTTCAATCTCATTGACAGAACGGCCATGATTGCAGAGGTACGTAGTTTATGTCCCTCTATATCCCGATGGGTTGATTTTTGCTACTCTTCTCCGGCACGATTATATTACATGGATCATATGCTTTCGTCTGCGCAGGGGGTGCAACAAGGTGATCCTTTGGGGCCACTTTTGTTTGCTCTTACTCTCCACCCCTTAATCTTAAGTATCGCCAAACAATGTGACTTAGAACAGCAGGCCTGGTACCT
Organism: Papaver bracteatum; assembly: GCA_023529315.1. Lineage (NCBI taxonomy): Eukaryota > Viridiplantae > Streptophyta > Magnoliopsida > Ranunculales > Papaveraceae > Papaver > Papaver bracteatum. The sequence goes on from JAJJWX010001777.1 coordinate 302,070, forward strand.
GTATAATGGTACGGTGATTGGTGAAACTATGATGGTTGCGAAAGCACTTCAGATTATACAGGAGGAAGGTGTTGCTAGAGGGTTATTTTTTAATATCAAAAAGACAGAATTGTTCTTGCCCTCCCCAGATCCTAGAGCAGCCTATGAGGGTGTGTTCCCATCGGATATAAGCATCCCAGAGAAGGGGGTTAATCTGTTAGGAGCTCCGATCAGTCTTGATGCCCAATTCAATGCCGATTTGGTTGGGAAAAGAGTGCTTAAAACTGTGGACCTTATTGATGTAGTTGAGAAACTTGAAGATCCACAGTGCAAACTTCTTTTGTTTAGGAATTGCGCAGGAGTTTCACGTTTGTACTTTGCTTTACGAACCACTATTCCGGAATGCTTACATGAGGCTCAAGATTTGTTTGACTCTCGACTTTACAAGTTCATGCGTCATGTGATCACGGGGGATGGGCCTGGCTTCTGTCCTTTGCAGCAAATATTTTCCACCTTGCCACTCAGGTTAGGAGGTTTGGGGGTCTACTCGATGCAAGATACTGCGTATTATTGCTATTTAGCATCGTGTCTTCAGACTCTTGAGCTTTAGTCCGTTATCTTGAGGCGCACTGGTATCTGTGGTTTTAGCGCCCACCTAGTATGAGTTGATGCTTCTTTCAATTCGGTATGTAGTCTGTTTCTCATATATGCGTTGATAGCTCTGCCACTCACTCTATGAAAACCTTGCCAGTTGTCTATTTTGACGCAATAAAGAAGAACTTGACTTCCAATTTCGAGTTGTCTGAACGTGATTTGATGCTCTGGCAGAGTAACCAACTGAAGCATGCCCTGGATTTCTTAATGGACATTACTATAGATGGCTTAAATCAGCACATTGGTGCCAGGCAGTTCAGTCTGATACTTTGTTACATACTTGGTATTCCCTTATTTGAGTTGGCCAGCACGTGCCCCTTTTGCAACAGAGAGATGGACATTTTTGGTGATCATGATGTGCACTGTGCGAATGAAGTTGGCCTAAAGTTTTGACATGATTTGGTGTGTGATATGATTGACATGTGTTATCGGGATGGGGTACCAGCACGTAAGGAGGTGGACTTGGGTCTCCTTGCTAATAATGACACTTCTCTGAGACCAGCGGACATTCTGGTACTCAATTGGGATAATGGTCGTGATGTTTGCTTAGATGTGACTATTGTTTCGCCCTTTGCTGAAGGTAATAATCGCACTTTGGAGTTGGGGTAAGCCATCAAGGATGTTATTCGTAAGAACACCAAGTATTTAGAAAAGTGCACCTCTCAAGGTTATGGGTTTGAAGCCTTGGCTTTTACTACTCTTGGTGAGCTTGGGGTCGAAACGAAGGACTTCATTCAACGTCTTCGCAACTACATGGCTAGCCATGATGCTAATGTGCGTATGGGAGAGTTTCTTTTCCATAGGTTAAGTGTGGTAGTATAGAAAGGAGTTGGAGCCCAGCTTGTGGCTAGACTCCCAACAAGCTTCTTGTCTGATGTGAATCCCTTAGATAAATTTTGTATTTGATTTATAATTAAAAAAAAAAAAAAACGTTTCATGCTGCCAGCACGCTTAAGTTACGGCCATGTTTGCATCCAAAGCCGGAAGCCAAAATTTAAAACCAGGACGAGAGCGACTCCCTAGAAATGATTCACCGATGACTCCCAAGAAATGACTCACGGATGAAATTGTCTAGTCCTCTAATACCTCTCTTTTCTTACTGCTTGGTGCTTGCCACCTATGGTGAGACAGATTTGATGTTGGCCAAGTGAGCTCAAAAGCTCAAACCATAGGCAGTGGAAGGTGAACCTACATACAAAATTGTTCAAGGAGCGCCAACTATACCAGAAAGATCTTATAAGAAAGCCCACCTTACTAGCAAAACAACCCACCCACCAACACCAAATTCACAAGAACAGTAAAGCAACAGTGAAAACATAATAATGGCATTTATACTATAAAAGAAGATATGAGACTAAGAAAATTATCATTCAGAGGACAAACTATAGATACAAATTTTTTACAATGTTGTCCATCTATATACATTTTTACATTCTGCAATTAGAGAGTCGGAACTGAACAATTCCGTTAGTCTCTCGACAAACAACTCAAATAAAATATCGACTTAGTATTATACAGAGACCCACACACAAAAACCAACCAACATAGACACGATCGCAGCAGGTATCTCCTCTATATATACAAAAGATGGATACTCTCTAAAACTAAGACTTTCAAAAAGAAAAATGGGGTTGGAGGGCAGCGGGCGAAAGGAAATGGGAGGTGAAATCTAGATGGCCGCACGAAAGCTCATTTCAGGTCAGAAGGTCTTACATCACTCCAAGCCAAATCAAGCACGGGCAGAAACGACGCAGTTAGACTTCGAACCCCCACAACTGAAGCCTTCTACTCTAACCACAGGCTTCCCACTAAAAGAAGATTTGCCACAGGAGGGAGCTCTATCTGCCCTTGCGGAAGAACCCTTCGCACCAAAAGAATTTCCTAATGGAGAACTAAGTGTTGAAGTTTGTCGAACAAACTGTACATCATGTACAAGTGGGTTGCCAGCACGCACCGGTGGTGAACCGCAAAAAAAGCCAATTTGGCTGCTATTATCAGTATCTAAATCATCTTCTAAACGATCCTGAATACAGACAATCAAGAAATGATAGGCAAAATGTTATTACCACAGATGAAGAGCCTATGAAAAGAAATCAACATAAACAACCAGATGCCAGCAGTTACCTTGCTAAAAAATAAACTTAAGAAGTCAAGACTGGGATCTTTTCTGGGAGTAGGGGACTCACTGCAAATAAAAAGAAAAATGAATTCTCAGCTTAGAGAAAGATTACAGACTAACAAAACAAACAACATGATCTGTTCATCAGCATGTGAACCAATAACATTGTGCAATGAAATAAGTGTGGTATTAATTTGTATCAGTAGAAAGAGAGAGTTCAACGAAATAAAAAGAATCTCATGATCAGCATGAACAGCTTCTACATAGTAACATGACTATATGAACTACATGTGAAACAATAGACAACCCAAAATTCCAACTTCCCAATTGCGTAAGATGCCTATCTAGACTAAAGCCTAAAGGTGGAACATTAATTCACTCAGTGAACCAATTATAAAACAGTCTATCCTAGGATGGAACCAAATAAAAATCCCAGAGAGAAAACACATCAAAGAATTAACGTCAAAGAATAAAGTAAATAACTCGTCGACTGCTTACCCTCTCAACGTGCAGCACAGTCTTTCAAGGCTATCAACAGTGTAAGGAGTCCTAATAGCACGACGAGGTTGAGGACAGAGAACTTCCGCTTGACCTGGTACTAGTTGGTGTGTCACAGCCTGTTCTCTTTTCTTCAAGTCCAAATCACAAGCTTTAGGGCTTCTCATCACTGACGCCTGTTCTAAGTAAATAGACCTCCTTGCACACATCTCCATCTTTAATAGCTCCTACACAAATGAAAACCATACCATATGAATAGATGATTCAAAATATAAAGACAACAACTTTTTCTTGTTTATCATATACATCTGGTCATTGAAATTCAAATTTCAAACATCAGTTTAGAAACGTTGGATCGGACTTGATAGCAAAACAGAATGGCTATGAACAGAACAACACCACATCACCTCTAGTGTACTGGAAAGCACAATAATGAGATACGACAAAGACTATCAGGTGAGGAAAACAATGAAGTTGTCCGAATCAAAGACCAGATCCAAGTTATGACCAAAATTACTTCACCTAAGCGCTTAACATAAAGATAAAGTTCTATTTGTTTCATTCATAAGGCTATAAAACAACGAAGCTGCACCTGATAGAGCTACGACTTCTAAGAGTTCTAATAGAGAAACATACTATGAGAATCCATAGAGCAGTTGACTGAATTATTCATCCAATGAGATGATTTGTAATCTTAAAATACAGTAAAACACAATTATAACATACGACAGGTGAATAAAATCAATAAATATCTCCAAATCAAAAAACAAATTCATTTATAATGACGTAAACACTTGAATCAATAACTAGTCAATTTCTATTTTGCAAAATAATATGTAGAATTACACAGAACTGAAATTTCGTATGATTTGGAGCAAATCATAACATAACCTTTCAGCAAAAACAATATTCACTTAATCAACCAAAATTCGAAAAAAACCTCCATCAAAACCACCAAATCTCAAAACAAATATTACATGATTAAAATCAAGGAATCACACACAACCAGAACCAATTTCGCCATAACATCACCAAAAATAATAGAATCGTGACAACTAATCCACATAGAAATCACAAAATTTCTCCAAATAAAAACTCCAAAATCAAATCGATCTGTATAAATTAGCCGATCTATCAAGTAAAAGTTAAAAACTAAACCAAAATCAAACATGCAACTATACAAGCATCTAATCCAACCATAATCAAATCATAAAAGAAAAAGAAAAAAGTTAGATCACCTACCAAAAGAAAACTTCAACGATCTTCCAAGAAAAACCAAAACCTCTTGAGAGAGACGAAGCAGACTCCAGAGAAAGCGGTGGAGGAGAAAGAGAGGTAGAAATAGCAGCGGATGAAGATTGTGTGAAACCAGAAACGCAAGAGGAGGCGCTCGCTGCTTTCCTCTTTCTCTCTCTCTATCTATCTTTTTTTCGAAGGGACCGTGTGTGTCTTATTTTTTTAAAGTTGTCTTGGTTTTGACTGAGAAACCGACTCGCAAACATTTTGTCACTCGTTTCTTTTTTCTTTTTTCTTTTTTCTTTTTTCTCGTTGAATCAAAACTGTGGGAATTATGGCCGTTGATTTATTCGTTGTTGGGACCCACAGCTTACATGTTATGATACACGGCCTTTCAGATGTTTGTCGGTTCTTTGTTTTCGTTAAGAAAAACAAAAGGGTTTGACTAATTCTATCGGGGATTACGATCTACTACTTTCTTTGAATATCTAAAAATGCACACCGTCTTCTTGATCCACATTGAACGCGCAATCTGAACCGTGCAAAAAAAAAGGGTAGATACGCATCGGAAATTTTGGGAGTTTGGCCTGCATTTGGCGAGGCGAGGCGTTGGGGTCTAACAATATAATGCAAACACCAATTATCATTTATTAGATTAACAATTGGAGCCAAATTCACCGATGATTACACATCGTTTAAAGTTTCAGAGCTTAAAAAGTTTCCTTAAAGAAAATATTTTTGAAAAACTATGCTACCCTTTGAGATCAGTAGGTAGTTCAAAACATTGTCGACATCAATACACAAGAAATAATTGGCAATGTAAGATTTGAAGTCTGCTGCTGTGTAAGCACATATTTCGTCACCCGCCACGTGTTCATGGCCAAACACGTGGGAGGCATGCAACTCGGAGCATCAAGATATGATGTCACACGTGGATAGCTAAGAGACATATCTCATCCACGCAAGATCATCATATGACAAGATCTGACGGCCAAGGATCGAGGAGCACCAAGATACCAAGCCACCGCGAAGTAATGAAAAGCACCCAAAGACTCACTTTATCCCATCTCGAGAAAGATCCAAGATCGACGGCTGAGATAAGTCAAACTGACGCGGATGTGACAAGGACAGAGGACCGTTGTCTGACGCGTGCAGACGACTCAACCACCCGCATTAAACACCCTGAGCATCAAATGTGTCAGCCAACTGGTGGAAGACACAACTGTAACTCTTCGGCAAAGAGCAGAGAGCGCTAAAGGCATCGTAGAAGACGAAGCAGTCCGCGGTACCGGCACATAGCACAAGACGATAAGGATACAACGGTCTCCAGAAGTGGACCCCACGTTGTAACCCCTATAAATACCCCTCCCCACTAAGAGGGAGAGGCAGATCGGTTCTAACAGAGAAAAGAGGAGAGAGAATTAGGAAGAGTAAGTAATTCCCTAATCCCGCAGCCTCAGTTTATACTCCAAAGTCATTCGACTATCTTTGTAATCAATCTACATATAATGAAACACCAACCCCGTGGATGTAGGCCTTAGTGCTGAACCACGTAAATACTTGTCTCGTTTACATTCAACACTTATATTTCGTACTTTATATTCAGTATTATGCATGATAAACTTTATATTATGTTTCGTTCTACATTTACTCTATTATACAAACATTGTTAGTGATAATATACGACTAGACAAGGATAAGTCCGAAGACTCAGAGTCGATGAATCGATATATTCACTCCCCTTTACGCATATAGCATTTAATTTGTGAACTTTAGTATATGCGAACATTGTTTGTGAACACGTGGATGCCATCGTGATTTACGCGTTCACATGCTGAAAGTAGCACCATAATCATCCTCAGTCTTGATGGATATGAAAACACCTACATAGCATTATGATGGTTAAACAACTTTTGCACCTTCTTTGCATACCATATCATATACTTGCGTTATGAATTTAGCGGACAACAACTGCTCCTCCAGGCTACAACTCTTTGTAGTTAAATGAAAAGTTACACTCATTATATAGTTGTATCCATATATGGTATTAGAGACATTAGACAAAATGATATGTTAATGCATAGTGAACTCTAAATAATGCATAGCATATGAAGTGCTTTTCGTCGAAGGATGTAATCAAAGAAATAACTTATATATCTTTCTTCAAAAATCAAACGGTCAACTCAACTACTCTTTCAGACTCCATCTCCCTATAGTTTTATCTATGTATGACTAGTAAGGACACATGTGCGATGCACATGCTTGAATTTTTACTCGTCCAACAATACTAAATTTGAAAGCCATGATTATTTTTTTTTCCTAAAATAAAAACTTACTATTCTTATTTGTACTCATTACGTATATAATTGAAAGAGTTTTTCAAATATATAAATTTTTAAAAAAAATCGGTGTATATTTTGAAAGATATTAAGTTTTTAAAAAAATTGATATATTTTTAAAACAATGGTATTTATGTAAATATGTAAAAAATAGGGACAACTAAGTAATTTAGGGGGTCTCCTACTAAAAAGAGCTCTTTTCTTTATATTAGTACTAGCCCTTAACCCGTGACGTAACGGCATGGGCCATGATGTTGGTTCACTTTTAATATATCGTATAATTTGTGTCTCTAATACTTATCAACTCCTTATGATTTAATATGTGTTTGTCATAAAAATAGTTGAGATTTTCCACTCTTTTTTTCTTTGTTTTTTCCTTTCATATTTTACCACCGGAGATTTGCTCAAACGAAAGAAATATAATCTTAACTTCCAGACACTTTTTTATTTAGGTTCATTGCTTATAATGAGATAATGCTCTACATGAACATGGAGGTTTAAATATTTTTTGGAAATATGTCGTCAGCAGCTCTCATATCAGTGAAATCAACTAATCAATATCGTTCATAAAAGTCTCCACATGCTCCTATTTCGCTCCAGCTGACTCATCTATCATGGTCATGTTGTCGATCCTCCAAATAGGCAGAGAACAGTATGTTTTTACATCGAACGAATGATACAAACTATCCAATGTGACATGATTTTCCTATAATTTTTTCAACACCCATTAGATGACAATGTTTAAAATGTGTACCCATTACCTTTTCGAAGGGATTGTATTTATGCGAACCTCTGCCATTAAATCTTCAACAAAGTATTGTGCCCAAAAAATTCGTCTTAACGAAGGCTTTGGTAACTTCAAAAGTCTTGGAAATTTTGTCACTTCCGTATGTTCCTACCTTCACTTGGAATACAATCTGGCGATACATTACCTCATAAAGAACCTTGAACACATATTGTACTCCCTGATCCTATTTCAGATTAATAGGTTGTCAATAGATCCTTTACCAAAAGTTGACATATTTTACGTTGAATATTTATAAAAATTTTTTTTATGGTATTGTGGATCGTTGCTTTCTAAGATTGTAGTTTTCAAAATTGGCCTCTTCAAGTCCCACGGCTTTCTAAGTTTATATATCTTGTTTGTTTTTAACATTTTAGTTAGCCATATTATGTTTGTTACTAACTTTAAACTTGATGTCATCTTCTACTGTGAACTTTATGTGATTTCAAAATCGAAATAATTATACTTCTTTCATTCGTATCAAGTAATCCGTTGTATATCCCAACAATTCTTCTACAACAATTTCTTTCTTTTGTCGTTTTCGGACCATCAGTAGCCATTATTGTCAAACGCAACCTGTCTAATTTTTGTTGATGTTATGTATTTGCAATGTTCATTTTTCTTAAATAAATATATTGTTGAAAAACTAAAAAAAAAAAACATAAGTATTACATTGGGTCTAAGTTACTATATCCAAAATACTCCGGACACTGCTTCTGGTGCCTTGTTTCCTCAAATTCCTCGTTGGATTCTAGACAGTACATACAACACCAATCATTTACGAAGTGAGATATTTGCACAAATGTGGTCAATATATCCCTTGCATGTAATAATAATAACAACACGTCAATTTTTTTCAAGGCATCCAGTTTTGAATGGTATGAATCTAATAGATTTGAATTATACCTCAATCTTAGATATCACCTTCTTCTCACATAACATAGCAATTGAGGAAGGACAAATCTTGACCACTATTTACATAGGCAGAGTTAGCCAAACTATGTTTTGCAATTGTCTTACGTGAAAATTATTATTAATCCATATTTTAGTTAGCTCCTATCGAAGCCGATCTAATTAATCCTTTAGAAAGTTAATCTTAAATTTTTGACCTTATCTCTTGACCAAATTATTGAAGTATTCAGAGTCATGTTCTGCTTTATGTGATCTACCCATTTATGTCTACTCTACCTTCTAACCCAGTGAATGAAACCTATACATATTGATCCGTAATTTGATATTGTTGATTTGTCATCAAGAGGTCGCATGATTTGAGAATGTAAAATATAAAAAATATTCTATAAACATCGGATGCGAAATTTAGATTTATGATGATTTTGATGAACAAACATAATTTTCAAACAAATATTTCAGAATGCAAATACATTTTCCAAGTCAATAAGGTTTTATATCGGGAATTGAGTGAAAGTTGTTGTCTTTGTAGGTAGTTGTCGCGAAACAACTCGACATTGATGGTCTTTCAGGAAAAAGAATGTAATAGTACTTGAGAGAGCGATAATGTTCTCTTACGCAGGTACACCAATTGCCTTTATATAATACGGGTGATCGAGCGGTCATGATCATATTGTCTTATACGTTCCGGTATCATCCTAGAATTATTTGGTTTTTGTCCTTATCAATCGTGTTAAAAGCAACCAATTACATCTTTCAAAATAAAATGTTGCATGTTTTGTGAATATTTTTTTACTTGGTCAATAAAACTCACTAAAAAGAAAAAGCTATTATTATACACTACTATTACCAACACCCACCACCATAAAAACCATCCACCGCCACTATTTCTTCCACCAATAGTAATGTTACCGCCTCCACCATTCACAAACACCCGCCACCACTTATATTAACCCTACTTCCACTACCACCATTAGAATTAATATATTTTTTAGTAAAATAATTTATTAATAAAATTATGTATTTATGTTAGATTATTAAAGGGACATTTATAATAGAAATTTAATTAATCATTATGAACAATCAATGAGACACTAATTAATAAAACGTTTAAAAATGGTTAAGTTGAAAAAAACCCAGCGGTAAATTAATCTTTTCCAAGGACAAATCCTGGCCACTCCTTACATAAACAAATCGATAATAAATAATTTCATATGTTCTGATCGTGATTCGTGTTGTTCGTTTAGTTATTACATGACATGGCAATTGATTGCACCAATTTTTTAAAATGGACATGTGTTTTATCGATTTTATTTTAACATTAGAATGATCAACCACGTTTTATACTTTATAATATAACGTTACACATTTTGTGGCGTTACAAAATTAGCATAATATGTATTTGTTCACCAATACCCACCACCACCATAAAACCATATGAATCCACTTTTTTTTATCCACCACCACCTAGTGGCGGAGCCAATAGTTGACTAACCTGGCTCTAACCCCTTAAATTTTTAATAACTACATAATTTTTTTAGTTTATTTTATAAATACTACTTTGTCCATATATATTTATGATTTAGTCTACCAAAGTTTACATGTTTCTTTAAAAAAAAAAAGGGCCTCCTTAATGTCAATTTTTGACTCCACCACTGCCACCATCACTGCCGCCCATCCCATGTAGGTCGTTGGACGCAATTCTAATTTTCAATCACAAATGTCATGTATGAGGTTTAGATTGAATAAAATTTCGTCAATTGAATAGTTTCATTATTATTTTTCCGTGTATATATTCTTTTTTGTATTGCAATCAATTTTATTTTAACATTAAAAAATCATGATTTATACGATATAGTACCAAAGATAACAGGGTACCATTTGAGTGATCCAACTACGATCATGAAAATATTGTCTTGTATGATATCATCCCTGAAATATATGGTACCTTCCTTTATAAAAAGTGTTAAAAACAACCAACCACATCTTCCACACTACGATGTTATACATGTTGTAACGACAACATAAAATTAATATTGTCCATCACTACTCACCAGCATTCACCGTCACTACTTCTTTCACCACAAATCAGGGGCGGAGCCAGGATTTTGAGGAGAGAGGGAGAAAAAATTCTTGGCAAGTTGGATACATGTGAAAAATGGACTTTGTATCCCATTTTACGATAAAAGAACAAAAATAAATGTAATTGTGCTTGGCTCCGCCCTTAACCACCACTAATCTTTCGGCCTCCACCTCTTCTACAACTTATTGTCGCATAAAATGTCTATTGATATTATTTAACAGAATTACTTATTAATAGAAATAAATATTATAATTAATTAAGAAAACATTTATAATTAAAAAAATGATTAGTCATTTATTATGAGCAATTAGTGAAACACTAATTAATAAAACACTTTATAATGAATAAATTATTTATTTTGTGCAAATAGTGAAACACTAATTAACAAAGCAATTATGGTATTTAAGTTGAACAAACCACCACTGTTGATTTATCTTTTCTATCAATTCCAACCAAGGTGGAACACTGGTTAGAGGCCACTCTTATGACAGAATAAGTCATGAGTTCGAACCTCCCCGTTATAATTTTTGAAATTCCATATCTTGACTTGAGTATTCATTTTTCATTCATAATATTGGAATTAATGCCACGCGCTCGTAGGGGGTGGTCAGGAGAACCACAGCCCTTGATTTATCTTTGCCAGGACAAATATTGACCACCACTAACACATGCAAACTTAGACTAGCTTTGTTTTGTACTGATGATAAGATAAGATAATAGGGGCACCAAAAAAAATTATATATTAAAATAGATTGTGAATTCTAAATAATGCAAAACATATGAAGCGCTTAAAGTCGAAGATGACATAATCACGGAGATGTACCAATACCCCCATATGTAGAAATTAATTATTTGTTAAGAATCAAGCGGCCAACTCAATTTCCCACTACATTGCTTTAATTAATTTAAGCAACTTATGTAGACGATGTTTAAAATTTGTGACATCGTGTGGGAAACGCGCACAAACGTTACTGAAATTATTAGCAACGAAAATAAACGTAGTAAATCCTGGTTTCTGGTGTAGTGTCTAATTACATATATGTCCATATAACATACTATACAAATAACATTTAAATCACCAATCAAACATTTAAAAAAAATCATGACTATTAAATTACTAATCTTTGCTGATTTTATAGATATGAAGATCGAAATTGAAGGATATAATAGAAACTTCTTCTAATGGAGAACAAACCTTTCAAATATCGCGCCAAAATTATTCATCGCATACTTGAAAATCAAAGGGGTGATAGAAGAGAAGCAAAATCATTAGTATAAAACAGGGTTTGGATAAGTTTGCCTTTGTTAGTGGTGGTCAGGATTTGTATGGACAAAGATAAATCAAGGGTTGTGGTTCCTCTGACCACCCCTTACATCTCGCATGTGTGGCGTTGATTTCAATATTATGAATTAAAAATGAATACTCTAATCAAGATATGGAATTTCAAAAATTATAACAGGGAGGTTCGAACTCATGACCTATTGTGTCCTAAGAGTGGCCTCTAACCAGTGTTCCACCTTGGTTGGAATTGATAGAAAATATGAATCAAGGTGGTTTGTCCAACTTAAATACCATAATTGCTTTATTAATTATTAGCATTTCACTAATTGCACATAATAAATAATCTATTCATTATAAAGAGTTTTATTAATAAGTGTTTCACTATTTTCTCATAATAAATGACTAATCATTTTTTAATTAAAAATGTTTTCTTAATTAATTATAATATTTATTTCTATTAAAAAGTAATTTTGATAAATAATATCAATAGACATTTTCTGCGACAATGAGTAGTATAAGAGGTGGAGGCCAAAAGATTAGTGGTGGTTAAGGGCGGAGCCAAACACAATTATATTTATTTTTGTTCTTTTATCTTAAAATGGGATACAAAATCCATTTTTCACATGTATCCAACTTGCCAAGAATTTTTTCTCCTCTCCTCAAAATCCTGGCTCCGCCCTGGTTTGTGGTGGAAGAAGTAGTGACGATGAATGCTGGTGAGTAGTGATGGACAATATTAAGTTACAACATCGTAGTGTGGAAGATGTGGTTGGTTGTTTTTAACACTTTTGATAAATGAAGGTACCATATATTTTAGGGATGATATCATACAAGACAATATTTTCATGATCGTAGTTGGATCACCCAAATGGTACCCTTGTTATCTTTGGTACTATATCGTATAAATCATGATTTTTTAATGTTAAAATAAAATTGATTGCAATACAAAAAAGAATATATACACGGAAAAAAATAATGAAACTAATCAATTGACAAAATTTTGCTCAACCTAAACCTCATACATGGCATTTGTGATTGAAAATTAGAATTGCGTCCAACAACCTACATGGGATGGGCGGCAGTGGTGGAGTCAAAAATTGACATTGAGGAGGCCTATTTTTTTTTAAAAAGAAACATGTAAACTTTGGTGGACTAAATCATAAATATATATGGACAAAGTACTATTTATAAAATTAACTGTAAAAAATATGTAGTTATTAAAAATCTAAGGGTTTAGAGCCAGGTTAGTCAACCCTTGGCTCCGCCACTAGGTGGTGGTGGATAAAAAAAGTGGATTCATATGGTTTTATGGTGGTGGCGGGTATTGGTGAACACAAATATATTATGCTAATTTTGTGAAGAAAGTATAATGCTACAGTATTTCTGGAAAAAAAATTGACGTGTTGTTATTATTATTACAGGCAAGGGATACATTTACATTGACCACACTTGTGCAAATAGCTCACTTCGCAAATGATTGGTGTTGCATGTACTGTCTAGAATTCAACGAGGAATTTGAGGAAACAAGGCACTAGAAGCAGTGTCCGGAGTATTTTGGATATAGTAACTTAGACCCGATGTAATACTTATGTTCTTTTTTTTTTTTTTTTAGTTTTTCCACAATCTATTTATTTAAGAAAAATGAACTTTGCAAATACATAACATCAACAAAAATTTGACAGACTGCGTTTGACAATAATGACTACTGATGGTCCAGAAACGGCAAAAGAAAGGAAACGAACGACACGAATTAAGATCAGAACATGTGAAATTATTTATTATCGATTTGTTTATGTAAAGAGTGGTCAGGATTTGTCCTTGGGAAAGATAAATTTACCGCTGGGGTTTGTTCAACTTAACCATTTTTAAACGTTTTATTAATTAGTGTCTCATTGATTGTTCATAATGATTAATTAAATTTCTATTATAAATGTCCCTTTAATTATTATTTTTTGAAGCAAAATGCCCCTTTAATAATCTAACATAAATACATAATTTTATTAATAAATAATTTTACTAAAAACTATATTAATTCTAATGGTGGTAGTGGAAGTAGGGTTAGTATAAGCGGTGGCGGGTGTTTGTGAATGGTGGAGGCGGTAACATTACTATTGGTGGAAGAAATAGTGGCGGTGGATGGTTTTTATGGTGGTGGGTGTTGGTAATAATAGTTTTTGCTTTTTAGTGAGTTTTATTGACCAAGTAATAAAATAATCTTCACAAAACATGCAACATTGTATTGTAAAAGATGTAATTGATTGTTTTTAGCACGATTGACAAAACCAAATATTTCGAGGATGATACCGGAATGTATAAGACAATATGATCATGACTGTTCGATTACCCGTATTATATAAAGGAAATTGGTGTACCCGCGTAAGAGAACATTATTGCTCTCTCAAGTACTATTACATTCTTTTTCATGAAAGACCATCAACGTCGAGTTGTTTCGCGACAACTACCTACAAAGACAACAACTTTCACTCAATTCCCGATATAAAACCTTATTGACCGGGAAAATGTATTTGCATTCTAAAATATTTGTTTGAAAATTATGTTTGTTCATCAATATCATCATAAAAAACTCTAAATCATAAATCTAAATTTTGGTTCCGATGTTTATAGAACATTTTTTATATTTTACATTCGCAAATCATGCGACCTCTTGATGACAAATCAACAATATCAAATTAAGGATCAATATGTATAGGTTTCATTCATTGGGTTAGAAGGTAGAGTAGACAGAAGATCACGCAAAGCAGAACATGACTGAGAATACTTCAATAATTTGGTCAAGAGATAAGGTCAAAAATTTAAGATTAACTTTCTATAGGACTAATCAGATCGGCTTCGATAGGAGCTGACTAAAATATGGATTAATAATAATTTTCACGTAAGACAATTGCAAAACATAGTTTGGCTAACTCTGCCTATGTAAAGAGTGGTCAAGATTTGTCCTTCCTCAATTGCTATGTTATGTGAGAAGAAGGTGATATCTAAGATTGAGGAATAATTCAAATATATTAGATTCATACCATTTACAATTGGATGCCTTGAAAAAAATTGACGTGTTGTTATTATTATTACATGCAAGGGATACATTTACATTGACCACACTTTCGCAAATAGCTCACTTCGCAAATGATTGGTGTTGCAAGTACTGTCTAGAATGCAACTAGGAATTTGAGGAAACAAGGCACCAGAAGCAGTGTCCGGAGTATTTTGGATATAGTAACTTAGATCCGATGTAATACTTATGTTCTTTTTTTTAGCTTTTCCACAATCTATTTATTTAATAAAAATGAACATTGCAAATACATAACATCAACAAAAATTAGACAAATTACGTTTGACAATAATGACTACTGATGGTCCGGAAACGACAAAAGTAAGGAATTGTTGTAGAAGAATTGTTGGGATATACAACGGATTACTTGATACGAATGAAAGAGGTATAACTATTTCGATTCTGAAATCACATAAAGTTCACAGTAGAAGATGACATCAAGTTTAAAGTTCGTAACAAACATAATACGGCTAACTAAAATGTTAAAAAAATAGAAGATATATAAACTTAGAAAGCCGAGGGACTTGAAGAGGCCAATTTTGAAAACTACAATCTTAGAAAGCAACGATCCACAATACCATAAAAAAATTTAATAAATATTCAACGTAGAATATGTCAACTTTTGGTAAAGGATCTATTGACAACCTATTAATTTGAAATAGGATCAGGGAGTACAATATGTGTTCAATGTTCTTTATCGGGTAATGTATCGCCAAATTGTATTCCAAGTGAAAGGTAGGAACATAAGGAAGTGACAAAATGTCCAAGACTTTTGATGTTACCAAAGCCTTCGTTAAGACGAATTGTTGGGAACAATAATTTGTAGAAGATTTAATGGTAGAGGTTCGCATATATACAATCCCCTCGAAAAGGTAATGGGTACACATTTTAAACATCGTCATCTGATAGTTTGTGTCATTCGTTCGATGCAAAAAAATACTATTCTCTGCCTATTTGGAGGATCGACAACATGATCATGATAGATGAGTCAGCTGGAACGAAATAGGAGCATGTGGAGATTTTTATGGACGATATTGATTAGTTAATTTCACTGAGATGAGCGTTGCTGACGACATATTTCCAAAAAAATATTTAAACTTCCATGTTCATGTAGAGCATTATCTCATTTTAAGCAATGAACCTAAATAAAAAAGTGTTTGGAAGTTAAGATTATATTTCTTTTCGTTTGAGAAAATCTCAAATGAGTAAAATATTAAAGGAAAAAACAAATAAAAAATGAGAGGAAAATCTCAACTATTTTTATGACAAACACATATTAAATCATAAGGAGTTGATAAGTATTCGGGACACAAATTATACGATATATTAAAAATAAACCAACATTATGGCCCGTGCCGTTACGGATCATATTTGTTTGCTACAAAGTCATCTCAGTAATGACGGTGAATGTTGGTGAGTAGTGATGGACAATATTAATTTTATGTTTTCGTTAAAACATCAATAACATCGTAGTGTGGAAGATGTGGTTGGTTTTTTTTAACACTTTCGATAAATGAAGGTACCATATATTTCAGGGATGATATCATACGAGACAATATTTTCATGATCGTAGTTGGATCACCCAAATGGTATCCCTGTTATCTTTGGTATTATATCGTATAAATCATGATTTTTTAATGTTAAAATAAAATTGATTGCAATACAAAAAAGAATATATACACGAAAAAAAAAATGAAACTAATCAATTGACAAAATTTTGCTCAATCGAAACCTCGTACATGGCATTTGTGATTGAAAATTGGAATTGCGTCCAACAACCTACATGGGATGGGCGGCAGTGATGGTGGCAGTGATGGTGGCAGTGGTGGAGTCAAAAATTGACATTGAGGAGGCCTTTTTTTTTAAAAAACAAACATGTAAACTTTGGTGGACTAAACCATAAATATATATGGAAAAAGTACTATTTATAAAATAAACTAAAAAATTTATATAGTTATTAAATATTTAAAGGGTTAGAGCCAGGTTAGTCAACCCTTGGCGGGTATTTGTGAACAAAAACATATTATGCTAATTTCGTAACGCCACAAAATGTGTAATGTTATATTATAAAGTATAAAACGTGGTTGATCATTCTAATGTTAGAATAAACTCGATAAAACACATGTCCATTTAAAAAAATTGGTGCAATCAATTGCCATGTTATGTAATAACTAAACGAACGGCACGAATTAAGATCAGAACATATGAAATAATTTATTATCAATTTGTTTATGTAAAGAGTGGTCAGGATTTTGTCCTTGGCAAAGATAAATTTACCGCTGGGGTTTGTTCAACTTAACCATTTTTAAATGTTTTATTAATTAGTGTCTCATTGATTGTTCATAATGATTAATTAAATTTCTATTATAAATGTCCCTTTAATAATTTAAAATAAATAAATAATTTTACTAAAAACTATATTAATTCTAATGGTGGTAGTGGAAGTAGGGTTAGTATAAGTGGTGGCGGGTGTTTGTGAATGGTGGAGGCGGTAAGATTACTATTGGTGGAAGAAACAGTGGCGGTGGATGGTTTTTATGGTGGTGGGTGTTGGTAATAGTAGTGTATAATAATAGTTTTTTCTTTTTAGTGAGTTTTATTGACCAAGTAAAAAAAAAATCTTCACAAAACATGCAACATTGTATTGTAAAAGATGTAGTCGGTTGTTTTTAGCACGATTGATAAGGACAAAAACCAAATATTTCGAGGATGATACCGGAACGTATAAGACAATATGATCATGACTGTTCGATAACCCGTATTATGCAAAGGCAATTGGTGTACCCGCGTAAGAGAACATTATCGCTCTCTCAAGTACTTTTACATTCTTTTTCCTGAAAGACCATCAATGTCGAGTTGTTTCGCGACAACTACCTACAAAGACAACAACTTCCACTCAATTCCCGATATAAAACCTTATTGATCGGGAAAATGTATTTGCATTCTAAAATATTTGTTTGAAAATTATGTTTGTTCATCTAAATCATCATAAAAAAACTCTAAATCATAAATCTAAATTTTGCCTCCAAAGTTTATAGAAAATTTTAATATTTTACATTCTCAAATCATGCGACCTCTTGATGACAAATCAACAATATCAAATTACGGATCAATATGTGTAGGTTTCATTCACTGGGTTAGAAGGTAGAGTAGACACAGATGGGTAGATCACACAATGCAGAATATGACTGAGGATACTTCAATAAATTGGTCAAGAGATAAGGTCAAAAATTTAAGATTAACTTTCTATAGGACTAATTAGATTGGCTTCGATAGGAGCTGACTAAAATATGGATTAATAATAATTTTCACGTAAGACAATTGCAAAGCATAGTTATGTAAAGAGTGGTCAAGATTTGTCCTTCCTCAATTGTTATTTTATATTAGAAGAAGATGATATCTAAGATTGAGGTATAATTCAAATCTATTAGATTCATACCATTTTCAACTGGATGCCTTGAAAAAAATTGACGTGTTGTTATTATTATTACAGGAAAGGAATACATTTACATTGACCACACTTGCGCAAATAGCTCACTTCGCAAATGATTGGTGTTGCATGTACTGTCTAGAATGCAACAAGGAATTTGAGGAAACAAGGTACCAGAAGCAGTGTCCGGAGTATTTTGGATATAGTAACTTAGACCTGATGTAATACTTATGTTCTTTTTTTATAGCTTTTCTACAATCTATTTATTTAATAAAAATGAACATTGCAAATACATAACATCAACAAAAATTAGACAAATTACGTTTGACAATAATGGATACTGATGGTCTGGAAACAGCATAAGAAAGGAATTGTTGTAAAAGAATTGTTGGGATATACAACGGATTACTTTTTTTTTTTTTTGCTAAGAAAGGAATTCATTAAAAATTAAGCCAAATTACAGCTTTGATCCTTTTGAATTGAGTTTAGAAGGAATTCAGGTGGATTTGAGTTCCAAATAGAACCACCATTAATTCTGGAATTTTTTGCCATTACATATGCTACTCCATTAGCTTCCTTTTTAACATGGGAACATGACCAAGAACAAAAATAATTTAAAAGCTGCCTACATTCCTGGATTGTACTATTTGTTGTCCACTGAATACCTCCAATGGCTCCATTTATTGCTGCTGCTACATTTTTATTGTCTCCTTCTAGGTGAAGATTAAGGACTCCATTTGCTTTTCCCCATTTGATAGCTTCTAGAGATGCTACTGCTTCTCCCTGTTCTTCATTTATAGCTTTTGAACACTCCCCTTTGGCTCCCATGAATTTTCCTGCATAGTCACGCATAATTAGTCCAATTCTAATAGGTGTGTTTTCATCAATATAAGAAACATCAAAGTTTATTTTCAAATCATTCATTTTTGGTGGAGTCCATCTTTGTTCCTTAGCCACCTGATTAGCATCATGAATAACATTGAGAGAGTTTTCCCAATCATATATGGACAGCTTTATAGTATTGATGTAATCAGTTAATCTGATTTGAGCTTTATCAAAAACTACTGAGCAGCGTAATCTCCATATATTCCATAAGATATAGACAATTAACCTTACATGTTTCTGAGTATCTTCCACAAAGAAATTGCTAGATTTAAACACATTCTCAAGCCAGGTTATAAACTCACCATTTCTGTAAGTACTTATTAGACTAATGTCTATAGCACTCCAAATACTAGTAGATACATGGCAGTCTATAAACAAGTGATGTATTGTTTCTATATGATTATCACAAAATGGACAGTTACTAGGTATACTATCAACATATCTAGAAATCTTTTCTCTTGTGGGAACACAGTTTTGTAAGCATTTCCAAAGAATGTGATGTATTTTGGGAGGTAATTTAACCTTCCACAACCTCTGCCAGGGAAAAGTATTATTATTAATAACATTTGTTCCCTGAGCTGCATCAAGCAAAATGTTGTAAGCATATTTCACTGTAAATATGCCATTTCTATTTCCTAGCCACCTTATCTGATCATTGCCTATCATAGAAATTATGATACTACAAATCTTATCCACTATGAATTTTGGGAAAAGAGCATTTAGTGTGTTAAGATTCCAAGTTCTAGTGTCTTTATCAATCAATTGGCTAACAAACTTCATATTAGAAGACATGTAATTTGTAGGAAGGTTTTTACCAATTTCTGGAACACATATATCTTTCCAGATATGAATACTGTTACCATTAGCAATTTCCCAGCAGTGATGTTTTCTCACAATTTCCAGACCATCTAAGACACCTCTCCAAATCCAAGAACCATGACCACTTATCTCACCTGATAAAGGTTCACAATCAGGGAAATACTTATGTTTTAGAACCTGAACCCAAAGAGCATTCGGTTCCTGTAACATTCTCCAAGCCAATTTAGTTAGCAAATCCAAATTAAAGATACCAGATTTCCTAATATTAAGACCTCCATTATGCTTAGGGGATGCTACATTATCCCAATTAATGAGATACAAACCTCTTTGCTGATCAAACTTGTTCCACCAAAATCTTCTCTGAATATTGTCAATTCTATCAGTAAGTTTCTTCGGCATTTTAAAAACAGACATTTGGTGTGTTCCTAGAGTACCTAGAACATTTTGAGTGAGAACAGTTCTACTTGGTTGATTGAAAATTTTAGATTTCCAACCTGACAATCTACCACTATAGCTGTCTAACATACCTGAAAAAGACTCTGTTTTGTTTTTTTGTAAAAGTAAAGGAACTCCTAAGTATTTGTCTTGAAGACTCAACTTTTGAATTCCTAGGATATTAGTAACAGAGTTCTTAACATGATCATCAGTTTTAGGACTAAAAGACATACCAGATTTCCCAAAGTTAATAGCTTGTCCAGAGGCTTTGGAGAAATTGTCGATAATAACATAGAGATGTTGAACCTGAGAAAGGTTAGCTCTAGTAAAAATAAGCATATCATCCGTAAAAAAAAGATGTGATATTGCAGGACCCTTCATAGAAGCTTTCACTCCATTTATTTTTTTCTGTCTTTCCGCTTCACTCAACGCTTTAGAAAAAACATCCAAACAAAGAATAAATAAATAGGGAGACAGGGGATCACCCTGCCTCAAGCCTCTAGTAGGTATAAATTGTTTACTAGGAGCCCCATTGAGAAGAACAGACGTAGAGGTAGTCGTAACACATTGGCTAATCAATTGACACCAATCAGCACTGAAACCAAGAGCCTTAAGACAGTTCATAAGAAATGGCCATTCAATTCTATCGAAGGCCTTGCTCATATCTAACTTAATGGCTAACAAACCTTTCTTAGTCTTACTTTTTTTCATAGTATCAATAATCTCATGGGCAATAACAATGTTATCAACCATTTGCCTGCCAGGCACAAAAGCTGCCTGATAAGGAGAGATTATTTTGCTAAGTAAAGGCTTTAATCTATTGGTAATTAACTTAGATATAATTTTGTAAGATGTATTACACAAACTAATGGGCCTGAAGTCAGCAGCAGTCTTGGGACAGTTAACCTTAGGAATTAAAGAGAGGAAATTATGGTTATTTTCTCTCAACATATGTTTACTATGAAAGAAAGATTGGATCATTTTCACAGTATCATTGCCAACTATGTCCCACATTTTTTGATAGAACCCAGAGGGGAATCCATCTGGTCTTGGGGATGTCCATGGTTTCATTTTGAAAACAACATCTTTAATTTCAGCAGGAGTAGGTATTCTAGTCAAATCAGCATTATATCTATCAGTAATACAAGGAGTTAAGCAATTCAGTAAAGAGATATCACCATTAGGATTACTTGTACTACTCATACTAGCAAAGTGATTATAAATATTATCAGCAATATTATCTCTAGAGCATAACCAATTCCCATTATTATCCTGTATAGCTTCTATACTGGTCTTTTTCTTTCTAAAGTTGGCCCTAGTGTGAAAATATCATGTATTTCTATCATCAAATTTCATGCTATCATCTTTATCTCTTTGCTTATGAAAATCTTCTTCAATGTTTTTCCAATATTCTAGCTTATTGTGAATACTAACCAATCTAGGATCCATACTGTCTACAATCCCTTGATCATGAAGATCATTAGCAAGATTATTGAGTCTATAAAGATTAGTTTGAATATGACCAAATTTTTTGATGTTCCACTGACCTAAGGCATTCCTCACTTGTCTAAGAGAACATTTATGCTTGAAAGCTATGGAACCTACATCATTTGTTTGCCAATTATCTTTGATAATAGCTATACAACTATCATCTCTTAACCAACATTTGTTAAATTTCCTAGGCTTTTTCACATTTTTATTTTCTCTGGAGTTCGTGAAAATAATTGGACTATGGTCACTGGCTATAGGAGCCAGATGATAAATATGAGAATTAGGATACAATTGATTCCATAAAGCATTTCCTAAAACTCTATCAAGTCTTTCCTGGATGAAATTCCATGTCTTTTATTAGACCAAGTGTAAGGATTACCAGAGAAAACAATGTCTTGCATTCCTAGAGTCTCTATCCAGTCCACAACAGCATTAAGTTCAGTTTGAGAATGAGGTATACCACCTGACTTTTCAGAATTACAAAGAATTATGTTTAAATCTCCCATCAATATCCAAGGGGAATTTAAACTAGAACCAAAATGCTGGACATAATCCCATTGAGCATTCCTATTGCCATTAGAAAGGGCACCATACATACAAGTGAGATTAATTTTAGTCCTAGCATCAATGTTTAGCTCACAATTAATAACATTATATTGACAGTCTAAAATTTTCAGATTTAGACCATCTTTCCAAAGCAAGCAAAGCCCCCCAGCTAGACCAACAGGGTTTATGAAGATTTTATTTGGATAATTCAAAGGCTTAATGAAGTTATCCATTTTTTTTTTCCTTAGTCTTGGTTTCACTTAAGAACACTACATCAGGATCATTTATCCTAATTAAATTTTTTAATTGGGACCTAGTATCTTTGTTTCCATACCCTTGAACATTCCAGGATAAGAGCCTCATTTGAATCAAAAAATGATTATTCTTAGCACACTCAAAAATTCTATATCTAATCCTTGTATAACTACTAATACGATTCAGAACAATAATACTAAAGTTGCTAGAAAACCTAAAACTATAATTTGAAATCAAAACCACACAATTAATAAAATCACCCCAATAAAACCAGTGAAGAAAAGCATAATTAAAACAACTAAATGAAAAGAAAACTAAATCAGATGTAATTAGAAAAAAATCGCAAACCTGATTTGCAGTGCTCGTACGGATTTCAGCAATATGCTAGTAATTGGCCGAACATCCCTGTTGATTATGTGCAATGAAACCTCCAATTTGAGTAGTAAAATTCTCTATTTTTTTCATAGCCCCATCACCATGTTGATAATTCATATAAATATCCATAGTAGATCTGGTATCATCGGCTCCGGATCCTTCCATCATCGATTCATCACTCTGAAAAATTGGGTTGTTATGGGTGGAGTGATTTTGGTTGGGATTAGCTTCCTTCAGAGGCATATCATCTTCTCTGGTTCTTTTGTTTCTCCTTGCTTCTCCTTCATCGAGGTTTTCATTTTCTTCATTGACCATGGATGATGAAGCACCTTCCATAGTATCCATATTGCTATTCACATCCGAAGCTAGGATATATGCTGCCAGAAATTTTTTTCCTTCCTCAGTCAGACTATATTCAGCAAATTCTGAATCTATCATTGTTTCCACCTTATGCTCTTGAGCTAACCTCTCACAATTCTCCTCAACATGTTCCACCACCCAGCACTTTTTGCATAGTTTATAAGGTTGTCTTTCAAAATGATAGATTACCCAAATCTTATCACCATTTGGTGTATATGACCATCCACCTCTCCTTAATGGCTCCCTCAGATTAACTTCAATAAACACAGTATTAGAGACATGTCCTCTAGGAATCCTCTTTCTTCCATTTGGAGATACTTTCTTCCCAATATCCAGGCAAATATCATTTACTAGCTTTTCATTCAAAATAATTTGCTTAAGGTTTCGGAGTTGCACACACCAGACTTGACTTATAAATTTATAATCTTCAAGTGGTATGTCAGATTTATATTCCTGGATAGATAGAAGATAACCCAACATCGACCATGGTGCATTGATTAGAATATCATCATAGGCTTGTTTCCTTTCAAACCCGAAGACAAAGAGGTTAGCTCCTTTTGAAATAATCTGAAATCTCATGTAACATCTCCACTTAAGATTCACTTCCTACTTAACCTTTTCATGATTTAGGGGATCCTTGCAGATGAGTTTACCCAACAAGTTATAACTCCATTCATCTGCTGCGTCTTTCACAACTTGAGCTGAAGTTATTGTTCTTCTGAGAATTCTTGGGTTGTTATTACCAAGAGTTGCAGATTGCATACTTTGATTTAGATTTTCCATCCCTATTCTACTGAGTTCACCACGTTTTTTCTTAAAGTTTTTGGGGTTAAAGCTCAAGGAAAACAAAGGCTTTATAACTTTAGGGTTTTGGAGTAAAGGCGGATATTTTATTGGTTTGTAGAAGGGAAGAAGATAAACCAGATTTTCTTGTTTCCTAAAATATTTGGGTAGATAACTATAAGACTTAATTTCCGGAATAATATTTTTGAATTTTTTTTGAATGCTACATAGAGGGAAAGTTTCCTTGTTTCGGTTACCGGATAGTTGGCACTTGACTAGATTTTTGACTTTTGCAACCCATTGAGCAGGATAGAGATGATGAAGTTTGATCATGATCAAACTATGATATTATTTCATGAAGAAAAATTGGAGCTGACAATGATATGAATCCCAAAATGACCTTCTGGAACACAGTGATACATGGCTATTATACGACCTATTCGAAAACAAGCAGAGAAGCTGAGAATCGACTTTGATTGTTGAAGGTTTCACCAAAAGGTTTCCACGACTGGATATTACACAGATACCAACAAAGAGTCCTGCCAATAGAAATTATAAATCCATTAGCAATGAAAATCAACCAAGAGTTTATAATCAACAAGGAACAAACAACAAAGAGTTTCAAAATAATTTTTTTGGATCTTAGATTTCTTTGACAAGCAAATCTAAGATAAATTTAAGAATAATAGAAACAGATAAAGAATATAAACATATTATAATCAATGAAAACTAATTGGTAAACATGATAACAATGAAAGGTTTCAATTCAAAAATTGGATCAGACTTTGTGTGCGGAATACACCTCTTTCGTTCTTTGATATACAACGGATTACTTGATAAAAATGAAAGAGGTATAACTATTTCGATTCTGAAATCACATAAAGTTCACAGTAGAAGATGGCATCAAGTTTAAAGTTAGTAACAAACATAATACGACTAACTAAAATGTTAAAAAGAATACAAGATACATAAACTTAGAAAGCCGAGGGACTTGAAGAGGCCAATTTTGAAAACTACAATCTTAGAAAGCAACGATCCACAATACCATAAATTTTTTTAAATAAATATTCAACGTAGAATATGTCAACTTTTAGTAAAGGATCTTTTGACAACCTATTAATTTGAAATAGGATCAGGGAGTACAATATGTGTTCAAGGTTTTTTATGAGGTAATGTATCTCCAGATTGTATTCCAAGTGAAGGTAGGAACATAAGGAAGTGATAAAATGTCCAAGACTTTTGAAGTAACCAAAGCCTTCGTTAAGACGAATTGATGGGCACAACACTTTGTAGAATATTTAATGGCAGAGGTTCGCATATATATAATCCCTCGAAAAGGTAATGGGTACACATTTTAAACATCGTCATCTAATAGTTTGTATCATTCGTTCGATGCAAAAAATACTATTCTCTGCCTATTTGGAGGATCGACAACATGATCATGATAGATGAGTCAGCTGGAGCGAAATAGGAGCATGTGGAGACTTTTATGGACGATATTGATTAGTTAATTTCACTGAGATGAGCGCTGCTGACGACATATTTCCAAAAAAATTTAAACTTCCATGTTCATGTAGAGCATTATCTCATTATAAGCAATGAACCTAAATAAAAAAGTGTTTAGAAGTTAAGATTATATTTCTTTCGTTTGAGAAAATCTCCGACGGTAAAATATTAAAGGAAAAAACAAAGAAAAAATGAGAGGAAAATCCCAACTATTTTTATGACAAACACATATCAAATCATAAGGAGTTGATAAGTATTCGGGACACAAATTATACGATATTTTAAAAATGAACCAATATCATGGCCCGTGCCGTAACTATTCTATTAACAAAAAGAAGAAAGCTACGTTAAGACATAATTTTAGTGAATTTGTTTTCGAAAAATGGGTCATTTGTCCAAATATTTATAAAACATGGTTCAAATGGACGTGTAAAAAAAATTATGGGTGAAATGGACATAAAAAAAATAGCAAGGATGAAACTGGATTCATCCTGGCTTAAACTTAAAAAATAGCGAGGATGAAATTGGATGCATCCTGATGTAAATTAGAAATAAGAAAAAATATTTGAAAATGGGTAGGATAAAACTGGTTACATCATGACTATTTTTATAGTGAAATTTCCTAGAACATTTCCGTGTTGCATTAAGTTTGGACAACTTAGTCAAGTTAAAGAGCGGCCAGGATTCATTCTTGGGAAAGCTAAATCTAGGGCTGTAAGATGATCAGTTTAATTAACTTTCAATAATAAATGTTCTATTAATATTTCATAATAAATGTTTGTTTAATTAATCAAATATAAATACACTTTCATTAATACAATACATAATAGATTTGTTTTATACTAAAATCAGTTGACACTAATGGTGGGCGAGGGTGGTGGATCACCTGTGGGTGTTGGTGAGAATGGTGGAGCGATGACGTTAATGTTGGTGGTGGGGGAAGAAGTAGTGGTAGTGGTATGAGAAAGGTGTCCTAAAGTAGATAAATTACATAATTACCCATGATTTTATTTATTTGGTATTAGTTTTTAAATTTGTTTATTTTTTAAAATTTATAATAAATATTATAGGCCAGATTTTTGTCGGGTCGGGACAGGAAAGAAGATGAACAATTGAGGACTATAAAGTAACAAAGCTCATTCTGAAAGTTAGATACCAAACCAAGATAAATAGCCGTTATAATTGAGAAAATTACCATACAAAAAAAAAACTGTAAAATTATTTTCTTGACATGTTAATCTAAATTATGCATTTGTGACAAGTTAGGAAAGATAAAGATGGCTGAGATTTATTTAGGAAAAAGATAAATCAATGGTTGTGGTTGTTTACATCATTATTGTATCATTAACTTCAAATAATAAATATGTTATTAGTCTCTCATTATAAATGTCTTAATAATATATTTTCATTAAATAAATAATAAATTTATTAATAATCATTACAGATGATTAGTGTGGTCTTTGTGAGTGGTAGTGCAGGGAGCCCGTGACAATAATGCTGGTGGTGGAAAAGGTAGGATGGGTGGTTCTGGTGATGGTAGTGCATGTGCTCAATGTGCCGGTCTATGTCGATAGGACACATGTAACATTATTATGGAAGTTGTGATTGGTTTTTTTTTTTTTTTTTTTTTTTTGAAAATAAGATGGTTATTAATACAAAAGAAATAATTGTTCAGGATGACCATAATTTTTTCACGAAAAATAACCCGAGAAAAACCCAGCGATGATAGGGATAGTAAAGGTTTTCAGTTGATCCCACTACATATTTCACCCGATGATTTTTTCGAGACAAATATTTCGGTCAACCTAGCAATTCTCTGAAAAAACATGACAATTAAAAAACATGGGGAAAAATTGTCACTTTATATAGAGCCAACAAAAAAATGACAAGGGTTTAAATTGACATAATTTTTTTTACTTAGTATGGAAGCCGTGCCGTTACGGCACGGGTGAAGTTCTAGTAATAGAATATAAGAGAAGGAAGGAAGAAGAGAAAAAGCAGTTGTGCAAAGTCGAGCTTCTTTAAGAGGTTTATACCTCTAGGACAGAAACTGAGTTTTCGTATTCTACTATGCTGACTGTAACTCAGTTTTCGTTAGAGTCCATTGAAGAACGGATTTTGTTCACGAAAAGAACGACTAGATTTAGCATATTTCCTTTCACCTGTTTTTCTTTTTCTAATAAAATTAATGTTTTTTTTTTTTTTTGATTTTGTAAATTAAAGCTAAGAGTTAATTTAAAAAGAAAACATTAATACTAAAAAGGGGCATTAGTTAGTAGACCAGGGTTTTAATTCTGCTACAGAGATACTACAGTGATATTGGGTGGGGATCAGAATTATTAAGGGTAAAAGAGTAAGGGAGTAATTGTACATGAAGTTAGGTGTATATTCTAACACATCCTAATTAACCTAGCGGTGAAAAAACGTTGAAATGTTTATAACGTGGAACTCACGTTACTAAAAAGAAATTTGTTGGAAATCTCATCGTTAGAGATTATCAAATTTCGTGTAGTGATCGTATTATCTGAAATAACATTGTTATATGATTTTTTTTGAATAATATGTGGGGTATCAATATAAATTCAGAATTCTAAAATTTTAGATTAATCTTTTCTTTTTCTTTTTTGTTTGGAAAAAATTATAGATTAGTTTTTCAATAACATCTTGGCTAAGAATTAATTCATGACATAGTTACCATATATCTACCTTTAATACCACAAATCAAAATAAATTTCTCGGTGTCAACAATCTGCCTTTTTGGAATAAAAGTGGATTAATTTGGTGAGATCATTTTATCCAGTACCCATTTCAGTCGAGAAGCTAGAATTATTGAGATTAATTTATATAAATCATCATTACTCAGGCTTAACGGTCTAAAACCGATCGGGGTGATTGGATTTTTTTAGTTTGGGAATCAAGGAGTGAAATTTCATAGTTTCAGAAGAAAAAAATTGACCAACAACACTACATCTGATTCTAATAGTTTCCATTGAAACTGAAAGAAACCTGGTGGATACCCATCCGCTCCCGGAGAACCCCAAGCATTCATGCTAAAAAGAGTATTTTTAATTTCATGAACTTTTGGAGCTCTAATTAACTCTGCATTTTCATCACCAGAAATCACTTTATTGATGATACTATTAAAAATGTTATCAATTTGAGTATCATATGGTGTACTAACAATAGAAAAATGATTCCTGAGAAGCCTATACAATTAATCTTTATCGTTTATCCATAGACCAGACTCCTCCCTAGCATATTATCATGTTATGTCTCTTTATATTTGAAGCAACAATATGAATATACCTAATAGACTTATTAAGCTCTTTGAATAATTTATCTCAATTATTTTCTAACCAATAAATATTTTCAATTTTATTCTAGGTTTCCAGTCCATTCTCTAGATCGTTTAGAACTCTTTTTGAGACTACTTTGTTAACTCCTCCAACTGATTGCACACGACTTGCTCACATTCTCATCGTGTGTATGAACACATGTGACATGGACCTCCAGACCAAAACCCTAGTTAATATCCCCCCATGTAACACGATTGATGTCTCATGTGATTGTGGAGTCTGCAAGGCAGATGTGTATTTAGTTAATCAGTTGCTGACTTTATGACTTCATGGGACGATGATCCCTTGTACTGTTGAGTCAGACGTGATTTGAAAATGTTCTGAGATTCATGAATTGAACGTGCCTGTTGAGACAGAGGTATGATTCTCAAGTAAACGTTAATAGTTAAGGTGAGCAAATATTGCTCATTCGATAAATCAATGCTTATACAATAGGAGGGTTTGCTGTTTCACCCAGCGGCTAGGATACATAGGAAATTCTAACTACTGGATGAGATATGCTCTCCCTTCCTAGAAGAACATACTAGATTGGTTAATCCATTGACTGCCTTTTCCTTTTTCAATCCCACGATAGGTATTCATTCCCATACTTGAAAGCAAATCATAAAAACAACCTTCAGTGTATGTAACACACACCAGAGTAGAATTTCTTCAATTCCGATTCACATCTCTTTCATGTTGATGTAATCTTTTCTATGTACCTTCCTGATTCCATAACATATCATAAACTCTAGATTGTATTCTCCGTTCGTAGGTATTCCCTAGATTCTATTCACTTTATGTTGCTGTAATCTTTTCTCTTTACCTGCATCTCAAAAAAAAAAAAAACCGCTCATCCTTGCATTAATTGGATCAGGTCTATAAAAGGGCTAATCCGAATCAAAATCAACATCAGTTCCAGTCGAACATGTGAGTATTCTTTCCCTAGATTCAATTTTCGGTTTACAACTACTTTTTGTCCGCTGATTTTTTTTTTGTTTCGTTCATGCAAAATTGCTTGAATTTTCGATCTCCTGTGAGAAGTTGGTGTTGTGGCTATTGGTTTCTCGTTCCTAATTTTAATTTTTCAATTTTGTTTTAAAATCGTTCATTAGGTCAATTGAATCGAATTTCATGAAATAAGGCTAATTCATGTAGCTTTCTTGAAGTTTCAGTTTTAGGTTTTGATTCATTTTCCAATATCCTGCATACGATTGTTCTTATTCCCATGATTATGTACACTGATTGTGCAGCTTGGAATGGGGTAAATTTTTAGTTAGTGTATGTGTGAAGTTATGTATAACGAGTTGTTTTCAACAATCTACATATTCTTTTCCCCGCTCAGAAATCTCATCGCTAGGATATGTGGAAGTAATAAGGTGAGTGTTGCCATTGAGTTGTCTATGAAGATGGTGAATGGTAATGATAATCAAGTTGTTCATTGCAAAGGTGGTTTAATCAGTCAGGCTATTAATTTTTCTGTGAAATGGTTAGTGATTTGAGCATTCCTCCAAATGTTTTCTTTTACAGATCTCTGAAGGTTTTATGCTTCTGGGAGGTTAAATATAGTCATAAGAACCTCTAGTAATCGGAATTTCAAGTGCAAATTTTGTGTAACAAAACACACAGAGAATGTTGCAGAGAATCCTGAGATTGCATGCAAAAATACAATTCCAGGATCTTAAGTTTTCTAGGTTTTGATTTGCAGGGGTTTTGGCTAGACTATGAACTGAATAAGTCTTTCGTTTCCGATTGATGAAACAGAAGATGGTTGTTGGTGTGAAAGTAACTTCTAACTTTCTGCTTCTTCTTTATCCCAGGAAAACACAATAGGAGATTGGTTTTGACATAATTGGATGCTGCTGTATTATCTGTTCTTTTCTCGCCGACGTAAATTGCAGGTATTATTACCACTCAATTGGAGTTTTATTTGGGGATTTAAGTTTTCAGAATGTTTCAAAGTGCTAAGGTGATATAGAAGGTATTGAAAAGATATTATTACCACAAAATAGACCCACCGGTAAACCGTACCAGGATTCCACAATAAGCCATATGGGTATCCACAATAGACCCACCGGTTTCCACAATAAACCGTATTCTTCCCTTTCCAAATAGCTTGTGCGGCATGCACGTACACTATTTATATAGGGTACAAACACCAGTCTGCACCCAAAACCATGTGACAACCGCCAAGAGGTAAAAGCCTCAACTCCCCACTGAATTTGCTTCCTTACATTGACCATTGGAGATGCTTGTACATTCCAGAGCTAATGGTTCTATCTCCATTGGCCACAATAACTAGCAATTGAGCTGTTTGTTCTATTGGTACTTCCAGCTGCTGACCTAAATCTCTGTCAATGAAGCTATTAGTGCTCCCAGTGTCAATCAAAATGGAGATGAATCTCTTCTTAACATAACCAGGTATCCTGATGGTCTCACTGTTAACACAACATGTGAGAGGATGGAGTGATATCTCCATATTTGTCTTAACTAGAGGGTCAGCATTCTAAACCCCTTATTACCCTTGCAAGTCCTCATGCTTCCGTGGTTCATCTGGCTCATCTAAGGCTAGCATATACAATTGTTGCTGCTTACACTCGTGTCCAAATGTGAACTTTTCATCACAGTTATAGCATGACCCTCTTGACTTCCTCTCCTTCAGTTGCTCATAAGTAAGTTTCTTAATAGGGAGGTGATTGGTTTTTGAGGTGGAAGAGCTTGGATGGAAAGATGGCCTTGTAAGGTGTTTAGGAGTATTGGATAATGTGTTGTGGCTAGCATTTTTTGTTGAAGTGGATGGTAGGTAAGAGGTGGTAGGGTAGGTCTTGTAGGAAGATTTAAATTTCTTTTGTTGACCCTCTACAAATAGTTCTTGTAGCTTAGCCAGTTGGAAGGCTTATGATAATGTTGAAGGTTTAAACATTTGTATAGTGGTTTTTATTTCTTCCTTCAACCCGCTTATAAAACTTAAAACAAAATATACTTCAGTCATGTAAGGGTTTTTACTCAACATAATGGCCTTGAGGGTCTCAAATCTTTTAAAATACTCCTCTACACTAGATACTTGAACCAATTTATTGAACATGGCCACATAATTATCATTGGCTATATCCTCAAAACGAGTACAAACTGCAAGACAAAAATGAGACCAAGTGATAGGACCCTTACCAATATGATAGTCAAAGAACCAAGAATCTGCTTTACCCTCCATGTGTAAAGAAGCAGTACCCACATAGTCCTTCTCTTCAATGCCTCTGTTGATAGAGAAGAATCTTTCGCATTTACGAAGCAATCCTTTTGGGTTGTCACCATCAAATCTGGGAAAATCCTGCTATGGGGGTCTATGAGAGGTGTAGTTATGGTGAGAAATAGCATGAGTATCATCATCTATGACGTCCTCTGTGTACTCGTTATCTCCTATCTCTCTTTCTGTTTCCTTATTCTTGAAGTTAGATGCAATATTATTTAAAACTGCTGTTGTACTTTTCTGTGATTCAGCGTTTTGAGTAAGTAATCTCTCCAGTAGTGAGTGTAACTTATCAGCTTTATCTGAATCGTCCTTTCTCTGAGTAGCCTCACGATATGCTTTTGATGATAACTCTTCTGTCAGTTTTGTAAATAATGATTTCATCTCCTTAGCATGACTCTCAAATTTTCTTTCTAACTCTTTAATCGATGGTCCTGTCATGGTATATCTAACCTTCTTTTGATGCCAATTGTTATGAAATAACAAGATATATGAACACAGTACGCCAAGGGAAAGATAATATTGGGATAATGGAGTAAATATGGTAACTCACTGTCTCATTCCTGAGAGATCAGAACACTGACTCATTCCTGAGAGATCAGTTTTCTTAGCAAGCTCTGCTCTGCCTCCTTACAAGCCAAGGAAGGAGTTATAAAGAAAAACCCTAAACAATCCAGATGCACAGATCATGACCATTGGTTACTAAGGATTAATTAACGCAACTAACGGCTAATCTAGCTTAATTAATACTAACTTCTCTACTAACAAGTAACCTTTACTAAGGGCACCCTGAAGTTGATACGAGCAACCTAAAACATGATAAGGGCAGACCATTACATGACAGTATTCCCTAGATTCTATTTACATCATGTTGCTGTAATCTTTTTTCTTTACCTGCATCTCAAAAAAAAAAAAACGCTCATCCTTGCATTAATTGGATCAGGTCTATAAAAGGGCTAATCCGAATCGAAATCAACATCATTTCTAGTCAAACATGTGAGTATTCTTTTCCTAGATTCAATTTTCGGTTTACAACTACTTTTTGTCCGCTGATTTGTTTTTTGCCATGAAAAATTGCTTGAATTTTCGATCTCCTGTGAGAAGTTGGTGTTGTGGCTATTGGTTTCCCGTTCCTAATTTTAATTTTTCAATTTTGTTTTAAAATCTTTCATTAGGTCAATTGGATCGAGTTTCATGAAATGGGCTAATTCATGTAGCTTTCTTGAAGTTTCAGTTTTGGTTTTGATTCATTTTCCAATATCCTGTTGTTGATGGTGGTTTTTAGACAAAGGGTGAAATCGTAAAACCCCGCATAACCTAATGTCACCGGTGACACATTTATTAAAACACTTAATGCATATAGTCAATAATCAATGGGGGTATTTTTTCAAATTAGGGTTACAACGAGCAAAAACCTAATTCCCCTCCGTGCCAATGGCAAATCATGCCATCCACACCTAGCCCGAGCTAGCTGCGCCATGCCAAACGCACTCTGCCTTGGCCCTAGCTATGCTAGTTACACCAAACGCGCCAAAGCATGCCAACCATGCTAGTCGCACCTCCATGCCAATGGCAAATCATGCCAGCCACACCTAGCCCAAGTTAGACGCGCCATGCCAAACGCACTCTGCCTTGGACCTAGCTATGCTAGTCACACCAACCACGCCAAAGCATGCTAGCCGCACCCCTGTTCCAACGGAAAATCATGTCAGCCACAAAAATGCGCCAAAGCATGCCAACCATGCTAGCGGCACCTCCGTGCCAACGGAAAATCATGCCATCCATACCAAACGCACCAAATCATGCCAACCATGCTAGCCGCACCTCAGTGCCAATGGAAAATCATGCCAGCCACACCTAGCCCAAGCTATCCGCGCCATGCCAAACGCACTCTACCTGGCCCTAACTATGCTAGTCACACCAAACGCGCCAAATCATGCCAACCATGCTAGCCGCACCTCAGTGCCAATGGAAAATCATCCCAGCCACACCTAGCCCAAGCTAGCCACGCCATGCCAAACGCACTCTACCTTGGCACTAGCTATGCTAGCCACTTTCCTTACCAAGCCGTTATGCCATTGGCGTTTGCCAAAGTAGCTCCCGCACCCTAGGCTTACAAACCGTGCAACCTAGGCTAATATGGCCGTGCATTCCATTGGCACATGCCAATACGTACCGCTAGACACTTTCCAAGCCGCTATGCCATTGGCACATGCCAAAGTAGCGCCCGCGCCCTAGGCTTGCAAACCGTGAAACCTAGGACAATATGGTCGTGCGTGCTATTGGCACATTCCAACACGCACCGCTAGCCACTTTCCAAGCCGTTATGCCATTTAGTACATGCCAAAGTTGCGCTCGCGCCCTAGGCTTGCAAACCGTGCAACCTAGGCCCAAGTGGTCGTGCGTGCCATTGGCACATGCCAACACGCACCACTAACATCTTTCCTTACCAAGTCGCACATGCCATTGGCACATGCCACACGCTCCCCTAGCAACTTTGGATTTTCCACTTGCACTCAAAGTGCAACCCGCGACCAAGGCATTCCGCTCATGCCATTGGAACATGCCACACGCTCCCCTAGCAGCTTTGGCATTGCCACTTACACTCAAAGTGTAACTTGCGGTCAAGGCATTCAACACATGCCACACGCGCCACTAGCAGCTTTTTCATGGCCACTTGCACTCAACGTGCAACCTACCACCAAGGCATTTCGCACATGCCATTGGCACATGCCACACGCGCCACTAAAATCTTTGTCATGGCCACTTGCACTCAACGTGCAACCTACCACCAAGGAATTTCGCACATTCTATTGGCACATGCCACACGTGCCACTAGCATCTTTGGCATGGACACTTTCACTCAACGTGCAACCTACCACCAAGGCATTCCACACATGCCATTGGCACATGCCACACGCTTCCCTAGCAGCTTTGGCATTGCCACTTACATTCAAGGTGTAACTTGCGGTCAAGGTATTCCACACATGCCATTGGCACATGCCACACGCTCCCCTAGCAGCTTTGCATTGCCACTTGAATCCAAAGTGCAACCAACTCTCGAGACATCAACACAAAACTGGGGGATGCTTTCTCATGGTTTTGGTTTGGAGGTCACGGCATGCAGCGTACAATACGCTCGTTTTAAGAAAGCGTGAAAAGGAATAAAAACGGTCAATTAAATGGGGAAATAA
Source organism: Papaver bracteatum (assembly GCA_023529315.1). Classification (NCBI taxonomy): domain Eukaryota; kingdom Viridiplantae; phylum Streptophyta; class Magnoliopsida; order Ranunculales; family Papaveraceae; genus Papaver; species Papaver bracteatum. The sequence continues at coordinate 337,681 of JAJJWX010001777.1, forward strand.
AAGTGAAAAACATTTTCACTCTTAAACACGCCGGTTACCACCTCCTCCCATTTAACTACCTTTTATTTCCTTCCGTAATGAGTCCAGGGTACGTTTCAATCTCAACTTGTATAAATAGGTCTCACCTATTTTCTACCAGACAACAAGTCTTGGTCAGGAGAAAAATACAACACTATCAGAAAGCAACTTTTGCAAGCTCACCCAAAAGGCTTCCATCTCTTGCAATCTTCCAAAGCTTCTACTTTTTATGATACAAGTCGAGACACTACCCAACCATAACTCTCTGGTCTCATCCTTTCTTCGATATCCTCCCCAAATCAACCCTTATCCTCCACTTTGTGACCGAAGCAAGTCTGGAACGACCATTTATTGGTTTAGGCCGGACTTGTACAGATTGATCTCTCGAATCTAGAAAGTGCTCACGTGCATCACATTTGTTTAGGGTTTAAATTAGTTTCTCACTCACCTACCGAATTTACCAAAATCGGAAGAAACTATTTTTACCCATAAACAATTGGCGACCACGGCGGGAGGATTGATCTGTCGGCTCCAATGTCAGACTGTCGATTTCGTTCTTCGACCCAGATGTCAAGATGGTAGGGGAAGGAGACTCAATCTACTCAGCTACCAGACAAACCGGTTACCAGTCATAAAGGCTACACGAGAAAACTGGGGACTCGCTGAAAATGCTACCAGCGATTGGGGACTTGCTAGCAATTCTACCAGCAAAGCTTCCTTTTACATGGAAAGGGGCATGTTCACAAAAAAAAAACCTATGAAGCGAGTAAGTTTAGACTGGGCAAGATATACGATCAGTTTTTGGGTTTTTAGTAAAACCGACACATTATTGTGTCTTGTGCCGATTGATAGCATACACTTTCATAAAAGCAATATCCCTTTTCACAAAGCATAATCAGAGTTATATTATCGAAACCATTCATCCCAGAAATAATCTAATATCCTCAAAAGCTACCAGCTGTCTATCAAAACCGGTCGAACTTTAAACCAGACATCCAGTATGTTTTTCAAAAAGAAAAAAAGAACCTAAATGAAAGTTTAACAGAGAAGACATTCAAGGAAAATCATCCAACAAAGGTATGCTCTTCTTGGAGAAAGTCAACTTTGCATCTTCAAGAGCCGCTCTCTTCATAGTCAACATCTTGGAAAGCTGTTCAAGTTCTACCTCCTGTCGTGCAATCTCCTCTGCAGAAAGGCTTCCTACTACTGCATCTTTCGACTTCTGGATCTCAGCAAGGCCTTCGACAAACCACGAAGCGTTGAGCTCCTTTTCTACACATACGTCGCGATGGTGCTCCCAGTCGGCAATGATATTTTCAGAAATGGTGTGGCCACTCACCTCACGCATGTCCTCGATGGAAGATAAAGCCTCTTCCACACGCTTAACCAGGGCAAACCGACTAGTGATCTTCTTGGTTGTGGCCATATGTCCATGTTTATCCCAGATTCTGGTATACAACGCCTCATACTTAGCTAGCACGCTGAAACCGCCAACCAGTACATGACCTGGGTAAGGAACCAAGTACGGGGGATCAAAAATAGCGCCTGCAACTGGACCCGCGACTTGCAAAGGGTCTTTTTCCATGTCTACGGCAACAACCATCTGGGAATCATCCACCGTTTCAACCACATCTATGCCCGGCGATTTGATAACTCCCATATCCAAGTTACAAGCAGCGGTCGCTGTCACCAAAGGCAAGTTTTCGTGTAACTCCTCCCCAGAATCATCTTCCGAACCAGATTCCTCCTGCAAACCTGAGTTAGACATTTTTTCAAAAGAAAAAAAAACGGAAGAAGAAGGAAAAAGAAGCGCGAAACTCACCGAACCACTTCCCGAAAAAGAACCAGTGCTGTCAGAAGAATCACTCTCACTTGTCGAACTTTCTTCTTTCTCTGGATCATCACCGTTATGAGAAGGCTCAGTGCTTCCGGAATTCTTCGAAGGAATTTCCGCCTCCTGGAAACGTGCAAGGGAAGCGAAAGCATTAACACTACCGAAGCCCTAGTAGAAATAAGATACATGTTTTCATTATAAATTCACGTGTTTCGAGACAAAACAACAAGGAGACGACACATACCTGGTTATTGGAAGAACTGAAAGACACTAGAGCCGCATGAGGGTCTTTTGAAACCGACCAGAACCCGCCATCACGATTCTTCGTTCTCTGTTCCTTTGCCTGGGGACTTTTCGAGTTGCCAGACAATTTTCGCTTGAGGTCCCTCAACATCGGATACTTCTTCAAAACTGCTGGGGAAGGTTTACAACGAATATTCTCCATCACGTTATTTACAAAATCTTGGATCATAATGAACTCATCGTACCAGAACTTACTATAGCCAAAAGTCATCGAAGTTACCCTTCTCGTTTGAAAGAAGGGAAGGCGAATACCCGGCTCAAGGGAAATGGCATTGAGGGCGGCACGTAATGAATCCTTAGGAATCACCAGATGGTAAGAAAGAGGCACCCCTTGATCAAAACCCATGTGACGAGCGGTACGGTCAATATTGTAAGCGGCTATTCGGAAAGACCCCATAAAGAAAGATGGCATATAACCAGGCAGGCATCTTTGAATAAACAAGTTTTCACCAACACTCAAACCTCCGTCAGAAGACAAAATCATGTTTGGAGTAGAAGCAAAGGTGTCAATTTGAGTCACAGACCTATGGACCGGCTCCCATGGGCAAAAACGGATTTCATGCGACTTATCGAGAAGACTAACCAAGCTCACACCAACTCTTGGACGTCTGTTCACCCATCGAAGAATTCGGGAGCCACACCAACTCGCGGGGATCAAAGGCAAAGGTTTCAGAGCATATTTCTCGAAGTGCTCCCATAACCAGGATTGCAGGAAAAAAACATGCGCATATGAATCCACTTTCATGAAACCATTCGAAACCCGCATGTTCGCAACTAGGTGGTCCAGATGCACATACATGGAACCAAGGAATAAGTTTCCAATGGGAAGAACTTCACCTTTTTCCAACTTCACAGCAATCACTAACAACTCTGGTCTTATTTCCTTCTTGCCAGAACTGTCATCAAAAATGTCTCTAGACAACCAAAGAGCCAAAAATGCTGCAACGTGAAGATCACTTCTTTTCTGTTTAGGTTCTAGATCGTGCGGAAACCATTGAGATATCCACCAGCTGTAAAATCACTTTTCATCCTCTTTTCGAACATAATACTTCGACTTTGCGGTGGAGTCTTTTCAAGCGAAATCTCCCAGATTAACGGCAAGGTCATCCCGAATCTTCTCCTCATCTTCATACAATTAGATTTTAAGATTCCCGGTTACCGGAAGATTCATCAAGAGAGCCACACTCTCCACGGAGAAAGTTATTTCACCCCATCTACATATGATCGTATAGGTGTCCGAACACCATCTGGAGATGAAAGCAACCAAGACCGGGATATCCTTCCTAATCTGGAGACTTCATCAAGCTCGACAAAGATCAATAACTCGCGCTCGAGTCAAGTTGGTATTTATGTGCTCCTTACTCACCATGAACTCAACCCATCTATCAAAAGAACGCAATGGGCTTTGACACATCCTGAAATCAATGTTGGAAGAAGAATATACCCCTTTATGAAGACAAAATCGTATGGTGTTCTCTGGGCGAACCGAACGTGCTCTCTTTTCATCTTCACCACCGGTTAACAAAATTGGCACGAAACCTGGATGATTCTTCCGAGCAGGGGTGAGGGGTTTGGCAAAGAATTCATCATCCGTGTTTGGTTTGGAATTATCAACATACTTCGATGAAGCAAAATTTTGTTCAGGTAACATCTTGTCGGATTTCTTCATAACAATTTGGTAACAATATATCTGCGCAAAACAAACGGAGAAAGACGAAATTATCTCCCTGACACATGACCGCACCAAACAAACAAAAAGAAGAGAAAGTGTTTCTCTACGGATTCAAAACTGCATGCGCAGTATTTTCTTCAGGTCCGAAATTCATATATGCAATATTTCTTATGGGTTCGAAGTTATATAAAGAACATATGCAGTAATTTTCTTCGGGATTCATATATGGTATTCTTCTTCGGGATTCATATACAATATTCTTCTTCGGGATTCACATATAGTATTTTTTCGGGTTCAAAATTATATACGCAGTATTTTCTACGGGTTCGAATGCGTCTGCGGTATCCTTCTTCGGGTTCAAAATTATATACGCAGTATTTTATATGGGTTCGAATGCATCTGCAATATCCTTCTTTGGGTTCAAAATTATATACGCAGTATTTTTTACGGGTTCGAATGCGTCTGCAGTATCCTTCTTCGGGTTCAAAATTATATACGCAGTATTTTCTACGGGTTCGAATGTGTCTGCAGTATCCTTCTTCGGGTTCAAAATTATATACGCAGTATTTTCTACGGGTTCGAATACTCCTATAGTATCCTTCTTCGGGTTCAAAATTATATATGCAGCATTTTTCTACGGGTTCAAATCATATATGAAGTATTTTCTTTGGGTACATATATACAATATCTTCTACAAGAAGCACGCCAAGAAATCATATGCGCAATATCATTGCAAGGATCATAAAATAAAAACGCTTATTGTTAGGGTTTGCACCTACATAAAAAGGGAAACAAGAGAAGTATTGGAAAACATACCTGGAAGCCGGTTTTTCTTTGTGACTCTGCCGCTAGCGTGAAAGGATGAAAGAACAAAGTGCAAGATGAGAGAAAGGAATTCTATATATAGGCGTGAAGATTCCGAAATAGGGAAGGACTTCCCTTTACCAAAATCGTGCGTATAAAGACCGGTCCCACCAGTTAGCACGCTTAGTTTCCTACCAATCGCGCCAACTTCCCAGTATCCCAATTGCATCGGTCCCACCAATTGCGCCAACTTCCCAATGACCGCCCAAGTCGCGCCATCTAGCACGCTCAGCTTCCCCACCTTGCGCCGGTCCCACCAGCTAGCACGCTCAGTTTCCTAACTCGCGTCAACTTCTCAATGCCGCTCAACTTTCTGTCTCTCAATGATGTTGACTTCCGAATCGTGCCAGCCTCCCGATTTGTGCAAAACTGCTAGAGGCAAGGGTTCCAAATCCTATCTATATGATTTTCTAGTTTATCACCATCTTATGCTTACCTCGCAACAAAGCTCCTGTTCCGAAATAAGCAGGGGACTTAATGTTGATGGTGGTTTTTAGACAAAGGGTGAAATCGTAAAACCCCAAATAACCTAATGTCACCGGTGACACATTTATTAAAACACTTAATGCATATAGTCAGTAATTAATGGGGGGTATTTTTTCAAATTAGGGTTATAACGAGAAAAACCCTAATTCCCCTCTGTGCCAATGGCAAATCATGCCATCCACACCTAGCCCAAGCTAGCCGCGCCATGCCAAACACACTCTGCCTTGGCCCTAGCTATGCTAGTTACACCAAATGCGCCAAAGCATGCCAACCATGATAGTCACACCTCCGTGCCAATGGAAAATCATGCCAGCCACACCTAGCCCAAGTTAGCCGCGCCATGCCAAACGCACTCTGCTTTGTCCTTAGCTATGCTAGTCACACCAACCGCGCCAAAGCATGCCAACCATGCTAGACGCACCCCTGTGCCAATGGAAAATCATGTCAGCCACACCAAACGCGCCAAAGCATGCCAACCATGCTAGCCGCACCTCCGTGCCAATGACAAATCATGCCAGCCACACCAAACGCGCCAAAGCATGCCAACCATGCTAGCCGCACCTCCGTGCCAATGGAAAATCATGCCAGACACACCTAGCCCAAGCTATCCGCGCCATTCCAAACGCACTCTGCCTGGCCCTAGCTATTCTAGTCACACCAAACACGCCAAAGCATGCCAACCATGCTAGCCGCACCTCCGTGCCAATGGAAAATCATGCTAGCCACACCTAGACCAAGCTAGCCGCGCCATGCCAAATGCACTATTCCTTGGCCCTAGCTATGCTATCCACTTTCCTTACCAAGCCGTTATGCCATTGGCGCATGCCAAAGTAGCGCCGGTGCCCTAGGCTTGCAAACCGTGCAACCTAGGCTAATATGGCCATGCGTGCCATTGGCACATGCCAACACGCACCGCTAGCCACTTTCCAAGCCGCTATGTCATTGGCACATGCCAAAGTAGCGCCTGCTCCCTGGGATTGCAAACCGTGCAACCTAGGACAATATGGCCGTGCGTGCCATTGACACATGCCAACACGCATCGCTAGCCACTTTCCAAGCCGCTATGCCATTTAGTACATGCCAAAGTTGTGCCCGCGCCCTCGGCTTGCAAACCGTGCAACCTAGGCCCAAGTGGCCGTGCGTGCCATTGGAACATGCCAACACGCACCACTAGCAGCTTTCCTTACCAAGACGCACATGCCATTGGCACATGACACACGCTCCCCTAGCAGCTTTGGCTTTTGCACTTGCACTCAAAGTGCAACCCGCGACCAAGGCATTCCGCACATGCCATTGGCACATGCCACACGCTCCCCTGGCAGCTTTGGCATTGCCACTTACACTCAAAGTGTAACTTTCGGTCAAGGCATTCCGCACATGCCATTGGCACATGCCACACGCGCCACTAGCAGCTTTGGCATGGCCACTTGCACTCAATGTGCAACCTACCACCAAGGCATTCCGTACATGCCATTGGCACATGCCACACGTGCCACTAGAAGCTTTGGCACATGCCACACATGCCACTAGAAGCTTTGGCATGGCCACTTGCACTCAACGTGCAACCTACCACCAAGGCATTCCACACATGCCATTGGCACATTCCACAAGCTCCCCTAGCAGCTTTGTCATTGCCACTTACATTCAAGGTGTAACTTGCGGAACACTTGCGGTCATGGCATTCCACACATGCCATTGGCACATGCCACATGCTCCCCTAGCAGCTTGACATTTCCACTTGAACCCAAAGTGCAACCAACTCTCGAAACATCAACACAAAACTAGGGGATGCTTTCTCAGGGTTTTGGTTTGGCGGTCACGGCATGCAGCGTACACTACGCTCATTTTAAGAAAGCGTGAAAAGGAATAAAAGCGGTCAATTAAATGGGGAAATAAAAGTGAAAAACATTTTCACTCTTAAACACGCCGGTTACCACCTCCTCCCATTTAACTACCTTTTATTTCCTTCCGTAATGAGGCTAGGGTACGTTTCAATCTCAACTTGTATAAATAGGTCTCACCTATTTTCTACCAGACAACAAGTCTTGGTCAGGAGAAAAATACAACACTATCATAAAGCAACTTTTGCAAGCTCACGCAAAAGGCTTCCATCTCTTGCAAGCTTCCTAAGCTTCTAATTTTTATGATACAAGTCGAGACACTACCCAACCAGAACTCTGTGGTCTCATCACCTTTCATCGTAATCCTCCCCAAATCAACCCTTATCCTCCACTTTATGATAGAAGCAAGTCTGGAACGACCATTTCTTGGTTTAGGACGGACTTGTACAGATTGATCTCTCGAATCTAGAAAGTGCTCACGTGCAACACATTTGTTTAGGGTTTAAACCAGTTTCTCACTCACCTACCAAATTTACCAAAATTGGCAGAAATGATTTTTACCCATAAACACCTGCATACGATTGTTCTTATTCCCATAATTCTGTACATTGATTGTGCAGCTTGAAATAGGGTAAATTTTTAGTTAGTGTATGTGTGAAGTTATGTATAACGAGTTGTTTCAGCAATCTACATATTCTTTTCCTCGCTCAGAAATCTCATCGCTAGGATATGTGGAAGTAATAAGGTGAGTGTTGCCATTGAGTTGTCTATGAAGATGGTGAATGGTAATGATAATCTAGTTGTTCATTGCAAAGGTGGTTTAATCAGTCAGGCTATTAACATTTTTCTGTGAAATGGTTAGTGATTTGAGCATTCTTCCAAATGTTTTCCTTTACAGATCTCTGAAGGTTTTATGCTTCTGGGAGGTTAAATATAGTCATAAGAACCTCCAGTAATCGGAATTTCAAGTGCAAATTTCGTGTAACAAAACACATAGAGAATGGTGCAGAGAATCCTGAGATTGGATGCAAAAATACAATTCCAGGGTCTTAATTTTTCTAGGTTTTGATTTTCAGGGGTTTTGGCTAGACTCTGAACTGAATAAGTCTTTAGTTTCCGATTGATGAAACGGAAGATGGTTGTTAGTGTGAAAGTAACTTCTAATTTTCTGCTTCTTCTTTATCCCAGGAAAACACAATGGGAGATTGGTTTTGACATAATTGGATGCTGCTGTATTATCTGTTCTTTTCCCGCCGACGTAAATTGCAGGTATTATTACCACTCAATTGGAGTTTTATTTTGGGATTTTAGTTTTCAGAATGTTTCAAAGTGCTAAGGTGATATAGAAGGTACTGAAAAGATATTTTGAGTACCTTTCATTGACTCACCGCAGTTCTGTGATACATTCTTGGTATCAACTCTTTTCAACCAAGTGATATGAGTTGCGCATAGGCTCTTCTGTTTATCTTAACATAAACTCCTTTGCCAGGTTCCAAGATTTATCTTATGTTCAATCACCAAAAGGTAATCGTTAAGATTTTGCTATTAATACCTTTAATCCCAAGGAAATGTATTGATGCCGATCTTCTCAACTATTCTATCAAAATACCACAAGGATAAATCGAGTTGGATCCTCTATTACCGAAAAAAGTATTGTGCACACCAAAGATTATAAAACCAAGTCTGAAATCTTCTATCTCTTCTTTGTCTTCAAATCTTCTTAGATCTTCAATAAACACCTGCACACAACTACTTGAATCTATTGTGATCAATCAAACACAGAACAGAGTCTGTTAACAATGGATTATCACAAGATCGTCTTTAGATCTAACAACAGTATAAAGATCTCTGTCGAAACCTTGAACTAGTTTGAGTGAATCTTATATCAGAGGAGAAGATTCTCAAGCATAAACAAACTAGGTGCAATCAAAGTTCAACCACCGTTAGTCAATCAAATCAATATGAAAACTAAAGATAAACCGGAATTATCTAATTTCCCACCAACGGTACGCACTAGAGCTTCTCAATCCCAAAGAAGACTTTAAACTGAGCGTTCGTAAGAGATTTCGCCTAATTAGGTTACTCTTCTCTCCGAATAGACGACTTCACTAGTAACATTACAACAGAGGAAGTTTACTATCACAAAGGATTAGTTTGCTAGAAATGCAAACTCAAAGTATTTATAGACAAGGAAGTTTGGACACAAAGGAATTTCCAAAACCGAAAATATTCTCAAGATATTCAATATTTTTCAAATTCGTTTTTCATAATTCCTGAGAATGCACTGTTCAAATTTATGATCGAAATCTCCTTGGAAAATCTTTAACTAGCAAATGCACATTACTAATTCTTATTTTCCATATATAATTAAAAACCTTAATTAAAAGATTCTTAACTTATTTAAATTCGATCTTGGGATTTACTTCCTTCTTAGCCGTTAAGGAATATCTTTGAACAATAAAAGATACACATTAATGCGTGTGTTCAAAGTGTGTCGACATCTTTCCTATTGTAAGTTCTTTTTCATACTTACTCACTTGAAACCGATTTACCACACTTCCAAACAAGTTTAGAATTGGTTCATCTGACTTTCAAGAGCTATGTGATTGATCAAGTAACACTCAATCATAAGTCATGGGTGTAACGGTTCTACCAAAACAAGTTTTGATTCTATCTCCATGTGAGTATTGTGCATAGTCACAATAGCTTACTAAAGATTCGGCTGACTAGGTACTAGGATCGGTTCCCCACATATATTTAGTATCTAACTTATATGTGTTGCACATGTCCATAGGATCGGTTCCCCTTTGCCTAAAAAGGTGTTTCACATGTTAATAGGATCGGTTTCCCTTTCTACTATAAAACTTTCTGAACCTCATACAAGGATCGGTTCCCCTTGTGATGTACTGCACCTCTTACTAGGATCGGTTCCCCTCTCTCAAATTTGGTAAGACACACAAACCCGATCATACCCTAGGTGATTACTTAAGATCGGTTTAACTAATAAAAGTCATACCAATACATAAGTCAGGCCTCATGTGAATAGTTTTACCAAGAACACAAACAAGTCATGAGCGGTTATACTAATCACACATATTGGTCATTCATAAGATATGCAATGAAGAACAGCCCCAATAACGCCTGGCGATTTTATTTTCGGTTCACAACACATATCATGAACTTACTTCCTTAAAACACATGTAAAAACACTATTTCCTATGATGAAATCCTCACCTGATACCCATACATAATCATAATAACATTCGTACGATTATGTTGATGTCTTATATACAAAGTTTAATGGTTAAGCAATAAACCTCATATTGTATTCTTTAATACTATGTCTATCTAGAGTGTTCATACTTCGCAGTTTTATGTTTTCAATATGCACGACTTGAAGGATACGTTAGGGAATGAAACAGTTCAAGTCAAATGTCACTAACCTCAAGTGGAAGGATGATGTTGTGGTTGTAGCTCCGTACTTATTCAAGTCTTCGCAATACTTGTAATGTCTCATCCTAATACTTTCAAGCTAACCTATACGAAGTTGACTCTAGTATATTTAAATCAAGCGACTCTTAAATGAGTTTTGGTTTAATAAAATATGACAACCAAACTTGACATACCAACGCTTGGTGGGTTCAACCGAGCTATGCTCTAACAGTTTGGAAATGTCCCCCTCCTCTAGAAATTAGAGTTAATGTCGATGCTGCATTTAAAAATGGGAAGGGTGTTGTTGCTAGGATTCATTTGGCCATCACATAGGCAGTGGGTCTATTTGTTTTGATACTCTTTCTTCTACAGTTGCTAAGGCAAAAGCTTATAATTTTGGTCTCCAATTATCTAGCAGATTACGGGTCACAAAGATTATAGTGGTAGGTGATGCTACTGACATACCAAATTCTATCGCAGGAAGTACAGTTTTTATACCTTGGTGTATTCGATCAATCATTCTCTCGATTAGAGATCGCGTCAAAGAATTCTATGAAATCTCTTTTACAGCTGTTCCTAGAGATGCAAACTCAATTGCACATGACTTAGCTCAAAGTGCAATCTCAAACTTTGTAAACAGATGGTGGGTTCATAATGAACCAACAAATTGTATTATGCAACTTCTCAGCATTGTTGAGATTAATATCAATAAAAAATTGTGTCGCATTTACGTTCTTAGCAAATTCCCCCACACTTACATTTTGATGTCCCAATATATCCGCTATACAGCTGGACAAAGAGAGATGTCTGCTAAACATCGAGACAGATCACCGGGAGAGGAAGACTTGCTGAACAGATGATCAAATCATGCAAGAGATTTTTTTTAGCTGATCATATGATGCGAAAAAAAATTAAGACCCACTCAACAGCTCATCATATCATGCAATTTTATTTTATTTAAAAATTCATAAGAAAGTGAAAACTTATAAAAATCTAAATGCTTAACCAAACCACTCCACCACACTTACCATTACATTGTCCTCAATGTAATTGAGTCATCCAAAGTAGATTTATTTATTTTTATAAGGTTTTCGCTTTCATTATTTGGAAAAAAAATTGCATTATATGACCAGCTGTTGAGCGGGTTTTAAAAAAAAAATTGCATTATATGATCAACTCTTTAGCGGGCCTTTCTGTTTATCAGTCTCATTGTTTAGCAGACTTTTCTACACCACTATTTAGTGGATCCGTCTCGATGTTTAGCAGACATTTCTCGACCATTGTTTAGTGGAATCATCCCGCTATTTAGCAGACATCTCTTTACCACTGCTTAGTAGATCTATCTCGTTGTTTAGCAGACATGTCTATGCCACTGTTGAGTGGATGCGTCTCGTTGTTTAGCAAACATCTCTACATATCCAGCTGTAGAGCAGATATCTCTTATCTATTCGATGTGGAGCAAATATATTTTCCAATTTTGCTCGGGACTAGTAAAATGTAAGTGTGGGGGAAGTTGATAAGCACAGAAGTGCAACTCAATCATACCCGTAACTACATAAGTTGGGCTAGTTTATTTCGCTAATAAGATTGTTTTGAGTCATCTATAGGAAATACGAGCGAATTCTGACACTTGGAGAATAAATGGCTAATTTGGGAGTTATATTGGTGTTTGCTACTTATGGCTCCAACGAGGAAGAGGGCACAAAGAATTGGATCAAAAACACCTTAAAGATCCTAGTTGCTTGGATAACCAAAAGGACTTCGCTACTGGCTATAGAAGGGGAGTATAACTTGTAAAGGCATGCATGTATGGCAACTTAGTGAGTGATTAACTTATTAGATCAATGAAGATTTGGTTCTTTTTAAATACGAATGGAATCGACATAGACTTATTAATGGCTCCAGTATCATTTTAGAAGTGGAAACCGCACTCTGTATTACACCATTTGGGTTGGACACATGGCCAACATGGAAAGTAGAGACTGTGGTGCATGAATAACAGAGGAGTACAAAGTGCTGACAAAAAGTGGGCGTTCCATATTTGTGGGATTCATAAAATGGCTCGTGGCTAAGGCGTGAAAATGATGTGTTGGAGTAGGTGTCGTGGCATGTCTTTATTAGGTTGTAACATGTTTATGATGTGATGGAGGAATGAATTAGTTAGTGATCTCTTCTTGACCGAGTGAAAGAGTAAGAAATTCATTTCTTAGTTAATTAAGTCTTATGATGACATTATAAAACCAAAAGAAATTAAGTATTAAGGAAGGGAGGCCGACGGCCAGAGAGAGGAAAAAGCAGCGTCGTAGATGTGTTTTAGAGCAGATGAACAAGAGACGATGAAGACAACAACACTGGTTTAATCGTTCTTGTTTTGCTATTATTTTTAGATGGGTTTTAAGAAACCCATAATTATGTCTTGCTAAACTTGTGACTAGGGTTTTATAGGTTGAAACCACTTATGTGCTTATCAAATTCTCTCACACTTACATTTTTCTAGTCCCGAGCAAAACAAAAAAAGTGAAAAATATTATAACCCCCTACTATATGGGTTCAATATATAGAAGCCCCACAAAATGGATCATTCACTATCAACTCCAATCTTTCACATTTTGATATTTCTAGGCCCAGAACTTTAGAATTCAGCGCTTAACAATAAGAATATTATCCATAATAATTCTAATAATACCAAGGCTGCCCTTTAGTATTTATAGGTAATAAAACTAGCTCTAGTTTAGTTTTCAGTTTCGTTTTCGCTTTCTCTCTCTTCCTTTCTCTCATTTTATTTTGCTCTCTCCTGGAAGAAAAATCCAGCCGAGAAGAAACAAATTCTCATCGAAATTTTCAGAGAAAAATGGTTTCAAAACCTAGATCTAATCTTTACAAACACAAATCCTTATTATCTAAGCCTAATTCAACATCATCATCACTTGTTCTTGGAAGATTGGGTGAAAATCAACGGAAAACGAAGTCATAATCATCATCAGCAACAAATGAATCTGAAGATTCGCCTACAAAATCAAATCGAATAGATAAGCATACTCATCTTTAACATTTCAATTGAATTGGTTGATTTAATTTTGAGATTTCGAATTTTTATATTCTGAAAAATCATTTGGGAAACTTTAATAGTTTCATTTCAGTTCAAATATGTTACAGAAATCATAAATAGAGTTAGATTTGTTATATTCTTACCTCAATTTTACTTTTGAGAGAAAATTTCCAAAGAAATTTCAAAGAAAAATTTATAGGGTTCTTGAACAAAATTGGATCTATCTTTTAATCTCTCACCTCGATCAGAGATCGGTTTTCATATTCGAAATATGTGAATCATTATTCGTTTTACCCATCTATTTTGATATGAATTTCGTTTACTTTAATTTTCGAACTGATTTGAGCTCATCTTTAATGGATTTTTTTCTTGGCTGATTGTTTTAAGTTCAATATATATTTGTTACATTCAGTTCCTTGTCTTGAAGATGAAATCTTAATCGATGAAGATAACTGGAAGTATACAGTTGAATCTAAGCAACTTCGACAACTATTTCAATAGAAAATCAGTGAAATAAGATAAGTTTCTTTGAGTTTTTTTATGGTTTGAATGTATCATATTGAAATTGTTTATACTTTATGATTTGAGTTTGTTGTTCTTTTGTTCAGAATTTGATTAATATTTCAATGTGATTGAGTTTCTCATTTTGATGATTATGCACAACATGTGTAACTTTCATCTAATGGAACATCATCAAAGACAAGCTAATCTGGTTGGTGGGAAAAGGGGAAAAAATCGACTTCTGGAACGATATTTGGTTCTCAAATTCTGAGCAATCAATTGTGGACTATCTGGAGCTAGAAAATTCAAAATTGCACAACAAGGTTCAAGACTTCATTGTAAATGGAATGTGGAGTTTCCCGGATTACATGCCTAAGATGGATGGTGGCATCATTCAACTGATTCATCAAACTCCTTTTGCTTCTCATATGGAGGACAGGCAGGTGTGGACAGGTAGCAGCTCGGGCGATATCAGCATGAAAACTGCCTACGACTTTCATCGTCCAAGAGATGTGGAGCAAATGGACTTCAGAGATCTTTGGAAAGCCAAAATCCCCCCGAGAAGAGCTTGTACAGTGTGGAAGGTGCTTCAGAATCGCATAGCTTCAGATGACAATGTCAGATTCTATGGAGCTGACACGGTAAATTGCTGCAATCTGTGCACAGTCCCTTGTTGTGGAGAAACCCAACAACATTTATTCTTTGACTGTGTCTTTGCTAGTTCGATGTGGAATTGGATAATGCAGGTGTTTGGTCACACCATAGACTGTGGGAGTATGCAAAGGGCTTTTTCCTCTATTAGAAGCTTCAAAGGCTACTCGCAAATAAAAAATCTGTTGTGGATTGCAGCTATTACTTGCATCTGGATCATTTGGTTTTGCCAAAACAACTTGATATTCGAACACAAGGAAACATCTGGCATTCAGGAAACTAAGATGATGGCTATGTTCATTGTTGAATCCAGCAAAAACAGTGGAGGTTACTCTTACTATACCTCAGCAGATAAGATTATCCTTGACTTTCTGGGAATTATAAGAGTTCCTCCTAAACCTCCTTCAGCTACAATGGTCAAATGGATTAAGCCTGTGCTTGGTTGGACCAAGGCTAATATTGATGGTTGCTACATTGGTAACCCAGGGTCGGCGGGTTGTGGAGTGGTGTTTCGCGATTCGCAAGGTCGAGTGAAGGGTTGTCTGGCGCAAAACTTGGGTTCAGCGAATTCGGTCTTCGCGGAGCTTTGGGGTGCCATTTTTGCTTTACGGTTGGCAAATACCTTGGGAATACGTAAGCCGTGGATGGAGTCGGACTCACTGTTTGTGCTTCATGCAATTAAAAATCCTGAAATGGTACCTTGGTTCTTGTCGACAAATTGGAATATCTGCATGAAGTTCGCCAACTCAATCCAGTTTTTTGCTCTCATGCGTTCTGGGAAGGCAACTCGGTGGCTGATTTGTTGGCCAACCATGGAGCGACTGCTGAGTCGCGTTGGTGGAGATCTCCTCCTGACTTCATAAAGCATAAGATCGGAATGGACAACTCTGACCTACCTTTTTTTTATCATTTTCGTAATATGTAGCCTTTGTTCCTGGGCTTTTTGGGAACTCTTTTGGTTTCTGTTTTACTGTTTTTGGTTTCTCTCTTTGTCTTTGGAGGTAAGGCCTAGTCCCCCTCCTTCTTTTTCCCTCCTTTTTTAATAAAGCTTCAGTTTATCAAAAATTTCATGTGTAACTTGCGTCTACACATCCAAATTGCATGTGTAACTCTTAGTTACACTATTCAGAGGCTCTGTAACTCCTAGTTACACTAGTCATATACATGTGTAACTCCTATTTACACAAGTCAAATGCATGTAAAACTAGTTATACATTGTTGTGTGTACAGTTCTTTTTAATCTCATAAAAGTTTATTTCTTTTTATTTTCTTCAGGTTAAAATTGACTGCTTATTTGTGGTATTTTTGTAGGATGGTCTTCCTGGAATTGGAGTTGGCGCTGAAATGATGAAATGAGGACTAGGAAGTGGAATTCATAATTGAGTAATTATGAATTTCAGAATGGAACTGAGGACCAAGTGAAGAAGATTGTTGACACACTAACGGTGCTGAAATTGCATCCATATATAGATGTTGTTGGTGAGTGGATGCGCTGATAAATGTTGTGAATATGCTATTACATTTGATATTTATATGGATTAGAAGTATTTAAATGTAGTTGGGAATGTTTTTTGTACAAAGTTGATGGTTAGTCCTCCATTTGTGTTCCATAGTCGGCTAAAAGGTCATTGTATCATGAGATTCAAATGGCTGCTTGCTGGGTGAAGAAAGGAGGTGCTTTCATTGGTGAAGTTAGGTATGCCTGTGTTCAACCTTTGTGCATTTGATTAATCAGTTTACAAACCTGATCATCATCTCATATTTGATTGAATTTATCCATCCATCCATCACTACTAGCCATATGCATGTGTAACTCCTAGTTACACTAGTTATATGCATGTGTAACTGAAAGTTACACTAGTCATATGCATGTGTATCTCCTAATTACACATATTATATGCATGTGTAACTCCCAGTTACACAAGTCAGCTGGTGTAAGCTTACACGATGATATGTCTCTCTATGATTCTTGGTTCATTTATGGTCAATATATGCTAAAAAATATTGAATAGTGCTGGCAATAATTTTGATTGCTTTATTTGGTTTTGAATTATTTCATTTAGTGGATTGACTACCTCAAACTACACAGAGCTTGCTCAATAGTATCAAAAGTACAAGGATCAAGGTTTGTGTTTCGATTTTTAAATGCCAGTACCTTTGGTTTATTTCGTCTGAAACTTACATAAGTAATTCATTGGACTTGACTAATAGACTAGCTTTGGCAATTGATATCATGAGATATATTAAACTAAACCAAGAATGTTGTTCATGTGAAACCAATACAATGAATCTGCAGTTTAAAATACTGTTTGCTTGTATTATAATTTTCGGCATTTTTGGTTGAATTAGATGCTTTGAATTGCATAGGATATAAGAATGATTTAACATATTATTATTGTCCATATGTTTTGGTTATTAATGATGTTATGATAACTTAGGATGTATAGTAGTTGAAACATATTTTATTTTTTTTACATTTAAATCTTTTGTTTACTACTTGTTGAATATGACCTTCAGTGCTTGTGTCTGTATAATTATTTAAGAAGCTGATGGTGGTAGTTATGCTAATTTCAGAGAGGATGTGTTGGTCTGAACCTAGTGGTGGTATTAGAAGGGTACTACAAGATGGGGAGAAAGTTGGTGTTAATGATTCAGTTATTTATAGTGAAATTTATGCCTCCTGAAGCTTATAGAGCTTCCTAAGGGCAGCAATTCTGCGTCAACTAAGCCTGGTCGTGCATGTATTTATTCTTCGCCATTTGGGTTAGCTCTGTAAGTAATTATATTTCTTTTTTGAGTGGCATGCTTTTTGTTATTAACTTGCCGCCATGAATATCTCCTCGCTTAAATAAGCATTGTTCTTTGATTTTAGATGTTTACTAGTAGACATTATGATGTACACATGCTATATGCATGTGTAACTCCTAGTTACACAAGTCATATGGATGTGTAACTTCTAGTTACACATGCTATATGCATATGTAACTCTTAGTTACACTGGTCACATGCATGTGTAACTACTAATTACACATGCTAAAATGAACAAGCATTACAACCAAAAAATTACATATGCCAGGTACACAAGCCATATGGATGTGTAACTTCCTAGTACACATCCATTTTTGTAGTCCTATTTTTCTGATTGCTTTTAAATTGGTTTTATGGTTTATTCCTATTTTTAATGTGTTCCATAATTTCTGTCATTTAAGAAGCTCGCATCGGGATTTTTTTTTTGTCAAGGTGACACAGTCCCATGAAATAGTGTTTATGTAGTGTTAGTGCATATTTTTAATGTTCTTTTTCAGATTCGACACTAATTAAGAGTTACACTAGTCATTTCATGTATAACTGCTGGTTATATTTCAGGTTACACTAGTCATTTTATGTATATTTTAGCTTTTCCACATGTCATTTCATGTATAACTGCTAGTTACCCTAGTAGATTCATCTTCTCTTTTATTTTTGTTGTTCTCTTAAATACTGAATAATATTTGTTTGCATTATTGTTTTGGCATTGGTTCATATGTCTGTTCATTGTAACTGTTATCAACATTAAGCACTCTTATGGACTATTTTTTGTTGTTCTCCCAAATATTGAACAATATTCTTTTGCATTTTCTTTTGACACTGGTTCATGTTTGTTTGTTGTTATATTTCAGGTTTTCGATAAATTCATAAAAGTTAATTGCTTATTTGTGGTATTGGTTTCGCTGGAATTGGAGTTGACGCTGAATACACAAGTCAGATGCATGTGTAACTCTCAATTGCACTACATAGATGCATATGTAACTCTCAATTACACTAGACAAATGCATGTGTAACTTCTAGTTACACATGCTAAGAAATTATTATTATAAATGAATATTAAAGTAATACATGTATTTTTTTTGTATGCGTTCTTTTTGATGTCTATCTTTTTAATGTGTGACTTTGCATTACACATATCATAAGGATGTGTAACTTCTGTTTACACATTCACACTATACTTTAATAATTTTAGGCCTAAATTTAATAATTATGGGTTTAAATTTAAATTTTATTTAATTTGGGGATTGAAAATATATAAAAGGGCATGAATGTCTTTTAATAACTCGGGGCCTAGATTTAAACTTCTTTTAATTAAGGGCCTCATATAATGGGTTGCCCATGGGTCGGACCTTAGCCTAATAACCCCAACAAAAAATATATCCGTTATACAGTTGTACAAAAAGAGATGTTTGCTAAATAGCGAGACATATCATCAGAAGAGAAAGACCCGCTCAACAGCTGATCAAATCATGCAAAAGAATTTTTTTTTTTTTTTTTTTTTTTTAAGACCCGCTTAACAGATGATCATATCATGCATTTTTTTTTTAATTCCTAAGAAAGTAAAAACTTATAAAAATCTAAATGCTTAACCAAACCACTCCCCCACACTTAAACATTACATTGTCCTCAATGTATTTGAGTCATCCAATGTAGAAATTAAGTCAGGAAATTCATAATATGCAAAAAGTAAACAAACAAAAATAAAACAAGAACATACATATACATACTGGAATATACAAACAAGACTCTCCATATATCAACAACCTAAATATTTGAGGATCAACCCAGAGAACAATATAAACAACCAATGACAATCTCAAATCCTCGTTGTAGCAGCATAAATATATAGAGACTATCAAAAGGAAAGAACCATCCTCAAACCTAGTTTTTGAAAAGGATATATCGTGAGCAAAAAGAATTACCGACTCAAGTGGTTCACTGGGGATGGGAACTGAAACTATTTTGGATACATGCACAGGTAAAGAAAAGTCACAAGATGCAAAATAATCTAGTAATACTGGAGAAGCACGTAGTTCTAATCCAAAATTATGAATATTCTGAAAAGTTGTGCTAACAATTCTAGGTATATTAACTTCTCCAATGAGTTTGTGACCATGTACTAATTCATCATCATAATCATCATCATCCAAGAAATCAATAGGAATATCACAATAAAGATGATTAGAAGTAACCTTATATATAGAGTGTAACATCTCTAAGTCGTTAGACTTAACTAAAGTTTCCTATGAATTAACACATTCTTCATAAGCATCATTGTTATAACACCGATATGTCACAACATCTAAAAGAATGGTGTCCTTAATCCTAAACTCTTTATTTTGGGCGAGTGATCATTAATATGATCAGGAGTTGGACTAAATACACTACCTTCAATTGGTATGACAATATCTCTATTCCTATGATCACAACTATAAGTTCCATCATCATTCTCCATACACATTTACTCACAATTTAAATCAGTTTCATCATAAATGTCAAGAGTATTAGAAAATTTAGAACATGTTTCCTCTGTAAGACCACAATCTTCTACCGACTGAGTTATTTGAGCAATCGATAAATCATTTTGTTCAGCAAGTTCAGCAATATAAGCATGGGCTTTAATAAGCTCATCAAAAAATAAATCATTATCTTTGGTCTGTTCAGTAATGTCAATATTGAGGCGTTCTAGAAAAGATAATTGTGTTGCAGATGGGTCACAGTAAGATTGATCATCTCTCTCATACTGTGACGGAGAAATGTGTGAATAATAATTGGAATCAACATATTGCGGCTCATAGTCAAGGTAAGATTCGTAACAATCATTACCTTCACAAGGTCAGTAATGATCATAACCCTGGGAATTGTTCCAATTATTATTTACACATTCTATAAGCAAGGTCTCCTGATAATGTGAACTTCTACGCATATATTCTCCAAATGTTTCAGTAGATGAATCCTCCTTATGGAACTTCTAAGATAGATTTCAGAATGCCAAAAAGGAAGTCGTGTCACCAGACTCCATATATACAAATAAAATAAAAACAAAAATCTATACACAATAAAATGGTGCAAATTCAAGAAGTAAACAAACAAGCAATCACCAATTCATTCATGTCATAAATCACACCACAAAATAAAGAATAAATAAAAGTGCTCGCACCCTTATAATTGGAACGGAAGAATTCAGAGAACTCTACTAAGTATTTTCCCACTTCAAAAAGCAGTACTAGTATCTCGTCTCAACATTCACAATTTAGGGTAACGAGCGCCCAACCTATTCTGTTCAATATGTAACTCACGATCAAGAACTCCTGAGTATTTTGCAGCAGACGGATGTAGTTTAGACGACCAGAGTACCACCAAAAGTACCCGAAACAAAATTCTTAAAACAAAACGAGTGAAAAAGAAAAAGAAATCATAAAATAGAATAAAAATACTTTACAAAAATTAAATGTAAAATAAAAAGAAAAAGCTAACTATAATCAAAGATGTAGGTAACAAGTTTCGTCATGATCTTGCTCGCGATGTGATTGTGGATATTTGCCACAAAGATAGAGTGCATGTGCGCAAGGAAGTTGATTTGGGCCTTTTTTCAGATACTAACAAGGACCTACGTCCAGCAGATATCCTTGTCCTTAAATGGGAAAATGGACAAGATGTGTGTATGGATGTTCTTTGGAGTTTCTCCATTCACTGGGGAGGGGGTCCGTACTTTCGTTCCAGGTCAAGCCATCGCGAAAGCTACTGCGCGTAAACATACTAAATATTCAGAAATATGTGCTTCACACGGATATGGTTTGGGTGTTCTAGATTTCACCACCTTGGGGGAGCTGGGTGATGATACTATTTGTTTTTTTAAGCGTTTGAAGAATTGTTTAGTTAGCAACGATGCAGGCTGTGGTTCTGGTAGTTTTATTTTCCATAGATTAGGAGTAGCTATTCAAAAAGGAGTTGGTGCCCATCTTGTTGCTCGGTTACCAACTAAGGCTTTGTACAACTCTTAAATTCATTCACTTATTATTATTTAATTAATTAAAAAATAAAAAATACCAATTATAATATTCCACAACCGCTCCCCGGCAGCAGGGCCAAAAATTGATAGGCTTTCAGGAATGCCTATATGTAATAACCGAAATCGCATGGTATCTAACTAGTAGACAAAGGCAAGTACGGGTCAAACCCACTGGGAGCGGTAGAAAATACCGTAACCAATATCCTGATCGACTAACCAGAAATGATATTTTGGGATATTTAGAATTAAGGATTTATAAAGAACCAAAACAAAAGAAAGATAAATAAATGCGATGAGAAAGACTCGGTAACCAGGGTTTATGGATTCCACTACTATTTATAATTCTGCACCGAAAAAAATTCAAATTTCAAATCTATGTTTAAATCTTTGTTCTATTGCAACACCTATTATTGGTATAATTTTCAATAATAAAATCCCATCTCCTAAGTATAACCCATCAAAATTTACTAAGCATGGCCTATCAAATTATAATGGCAAGCAAATTATTGAAAAATAATTATAGGTTCGAAATCACTATTTGTATCGTCTAAGCATAACCCATCAAATGTCCTAAGCATGGATTATCAAATACTATAACAAATAAATTGTGAAACCAAAAATAGTTATGAATTTAGGCTTTACAAAGCCGTTGGAGTAACAACATATAATCTAATAGAATCAATAAAAATAATTAAATAATTGAAGATTAATTTCTTATAGCCTAATACCAAAATAGTTTCAAAACAATTCAAATGGCATAATGCTCGAAGTAGTTTTCTCCATAAACCCTAATACCCGGTTATAGTTGTATTCTTCCCCTCTTGTTTTCTACTCCTTCAATGGTCATCACAACAATCTCCTCCAGACGGAACCTTCTCTCAGTACCCAGACAGTAGCCGACGAAAAGCCGAAAAAATCGGGTAGGTTATAAACCCAAGCTCTCCCAACGAATTTCCAATGGGACCAAGTTCTATTTAGGAAGATGAAGCTTAGTATATCCACCAAAAATTACGTACAGACAACATATCATTAGGTCCCATCCACTTAAACTGGAGTACAAATGTTTCCTCTTGTTTGACTAGCCGTAAATATCTCTGGTGTTCGGCACCACTATGCATAAGTCATGTGAACACGTAAATCTCGACGGCATCCACGTGTTCACAAAAAATGCTCGCATACACTCAATACTATGAATTATGTACTATGTGCGTAGAGGGGAATGATTATATCGACTCAGAGCCTTCAGACTCGTCCTTGTCTAGTCGTATATTATCATTGATAATGCTCGTGTAATAGAATAAATAGAGATCGAATCATAAATGCGAAGTACCGAATATAAAGTGCGGAATGTAAGTGCTAAATGTAAATGCTGAAATATAACTGAAACAATCATTTACGTGGTTCATCACTAAGGCTTACATCCACGGGGTTGGTGTTTCTTTATGTGTAAATTGATTGCAAAGATAGTCGAAATGACTTTGAAGTATGAACTGATGCCACGGGATCAAGGGAATCACTTACTCTTCCTAATTCTCTCTCATATGTTCTCCTCTACTAATTATGGATCCGACCTCCCCGGCCTTCTCTTAGTGGAGAGGGGTATTAATAGGGTTACAACGTGGGGTCCACTCCTGAAGGTTGTTGTATCCTTATCGTCTTGTGAATTGTGTCAGTACCGTGGACCTCTTCATCTTCTACGATGCCCCCAGCGTTCCATGATTATTGTCTAAGAGTGATGGTCGTGTCTTCCACAGGTTGGTCGATATGTATGTTGTTTAGGGTGTTTAATGTGGTTGGTTGAGTCGTTTGCACGCGCCAGAAAACGATCCTCTTCCCTTGTCATATCCGCGTCAGTTAGACTCATCCCAGATGTCGATCTTGGATCTTTCTTGAGATGGGATAAAGTGAGTCTTTGGGTGATTTTCAGTGCTTCTAAACATCATTATATCTCGGTACTCCTCGATCCTTAGTCATTGGATCTGTTAGGTGAGGGCCCAGCCTTGATGACACACGTCTCTTGGCTATATGCGTGTGGCATCATATCTTGATGCCCTGGATGGTATGTCTTCCACGTGTTTCTCTATAGACACGTCGCGGATGATGAAATATGTACTCACAATTTGCCCCTTTTCTTCTGACTTGGGCGTCAGTCGAAGTTGGAGGAAAAACGTCACATATTCACCATCTCTCTCCTAATAACTTCTCCTAGATATTAGGGCACGTTTCCAACTCCTGGAAATAACTTCTCCTTGGGTAAAGGGACGGTTATTATTTCCTTCAAGGATTATAAATGGGAAAGAGAATGTGAAAATTTAGAAATAAATTCCATTCCCTCCCGGTCAGTCCTTCATTCTTTTTCTTCTGTAGCTTTTGTTCTTCCTTATTGTTCTTTAGCCATTAACTGCTACCATCCTTGTATTGATTACGACCTTCGCTTGTCTTTTTCTGAGCTCATCTTCTACTGTAGTTTGTCGTTTTATTGATTTCACTCGCCTTGTTCGAAATTTCTCATACCCATGTAAGAGATATCTCTTTGATTTCGATCTTAATCACTTGGTTCATCTTCTTCTACTGTTCATCTTTAGATTTGTGATGAAGAAGACATATACAGAGGCATATATGCTTGCCCCTTCTTCATCATAAAGCATATAAACTCGTGTTCGAAGATGTTCTCTTGGTGTTTTGACTGAGTTAGGGTTTCTCCATTTCTATTTTTAGTATAGGGTTTTTCTTATTTCTTCTTTTGGATAACTATGATGAACTGGCCGAAATTTAGCTTTTTGATCCTTATTTATCATTCTGCAATAACCTATAACTTGTTTGTATATCTCGCAGATATGGCTGATCGTCAGCGGGTTCCTTATCAGACTCCGCCATATAGTCCTCGTAGATCTCCTCCACGTAGAGACCCTGATATATCTCCACCAAGAGGAGGTTCATCTAGGTCTTCGCAGGCCGATCTTCGTACTCAAAGGGTCTCGTCTTCCTCTGGTCAGATATTTTCGTCTACCAAGAAAGGAGATCCACCGAAGGGACCTCCTGGTTCTAGGTATGCTATTAGACGCGCTTCTTCTCGTCCACGCGATGATTCTAGAAGCACGCAGGCTCCTCCTCGTAGTGAAGTGTTGGACGTTTCACCTCTTAGTTTTATGGATCCTCCTCTGATGCCTCAGCAAAATCCTCTGCCTCCTCATCCAGCGGTCCCTTCCAAGGAAAAGCCTATTAAGGGTACCGCCTCGAAGAATGATCCGCCTAAGAATGTTTCTTCCAAGAGAAAGTCCTCAGACATGAGTCCTCCGAAGGACTCCACGCCAGATCCCGCTGATGAGGAAGACGCTGCCCCAATAATACGAAGCGTCTCAGTTGGTAAGAAGAAGGTCACATTCAAGCATATTGACCTGGAGACGTTTAAGGAAAAACATGAACTTCAAGCCTTTGAAGTCCGCTTTTACGCTCCAGATGATGACATCACTTATGAGCTTATCTCAAAGTATCAGTTCGATGAGTTTCATCTGCTGACTACCGTAGGGGCCTTCGAGGAGGGTCTTATGTTGCCCCTATACAAGTCAGGTTATTCTTTTTATTACGACGTACTGGATGGTCGTGAGGGTTCTTTTACAAACACCCATAGTCGTTCTGTATCACAGTTGACTGGGAACTATCTTTGTGTACTGAAGGAGTGCTATCTTCGGAGCAAGAGAGAAACGATGATGACTTGCTATGTCCCTAATCCTGCTGAGAGAGAATGGTATACTCCCCAGAATTTTAATAATTCCTTCGGGGATAATATTAATAGTAGGAACCATAAGCCGTGGAGTGTTGGTATTCGTAACATTGCTGCTCCTCGTGGTGAGATTCATCTTCTAGGTAAGGTGAGCGACGCCAAGCTGAAGTACGTTCCTGGTACGGAAAAGTCTGCTAACGAGAAAATTTTCCCACCTCGTGAGAGGATCAAGCGTGATCACGACTATGAGTGGCATGCTACTGTTATTGAGGTTATTGGTACATGGGCTTGGGGTTGGATTCCTATTCCACACGGATAGCGTCCCACTGCTGATAGCTAACCTCGTGAGTCTGCTCCTGCTCATTATAGAGACTTCTTCCCTTGGCGTTTGAACTTCGAAGGCATGAATTTTCCTTATGCCCTCGATGTTGTTGATGGAGATGAAGAAGAGAGTTCAGATGCTATCCTTACTTCGAAGAGTACTGCAACTGCCAAGGTATGGCTTATTCCTATACTTGCCACTTTTCTCCTTATGTTAAAAAGTTTAAATTTTTTAAGTAAAGGAGAAAATAATCCTTTGATGGCATCCCTTATTGTTCTGTAGGTGACGAAGAAGAGAAAGATTGGTCCCAAGCGATCTTCTACCATTGTGGCTGATGAGACAAAGGTTCATGAGGATGTTAGCATCCCTGCTAACGAAGACTTTGATGAGGATGATGGTATGTCCGATGGGGAGGAACGTACTGATACTTCTCCCCCTAACCACGAAGATGGTGGCGGTGCTGGTGGAAAGAGAATGCCCCTGGTGGCAACGATGCTGGTGAAGAGAACATTACCGATGGTGGTAATGGTACTGATGAAGAAAAAACTACCCCTAGTGGAAATAATTATATTGGCCCTATTCCTGTTGGGTCCCAAGAATTTTCCTTTGGCAGGATTTACTCCGCGGGGGAGACCTTCGACATGAATAGTGTCATGGGTCTTGATGGGGAGTTCTCTTTGCTTTCCGCAAATGACGATTGGGATGTGCTTGGTAACTCTGGAAAGGGGAATGTTGTGGGTCAAAATATTGTTGACGTAGGTGATATCTTAGAAGGTGATGATGCTGAAACCCTTGCTAATCAGGAGGCAGGAGCAAGGAAGAAGTCAGCGACTGGGAAGGCCGCTGTTGATGGAGAAGCTTCTACTGAGTATCCCTTGGAAGATTTCCCACAATCTTTGGTGATGGAGGGTGACGATGCCATTTTTGCTTGGCTTAAAAATAAGAATTTGATGTTTGTCCCAAATCCTTCCTCCGTGCTTGCTGGTGAGAAAGCTTCCGACGCCTATACTCGTCGGATGATGCAATTATCTGCCGAAGACAAGGTTGTGGATGTGTGGGACAAGAATCGGAGGGCCTTGGAGGCTACCCTGGTGGTTGATCCTCCATCCACTATTGTCGATATGATGGCCATATCTGATGGGTATCAGTATGGTTTCCCTCAGCAGCGGGTGCTGGAGGTACGTTATACTTTTTATGTTTCTCTCTCTTTGGGAATTGTATAGAGTTCTGTTATGATTCCCCTTTCTTTCCTGTAACGTAGATAATGAGGAGTGAACGCTGCAACTATACCATGTACTAGTTCTTTAAGGCCAACTCTCAAGTTAGAGTCCAAGCTACACCACAGAGAAGAGGAGCTATCTGCGGCTGAGGCGGTTATCTCTGCCAAGGATAAGGAGATAAGTGAGCTCAAGAGTCATCTCAAAGGGAAGGAACAGCTGGGCAACGAAGAGGAAAAGCTTCGTATAGAGCTTGCTATGGTCCGTAGTGAGTTATAGGAGGTTCGGAAAAATGCTTCATCTTTTACAGGTTCGTTTTCTTTCTTCGCTTTAATCACCGTCGCTATTTTCTAGCAATTAGTGTTCTGCCTGAGTCTCCCCACCCTATCTTCAATGGTTGGAGTCCTAGAGATGACATGGCTTCAAAATGAGAAACAAAGGCAAAAAACTCGTATCGCCGAATTAGTGGAGCAAATAAAAAGTGAGGCTGAAAGATGGGATGCCAAGGCTGAGGTGTGGCGTCTGAGGCATACTCAGATAGTTGATATGAAAAATAAGTATAACACTGATCATTGTTAGTTTAATAAAACTCTGCTATGGATGCGTGACAATCTTCGTGAAGCCCGAGAATATGCTTCATCTTTAAAAGCTATAATAAATCTTCTGGAGGAAGAGTTACGACAGGCTCGTTCCTCTCAAGGTTCTGAAGTAAGAGAGTATATGCAGCGCCTTGCCAAATAAAGAGACGATGCCAAGGCTGAGGCCAGTGCCCTTAGCAAGGCCTTAGCTGCGTCTCGGGATGATGTAGCCCGCCAGGTTGAGTCTGAGATAAATCTTGAAGTGAACATGAACAGACTCAACAAAGGGTTGGAGGAGATGAATAACGAAGTCAATCATCTTCGTCACTTGGATTCAATGAAGCATGTAGAGTTAGACGCTAGTCAATTTGCTCTTTCAACCCTTCAAATGGATTATTAGAAAATAACCGAACAATATGACTTTTTTGACGAAGCTCGAGATGCAGTTGTTAACGAATATGAAATAGCTTCGACTAGAGTCGAAGGTATATATTTTCTTCGTCGAGTGTGATTTTGTAACTCCATCATCCCAACCCTTCGTATTTATTCTTTTCAGAGCTCTAGGGACAGCTTCACACTGCAAATGAAAAACTTGAAAAGGCTCAATCTGAGCTAGAGAAGGCTCAACCTGCCTTAGTGCATCGGGAGGGTCAGACCACGTACTACAAGGGTTTGGATACTTCTCGAGATGAATCAGCGAGCGTGGCCTCTAAGGAAGTGAGCCATCTTTCCGCCCTGTTGTCATGGGCCAAGATACGGAACACCGTCATTATATATAAGGCTCCTTATTAGTTAGATGAATAGACCGATAAGTTTCTGACCAAAATAGAGCATGATCTCAAGACTGAGCATGGCCTTATCAAGGAATATCCTCATCATCCTATGCCCCCCCCCTAACTAGTTATTCAAGGCCTTCTTCAGGTGGGAGCGTGCTTTCGTCGCAGAGAGAATACCCCACCGGTGGAGCTGAGTCATCCAAGTAGATTCTTCCGCTAGTTATATAAAGTTGACCTTTGTTGATTATAGAGCTTCGTGCCATCTGTTGATGTGTTTTTCGTTTATTTTGCCGAACTTGTAATCAACCCTCATGGAATGGATCATCGTTTATTAATTATGTACACCTTTTGTTTACCGACATTATTATTTTAGATGTATTATTTAGTTAAGGAACTCAAATGAGATAAAGGAATTGATTAAAGAGTTCCCTTAAGAACGAAGTGTTTGAGTGCGATGCCGAAGGTATGTACCTTCATGATCATCTTGAGACCTGTCACCCCGCTAGCTAATCCTTAGCCAGAGAATTCCCAGACGGTGGGGGTCGATGCAGCGTTCTAGGATATGGGGTGTTTATTTGAAATATTTACATGTCCCCATTCCGTCGACCCACTGTCTTAAAATGTTTGGAGATCTCTTTATGTTGGATGCCTTCCCCATGGTATTACACTTATAGACGCTGACAGGGGAGTCCTGAGAGATTGTAGGTATCTACTTTTATCAATAGTGATAACTTGTTGTATGTGTAGGCGCAACGTTTTTGTAGCATATTTACAGACATATTTACAAGTATTCATTTTGCTGATACGCTGCCCCTTGTATTGTCTTAGGTTATTTTATTAGATATGACTTTTTGCAAACAAGCTTGTTTGATTGATGAGTTGAGGTCTGTTATTCCTCATTCAGAGATAGAAACATGTCGATCGGGTGCGTCATCTTCTTCTTCTGGTACTCTTCACGCAGTTGCAGTGCTGCACTGCTATCTATGGATGGTATGGCTTGAGATATTTTGTATTCTACGGGTGTCTGAGGAATTCCCCTTTTAGGTTGCGCAGGTAATAGGATCCATTTCCTGCGATATCGTATATGACAAAAGGTCATCCCCATGTTGGTGCTAACTTGCCCCACTTCCTTTCTCATTGGTATTGGGGTATGGTTCTCAGCACATACTGTCCTTCTATGAAATTTCTAAGTTTAACCCTTTTATTGTACTCCCTTGCTAACTTTCTTTGGTAATTCTCCATTTTTTGCAACGCTGCTTCTCTCATTTCCTCAGGGTCATCGAGTCTTTCCAACATCATGTCCGATGTGAGGTTATTTTCCCATGCTTCGGTCTTCGTGGTTGGCATGATAATCTATGTGGGGATTACATCTTCGGCTCCATAGGTGAGCAGGAATGAAGATTCTCCTGTGGCTGATCTTCGGGTTGTTCAGTATGCCCATAAAATGTTATGTAATTGCTCACACCATCGTCCCTTATGCTCTTCTAGTTATTTATTGAGAATGAGAGCGAGGGTCTTGTTTGGGGCTTCTGCTTGGCCGTTGCTTTGAGGGTATATCAGTGTTGACTTGTTATTTCGGATTTTGAAGGTATCGAAGAGCAAATCAATGTTCTTTCCCTGTAGCTGCTTACCATTATCAGAGACAATCTCTGCTGGGATGCCGAACCTGCAGATGATGTTCTGAAAAATGAATGTAAAGACATCCGAGTCGCGAATCCTTGCCAAAGCCTTAGCTTCTACCCATTTGCTAAAATAGTCTATGGCCACTATCAAGAATATTCTTTTCCCTGACCCTTCGATCAGAGGACCCACAATGTTTATGCCCCATTTTGAGAATGGCCAAGGACTATCCACCGAGTTTAGCATCGTTGTTGGTGCGTGGATTATTTTGGCGAAACGTTGGAATTCTTCGCATATTCTTGACATTCTTGCAGCGTCTCGTATCATCGTCGGCCAGTAATACCCTTGGGTCTTTGCCTTGTCTGCTATAGATCTCATTCCACTGTGATTTCCTACATCCCCGCGATGAATATATTTTAGCACCAGGTGGCCTTCGGATCTAGATAGGCAGCGTAGCAAAGGTCCGAGGAAGGATTTTTTGTATAAGATCCCTTCCCTTAAGTAGTACCTTCCTGCTTTTGAATGTATCTTCCTGGCCTGCTTTTGATTGTATCTTCCTGGCCTGCTTTAGGTCTGTGGGCAGTGTCCCTTCTTTGAGAAAGAGGTGGATCTCAAATATCAAGTCCTCTTCTTTGTTGAAGTCTTCATCTTCGTCTTCTCTTTCCATGATATCATCCTCCTGGAAGTCATCGACGATGTATTCTCCTACATCATCGTCTGCTACATCTTCTCCCACACTGCCCCTTTAGTTTGCAGCGCATAATTCTCGAGAATGGACTGAGGGTTCGTAAACCCTAGTGATCTTGATTGCCTTGACATCCTCGTTTTTCAACATGGATGACACATAGGCCAAAGCATCTGTGTGCCTGAGTTCCTTTCTGCTCAGGTGTCGGAACTTAATGTTTGGTATCTGAGTTGCTAGTGTCTGGACTAAGGCTATGTATGATGATAAGGTTTCATCATAAACATTATATTCCAGCCCTATTTATCGGATGACCAGTTGTGAATCACTTGTCAGGCGCACATCGGTTATACCCATTTATATTATTAGACGAAGAGCATGCACAACAACTTAATATTCAATTATGTTGTTGGTATGCCCCTTGAATTCCAATATGAAGGCATGTACGATCCTATCCCCCGTGGGAGTGGTGATCACGATGCCAATGCCTGCTCCTTCTCTATTCTTCGATCCATCAACGAAGACTTCCCATTGTCTCGGGTTTGCCGGTTCGAGAATGTCGATAGGATCTTTGCTCTTGTCGATCTCTAGTAATCCTGTTGTCTTGAGTCCATCAATGAAGATTTATTCGTCATCATCTAGTGGTATATCTTCTAGGAAATACGCTAGAACTTGTGACTTTTGGGAGTGCTGTACTTCATGGATGATGTTGAACTGGTCGAGATAAGTGTTCCATTTTGAAATTCTTCCAACTTTCCATGCACTTTTGAGGACGGACTCTAGTGGGGCTTTTCATGGGACGCGGATGTAGTGGGTCAGGAAGTAGGTCCTTAACTTTAAGGTTGCCCATACTAACACCAAGATGAGTTGCTCGATCTTCGTATAATTTTTTTCTGCTATGTTGAGGTTTTGCTGACGTAATAGATGGGCTGTTCTATCTTCAGTTTTGACCAGCACCGCGCTGACTGCATCCTCCGTTGCTGCTATGTACAAGGCTAAAATCTCATCGGGATCGGTTTTTTGCAAGATGGGGATCTCATCCAGGTATTCCTTGACTTTTTGGAAAGCTTCTTCGCACTCTACTGTTCATTCGAACTTGCTCCATTTTTTGAGAATGTTAAAGAAAGGCTTACACCTGTCCGATGATCTGGATATGAATCTTCCCAGTACCTCAAGGGAACCATTGAGTTTTTGGACTTCTTTTAGGTTATTTGGAGATGGCATTCCTACGATGGCCTGAATCTTGGCAGGGTCAACTTCGATGCCCCTCTTCGTTACCAGGTATCCGAGGAATTTACCTAAAGTGACGCCGAAAGTACATTTCTCTGGATTTACTTTCATGTTATGTTCCCTTATTGCTTGGAAGATATCCTTCAAATCTTAGTGGTGATCGTTGCGAATCTTGATCTTGACGAGCATATTGTCTACATAAACTTCCAAAGTACTCCCAATCCATGGTTTGAAGATAGAATCAACCATTCTTTGCTACGTTCCCCCTGCATTTCGAAGTCCGAAGGGCATTCTTACGTAACAGTTTAGGCCATGCGGGGTGTAGAATGTCGTGTGTTGTTGATCTTATTTTGCTAGGAATAATTGGTTGTACCCAGAGTATCCATCCATGAATGACATCTATTCGTACCCTTCGACTGATTCGACCAATTGGTCGATGCTTGGCAACAAATAACTATCCTTAGGGCACGCTTTATTGAGGTTGGTGAAGTCGATGCATATTCTAACCCCGCCATGTTTTTGGTACGATGACCATGTTCGAAATCTACGTTGGATATTTTACTTCTTTGATGAATCCAGCCTCTAGTAACTTATGAAGCTCCATTTCGACTGCTTTGTGGTATTCTGGGGCTACTTTTCGCACCTTTTGTCTGAAGGGTGGTGTGCCTGGCTTTATACGAAGCTCATGATGGATTGTCCTCGGGTCGATTCCTGGCATGTCGCCTAGTTTCCATGCGAATATATCTGCTTACTCCCTGAGCAACTTAATTAAGGATGCTTCTCGTTTCTTATCCATCAGAGTTCCGATCTTGATTATCCTAGGATTTTTTTCAGTTCCTATGTTGACTTCTTTTACTGCTTCCACGGGTGTAAACGTGGGCTTTGATTCCCCTAGAAGAGAAATATTCTTTGATTTCTATTTGGTAGGATCCTCGCCTTCTTTTGTGGCTGAAGTACTTGCCTCTGCGTTTCTAACCGTATTCCCCTTTGAAAGGCTTCTCCCGGAGATTTCTTCCAGATAAGCATCGATAGCCTTCTTTTTCGCGGCTTCTTTGTTTCGGGATCTTCGGGACTTTCGCTGCTCATCATGTTCGTTATTGAGATGGTTCTGCAAATTTTGACATTCTCGCGCAGTGACTTGGTCTCCTTTTATTTCCATTACCCCTCGGGGAGTTGGAAATCTAAGGTATTGGTGATAGGTAGACGCCACTCCCTTGAGTTTGTGCACCCATCTTCGGCCAATTATGGCACTATAGGGTGATGGTGCATCCACCACACTGAACCGGGTGTCGACCTTCATTGGCCCTGCGTTTACTTGCAAGACAATGTCTCCTAAGGGATTCTTAGATGCTCCGTTGAAGCCGTAGATAGTATAGTATGAAGACAACAGTTTTTCATCGTTGAGTTCCATTCGTTTGAATGTATCGTAGAACTGAACATTGACTGAGCTTCCCCCATCGATGAGGATTTTCTTGATATTGCACCCTGCTAATGGCAGTGTGAGAACCAGAGGGTCGTTGTGATCCTCCATATCTTCTTCGACGTCGTCAGCGTCGAAGACCATGGGTGCATCAATCCATTGTTCATGTTCGTCTACTTCTTCCCCATCAATTTTGTACAACTCACAATAGTCTTCAAACTGCTTTCTCAATCTCTTACCTATATGGGCCGTTAGAGATGGCCCCACGGCCTCAGAACATGGGATGATGTTAAGGGTGTGGTTTCCTTCAGGTAGCTGAACCTGCTTGCTTCGTTTAGCCTTATATTCGTCGCTAGTCCTTTCCACATACTGTTTAAGATCTCATGCGTCAACTAAATTTTGGATCATTATCTTGAGATTCTTGCATTTCTCTGTCAGGTGGCCATTGAAACAGTGATATGCACAGTACTCCTTGGACTTTTATGATCTTGGGGGCTGCTTTCCCTTGGACCATGGTCATTCGAGATTCTCCCGACCCTTGATCTCCTTCAAGATGCGCGAGTAACTGGATTTATCTTTGTGTAGACCTGGTCTTCGAATTTTCGAACGTCCATTCGTCGATCATCCTTTCATTCCCTTATGTCTTCGTTGGGTCGCTCATCTGAGTTGCCTCTTTTTGACCTGCTGTATTGTTCTACCGAATTTGTGCGTGGGGGGCGCTGAGTCTGAGCTTTGGGATTTTCTCGTTGGATCTCCTCTAATCTTGCATGTTTTTCTATGATTACTCGAACATCTCCTTCAGTAGCAGGGATGGTGCCGATTTCGACAAATAGGGGGCTCATCCTGTCCAGCCCCCACTTGTAGCAGTTGATGCTAACCACCGGATCCACGTTTCCCATGGCTTGACAGATCTTGTGTCATCTATCAGTGTATTATCTGATTGTTTCCTTGTACTTGATTGCTAGCGAGAAGAGATTATCCATCCCAGTGTTGACAACCTTGTTATACATGTAAGTTGCCAAGAACTTCTCAGTAAGTTGGTCATAAGAATCGATGGAATTTGACGGTAAGTTGTCGAACCAAGACAATGCAGATCCTTTCAAACTTGAAGGGAAGTATCTGCATAATATGTCGTCGTCGTAATTCCATCGTGTCATCATTCGATTATAATAACGAAGATGGGAAGTGGGATCGCTAGATCCATCGTAACACTCGAAGGTCGGAACTGGACATTTCTACGGAATGAGAGCTTTGGCTAAGTGATGTGTCAGCGGAGTAGTGTTCGCTTCCTTCATCACTTGCTCCAATCTGCCGCCTCCTGATGAACACGCAAGTGTGACGCATTTTCACCCATAAATACATTAGTTGGGACTCATTTTATCACTAATAAACTTGTTTGTAGGTGTTTTTGGGCAATAAACATTTTTGGAAGAATTGGCTTAAAAGTGTTAAAAGCATCCTCATTTCAGATAAGAGCATCGATCTTGTTAAAGGCACCCAGAAAATGGATAGAGGCACACTCTCCTTCTTCATTTTGAAACAGATCCATAGAATTTATGGGAGATTTAAAGATTTAAGGCAAAGATATCTCTTGCCTATTATACAGGAAGTTTCCATATCTTGAAGTTAAAAGAGATAATATATTTATGAGTTGGTTTTTATTGTAAAGGAGAAAGAAAATCTGAGGTTTTATTTAAAAAATAAAAAGAAGATAATATCCCTAGGATTTTATTCTAGCCAATAAAGAAGATTTGTGATAATGGAGAAAGAAATTATTCATGAGATATATTTCATTAAAGAGAAGATATGATGGAGTTAAGGAAGAAGATTTTTAAAAGATATTTGAGTAATGAGTTGTTGTGTATAAATAGGGTGCTAGTATGACCAAACAAGGGAGAGCCGTCACCAAGCAACAATACTTTTTATTTATTTTATTCATTCTTTTTTTAATAATGAGAAGCTAGACCCCTACACTGGGTCGACGGAGGAAACCGAACTTCACACATGGGTGAATTTATTTTATTTCCCAATTTGACTTTTGCACTTATTTTGAATAGAATTATGATTTGATTAAATTGGTTGTCATTCAATTAGATAGGTTATGCTTTGTTTAGATAATCTATGCTTAGGGGATACAATTAATGTTTTGAGGATCTACTTTGGCAAAACAAGAGTTGATGTTTTATTTATTGACTGAGCGATAATTGTTGAGAATGAATAATGAACCTCGTGTTGTGAATTTGGTGGAATCTAAGACCCAGTGACTCTCTTCTTTTTATTATTTTTATTTAAACCTTTAATTTTAATCTTAACAACATCCGAGAGAACAAATCTTAATTACTACTACGAAAAACTCGAAAAAATCTTAATCATTTTGCGAGATTGTTGCACGCCGGATTTGTTTTTATATTATTAATTTTTAGGTTTATTTTTATTTTGTACAATATTTTCTTTTCATTTTAGTTTTTTTTCTTTTCTTTTTATGCGTTTCTATTTCTTTTCAGGATGATGACTTCTTTTGAGGAGACGTCACCTACGATGACGCTGGCGGAATATATGCATAGAAATTAGAATAATCAGGAAACCTCATCTGAGATGATGCTTGCTGAATATATACGTAGGCAATGGTATGGAGTTTCTGCTCCACATGAGGTAAGTGAAGAATCACACCAAAATATTTATGAGAAGTATTACAAACACGCACCACCTAGTTTGGAGCAAAGATTGAGAGTTCTTGAATGTCAAAAATTATTTGTTGATGAGGATGAATCTGATAGTGACTCTCTGTTCCAAACAGAACATATAGATGACCATGTGGATGATTGTGTGGTTGATTCGCCTAATTCAATAGATGAACCTACCTCACAAGATTATTCACCCGACTTAGCGGTTGTTTCTAGACCCCTAGACTTCCAAAAGTTTCCTAATTTAGGGTTAGAATTGCGTGCTTCTAAAATTTTGTTAGATTACTTTGCATCTAAGTACCCAGAGGACTTGCCTATTCCTGATATCGTGCATGAGCCAGTTGAAATTTTCCCAGTCCCAATAGAATCCCCATACTTTGTTCTTTACGCACTTCCATGTGCAGTAAAAAATTGGTTTAGGGGTAAATTTTTGTTTCTGACAGTTTCAGTGTCCCCGTTTTTTCATAAAATAATTGTGAAGCTGTCGTTTGTAAATATTGTATTTTGGGTCGATCCCCAAGTTTTAAGGTTATTAATTTATGGGGATCCGTTTTTGTACATTCCAGTAGGTATAATTATTTATTTATTTTTGTTTATTTTTATTTTTGAATTACCCATCTTAATTTTTACGTTGGATGACTCAATTACATTGAGGACAATGTAATATTTAAGTGTGGGGGAGTGGTTAACGTTTTATTTTTCTGTTTCAGGAATTTTCTTGCTTATCATGACCAGCTGTGGAGCGGGTCTCTAAAAAAAAAAAAAAATAATTAATGATCAGCTGTGTAGCGGGTCTATTTTTATGCATTTCTTTATTATGACCAGCTGTGGAGCGGGTCTCTAAAAAAATGAATGATCAGCTGTGTAGCGGGTCTAAAAAAAATAAAAAAATAAAAATAAATATTAGTATGATTGTTAGGGTTATGACCAGTTGTGGAGCGGGTCTTTTCTTTTCTTGCATATTATGACCAGCTGTGGAGCGGGTCTCTATTAAAAAAAAAAAAAAAAAAAAGATCGTGTCTTGTGTATCTGACAATTGTCATGACCAGCTGTGTAGCGGGTCTAAGTCTCTTAATTTATGACCAGCTGTGTAGCGGGTCAATTTTTAGTTTTGCTCGAGGACTAGCAAAATGCAAGTGTGGGAGAATTTGATGAACACGCAAGTGTGACGCATTTTCACCCATAAATACATTAGTTGGGACTCATTTTATCACTAATAAACTTGTTTGTAGGTGTTTTTGGGCAATAAACATTTTTGGAAGAATTGGCTTAAAAGTGTTAAAAGCATCCTCATTTCAGATAAGAGCATCAATCTTGTTAAAGGCACCCAGAAAATGGATAGAGGCACCCTCTCCTTCTTCATTTTGAAACAGATCCATAGAATTTATGGGAGATTTAAAGATTTAAGGCAAAGATATCTCTTGCCTATTATACAGGAAGTTTCCATATCTTGAAGTTAAAAGAGATAATATATTTATGAGTTGGTTTTTATTGTAAAGGAGAAAGAAAATCTGAGGTTTTATTTAAAAAATAAAAAGAAGATAATATCCCTAGGATTTTATTCTAGCAAATAAAGAAGATTTGTGATAATGGAGAAAGAAATTATTCATGAGATATATTTCATTAAAGAGAAGATATGATGGAGTTAAGGAAGAAGATTTTTAAAAGATATTTGAGTAATGGGTTGTTGTGTATAAATAGGGTGATAGTATGACCAAACAAGGGAGAGCCGTCACCAAGCAACAATACTTTTTATTTATTTTATTCATTCTTTTTTTAATAATGAGAAGCTAGACCCCTACACTGGGTCGACGGAGGAAACCGAACTTCACACATGGGTGAATTTATTTTATTTCCCAATTTGACTTTTGCACTTATTTTGAATAGAATTATGATTTGATTAAATTGGTTGTCATTCAATTAGATAGGTTATGATTTGTTTAGATAATCTATGCTTAGGGGATACAATTAATGTTTTGAGGATCTACTTTGGCAAAACAAGAGTTGATGTTTTATTTATTCACTGAGCGATAATTGTTGAGAATGAATAATGAACCTCGTGTTGTGAATTTGGTGGAATCTAAGACCCAGTGACTCTCTTATTTTTATTATTTTTATTTAAACCTTTAATTTTAATCTTAACAACATCCGAGAGAACGAATCTTAATTACTACTACGAAAAACTCGAAAAAAATTTAATCACCTCCCTGCCTAGATTTTAGTTTCTTGATCTTCGCCATCATCTCGGCACGAAGATCATCCATTGCACACTGATATTCCTCTAGAGTGGAGGGTCGTCCCGGTCTTAGGGTGTTGATGTCGAAGTATTCCGAGTTATCGGGATTGTAATATGGGTAGGATATTCGACTTCCTCTTGTGTCCCTTCGGTTTAATGGCTCTGGGTTGTTAGCAGCCACCATTCTTCGATCTTGATTCAGCCTTGGCGCTATAGAGTTAGCTTCGTCGTGATGATTTTCCAACTCTGGGTTATGGGTAATTCTCTCTTTGAGTTGTTGGTTTTCCTGAGCTAGCAGAGCTACCGCATCTGCGTATGTCTTTTGGTTCTTTTTCAATTCTTCAAGCTCTGCCATCATCTGAGCAGAGTGATTTGATCACTGATTTGGCCTTCCTACTTGCATCTGTCCTGCAGCTGCTATCGTCTGATCTTCATCGATAATTTGTATCAACGGTTCTGGTGGATCCATATGCGGGTTTCGATGTTTCGTTGGTTGTTGCGTGGGTTAATTTTTTATTAGAAGCGGTTGATCGACTTGGAGGGGTATGTTTTGTTCATTGGTGAGCGGCATCCCATAGAGAGGTTGCTGCATCACTGACTCTGCCATCCCTTCACGTTGTTCATGCGGTCGGGTGGTAGCGGTCACTTTGGAGGCTCCCACTCTGGATGCCCCGGTTTTTTATGTTCGGCTTTGGCAGTCGTGGCATTTAGAGCTTCCGCTGCAATAGCGCTGGCCTCCAAAGGCCTCGTGCTTTCATCTCTATCCCGCATCTTGTCTACGGCTTTGTACACAAATAAGGTGGGGTCCACGGGTAACCAGTTAGCAGAGTTATATCAATCAGACCCCGAAGGTGAGAAGAGATTATCCGGCTATTATTCCGCTCTTCAGAGGTATCAGATCTCTTGATTACCCCAGGTTTATTTTATAAGTTTGACTACAAGCATGCGTAGTTTGAAAAGGTAACGTAGACATGACGAAAAGTCTGTTGACGAAGATGTAGCTTAACCAACTTCTTTAAAATCGTTCCTAAGGTGCGGAACCTCTAATAAGTGTATGAAGTGAACATGGATCTATCTGTGGGTTTTATTCTTTAAAGTTAAAAGCATGAAAACACTTTTGAAGACGTAGAGCTACTGAAATAACTGTAGATCTACCCATAGGTTTTATTTTTCCAAGATAAAAGCTTTAAAACGCTTTCGAAGATGTAGATCTACTGAGATAGATGTGGATATATCCATAGGTTTTGTTTTTCAAGATAAAAGCTTTAAAACACTTTCGAAGATGTAGATCTACTGAGATAGACATGAATCTGTCCATAGGTTTTGTTTTTTCAAGATAAAAGCTTTAAAACGCTTTCGAAGATGTAGATCTACTAAGATAGACGCAGATCTATCCATAGGTTTTGTTTTTCAAGATAAAAGCTTTAAAACGCTTTCGAAGATGTAGATCTACTGAGATAGACGTGGATCTATCCATAGGTTTTGTTTTTCCAAGATAAAAGCTTTAAATTTTTTTCGAAGATGTATATCTACTGAGATAGACGTGGATCTATCCATAGGTTTTGTTTTTCAAAGACACAAAGCTCGAAAACTCGTACAAAGACGTAGATCTACTAAATAATGCGTGGATAGACTCATGGAGACGTTATTTTCAGACATTTTTAATGAATGCTGAAATAAAAAATGCTCCAAGCACCGTTATTTTTAGAGAGCGGTGCACGGAACAGACATAGTGCTTAAATCACAGGATAAGATAAATCTTTTACCGGGACAGAGTCCCTGTTTCTAGCGCTAGATTGTGAACACGTAAATCTCGACGGCATCCACGTGTTCACAAAAAATGCTCGCATACACTCAATACTATGAATTATGCGCTGCGTGCGTAGAGGGTAATGATTATATCGATTCATCGACTCAGAGCCTTCGGACTCGTCCTTGTCTAGTCGTATATTATCACTGAAAATGCTCGTGTAATAAAATAAATAGAGATCGAAGCATAAATGTGAAGTACCGAATATAAAGTGCGGAATGTAAGTGATGAATGTAAATACTGAAATATAAATGAGACAATCATTTACGTGGTTCAACACTAAGGCCTACATCTACGGGGTTGGTGTTTCTCTATGTGTAAATTGATTACAAAGATAGTCGAAATGACTTTGAAGTATGAAATGAGGCTGCAGGATCAAGGGAATCACTTACTCTTCCTAATTCTCTCTCATATGTTCTCCTCTATTAATTATGGGTCCGACCTCCCCGGCCTTCTCTTAGTGGGGAGGGTATTTATAGGGTTACAACGTGGGGTCCACTTCTGAAGGCCGTTGTATCTTTATCGTCTTGTGCTTTATGTCAGTACCGCGGACCTCTTCATCTTCTATGATGCCCCTGGCGGCGTTCCATGCTCATTGTCGAAGAGTGATGGTCGTGTCTTCCACAGGTTGATCGACACGTATGCTGCCCAGGGTATTTAATGCGGGTGATTGAGGCGTCTACACGCGCCAGACAACGGTCCTCTGCCCCTGTCACATCTGCGTCAGTTGGACTCATCCCAGCCGTTGATCTTGGATCTTTCTTGAGATGGGATAAAGTGAGTCTTTGGGTGCTTTTCAGTCCTTCGCAGCAGCATAATATCTCGGTACTCCTCGATCCTTAGTCATTGGATCTGTTAGGTGAGGGCCCAGCCTTGATGACACATGTCTCTTGGTTGTATGCGCGTGACATCATATCTTGATGCCCTGGATGGTATGTCTTCCACGTGTTTTTCTATAGACACGTGGCAAATGATGAAATATGTACTCACGGGTCATGTGCAACTAATTTGGTTAAACAACCTAGTACCATCCCAGCTCACATGTGGACAACCAAGCCCTCCCATCGCATTCAAACAAAATTCTTGTATCCATTCCACATGCTTTACTGCTATCACTAAATTTTGATTCCAAAATCTCATTATGTCATGTGGCACCAACAAACAGGATCAATATTAATCCCATTAACTAACATTAAAGCAGTATATATACTTCCTCTGAATTCTTCTCCCATTTATCTAGCTCCTGTTACACCATAATCCATACTGACATTTCAAGCATTTTTACATGAGAGAAAACCCCATCTTTAGGTTTTGTTATTACGCCCAAATGTATTCTGACTCCTTTTGGTGCTTTTGTTCATATTAATTATTTTTGCCGCCACCACCAATTTAGCTTCCATTTATCATTGTATTGTACCATTTCATATTTGCTTGTCATTCATGCAAACTACCTAAAGAAACATTATTAATCCAATAACGAGTCCTAACTAGTGCAAATATGGGTATAATTGTGTCGCATTTACGTGCTTATCGAATTCCCCACACTTACATTTTGCTATCCCAAGCAAAACAAAAAATATATCTGCTATATATCTAGACAAATAGAGATGTCTGCTAAACAACGAGACAAATCATTGAGAGACAAAGACCCGCTCAACATCTGATCAAATCATGCAAAAAAAAAAAATTTACTTTTTTAGATGATCATATGATGAATTTTTTTTTTTTTCAAAAAAACCCTGCTCAACAACTGATCATATCATGCAAATTATTATTATTATTTTTTATTTTTTTTGAAAATTCCTAAGAAAGTGAAAACTTATAAAAGTCTAAGTGCTTAACCAAACTACTCCCCCACACTTAAACATTACATTGTCCTCAATGTAATTGAATCATCCAACATAGTTTTTTTTATAAGGTTTTCGCTTTCGTTGTTGATTTTTTTTTGCATTATATGACCAACTGTTGAGCGGGTTTTAAAAAAAATGCATTATATGATCAGTTGTTTAGAGGGCCTTTCTGGTTATCAGTCTCGCTGTTTAGCAGACTTCTCTACACCACTATTCAGTGGATCCATCTCACTATTTAGCAGACATTTATCGACCACTGTTTAGTGGAATTATCTCGTTGTTTAGCGGACATCTCTTTACCACTGTTTAGTGGATCTGTCTTGTTGTTTAGCAGACATATCCATGCCACTATTGAGTGGATCTGGCTCGCTGTTTAGAAGACATCTTTCCATATCCAGCTGGAGAGCGTTATCTCTTATCTATTCATTGTGGACCAGATATATTTTCCAGTTTTGCTCAGTACTAGCAAAATATAAGTGTGGGGTAAGTTGATAAGCACAGAAGTGCAACTCAATTATACCCATAACTACATAAGTTGGGCCTGGTTATTTTGCTAATAAATTGTTTTGAGTCATTTGTAGGAAATACGAGCGAATTCTGACACTTGGAGAATAAATAGCTAATTTGGGACTTATATTGGTGTTTGCTACTTATGGATCCAACGAGGAAGAGGCCACAAAGAATTGGATCAACAACACCTTAAAGATCCTAGTTACTTGGATAACCAAAAGGATTTGGCTACTGTATATAGAAGGGGAGTATAACTTGTAAAGGCATACGTGTGAGTGATTAACTTATTGGATCGGTGAAGATTTGGTTCTTTTTAAATATGGAGGGAATCGACGTAGACTCATTAAAGGCTCCAATATCATTTTGGAAGTGGAAACCACACTCCATATGACGCCGTTTGGGTTGGACACATGGCCAACATGGTAATCTTTGCTTTCCTTGTGTAGAGACTGTGGTGCATGAATAAAAAAGGAGTACAAAGTGCTGAAAAAAAGTGGGCATTCCATAATTATGGGATTCATAAAATGGCTCGTGGTTAAGGCGTGAAAATGATGTGTTGGAGTAGGTGTTGTGGCATGTTTTTATTGGGTTGTAACATGTTTGTGATGAGGAAGGAATTATTTAGTGGTCTCTTCATGACCGAGTGAAAGAGTAAGAAATTCATTTATTACTTAATTAAGTCCTCTGATGACATTATAAAACCAAAAGAAATTAAGCATTAAGGAAGGGAAGCCGACGGCTAGAGAGAGGAAAAAGCAGCGCCGCAGAGGTGTTTTAGAGCAGAAAAACAAGAGACGACGAAGACAACAACACTGGTTTCATCGTTCCTGTTTTGCTATTATTTTTAGATGGGTTTTAAGAAACCCATAAATATGTCTTGCTAAACTTGTGACTAGGTGTTGATGGTGGATTTTAGTTCATGGCTAAAATTGTAAAACCAGATTTAGTGTGCCGACATCCTGCAAAGGGTAAGGCCATTTGACAAACGATGAGCGCAGAAATCCTCTCATTTTATTTATTCGAAGCAATTCAATAAATATACAAAATTCACCCAGAATGGTGCATGTAGCAACAATCCCAATATTCTGTGAATTTATAGCATTATTAATTAATGCATGAATTTCCTTGGATTTCCTATGTTGTTCTCAGCAAGACTCTCATTATCGGTGTGGCATGATGAATGATTGTTACTCTCAGCAGAGTAACATGAATATACCATTCTCTAACAAAGAGAATCTCGTATCGGCGTGCTTATACTAGCCCGATCGAGCATAATTAATTCCCTAAGGGAAATCTGGACTATCTGTGACAGTTTCAGAAACGATCACGGACACGCAAGTTAGCCGCATGATTTAACCAGCCTAGACGAACCCTAACAGGAGCAGGCGATCACCGCAATGACCACCATCCCGTTTATACCCTATCCGGTCGAGCACATGTTATGCTCCCAAACATCCACCGAACGCCAGCCCTGAAGTAGGATGGTTGAGATGGAATGGAGTGGCTCGTGCTGTTTGTAGTGGCTCGTACGAGCAAGGCCATCAAAGACAACCTCAAAAGAAGTCGCGACCGTCCAACTTCTTCAGCCAAGTTGGACAGCTTGGATCATCCCGCGATTGATTGGTGAAGTGTTGGTATGCACATTGGAGGGTCCACTCTTCACTTACCTGATCGGCTTTCTCACGACCTATACCTATAGCAATGAATGCTTGCTCGAAGTATGGCTGACGAGATGCTTAAAGGGGTCGCGGAAATCCCGCTAGTGTCTTAAATCGATAACAACCATCCAACTTCGCTAGTATGTTTGGATGGCTTAGATCACGCCTAGGACCATCAGACAAGTACGAATATGTTCACCGTCGGCCTAATGTGGGCCCCGCACGATCGGTCTCCCCAAAGGAGGAGCATAGCCTGCAAAACCGCTTGGCTAAAGTTGCATGCGCATGACCGGCCCAAAACCATAATTAGGGTTTGCGGCATGGTATATGTGTCGCAGATTGATCACGGCCATCCATCTTCACCAGCTCGGATGGAGGGTGTAGATATAGACTAAGGAGGTCCAGGGAGCATCAACGTGATCACTACGGGCCCACCTGTGTGTGTGACTGACCGGAAGAAGTGGAACAAGACCAGATGCCTCGAAACACGTGCCCCAAAGGTGGCATGTCATGGCCCCCTAAAGTCCTTTGCGGCATATGGTTCCTGTCGCAAATCGATCACGTCCACTCACCTTTGCCAGACAAATTGAGTGGCCTAGATCGTACCTCCGCGAGACAGAATAATATGGACATGTACACCGTCAATCCATCTACACGCATGCCTGGT
Organism: Papaver bracteatum; assembly: GCA_023529315.1. Classification (NCBI taxonomy): domain Eukaryota; kingdom Viridiplantae; phylum Streptophyta; class Magnoliopsida; order Ranunculales; family Papaveraceae; genus Papaver; species Papaver bracteatum. Next base: position 382,136 of record JAJJWX010001777.1, read on the forward strand.
CGGTCCCACCAAAAACATCGTCCATGCTTGATTTCGGTCAAGCTGAAGAGTGATGCTTGCGCACCACTTTAAAACCCTAAAAATCACCAACGGTCGCAAATATGTGTTGTAGATCATCTCGTCCGTCCAACTTTTCCAGCTTGGTTAGGCAGCCTAGGCTAAGAGTTAAACGGCCAATGAGGTACCTTGGTGATCACCGCCCGTCACTCTACCACAAGAGTGATCGTCCAAGGGATAGCTCGCCCATGCGGCCTCCAAACAATCACTCGAAGATGATTGGTTATGCATTTATTTTAAGACGCTTAATCCGCGACTTACTCCGTTAAGCTCTAAAAAAGCGATGCTTCATACATATTGATTGTATTCGATGCATTACATGCATAAAGTATACACGATAGATTTCCTTAATAATTAAGTTATTTAATCTAGCAATGTATGCTACTTCCTATGGGTCCCACGATCTACTCATTCGAGACATCAAGCATGTCACAAAATGGGGGATACTTACTGGGGTATTGGTCTGGCGGTTTACAGCGTGCAACGCGCCATCACAAGAACGTGTCAAGAGGTATGGAGTGATCATGCAATCACCCACACGACCCTACTACTCCATCACTCCACTTCCTCCACTTACTACGACATGAGGGTTTGCGCCCAATGACTTGTATAAATAGGTCCTTTGCCTATTTCCAAACAACACGAACAAACGCGGAAAAACCAAGTGATGTCATCGTATCCAGAAAACACCAGAGATGATTGCTTACGTTCTTGGAAGCCATTTTGATATTTTGATACAAGTCATAAACATCTAATACCTTCACAATCTCAACACCTTCTTCGATTCCCTCCCTAAAATCAACCCCATCTCCTTCACTTTGTGACCGAAGAAAGTCTGGAATGACCATTTCTTGGTTTAGGACCGAATTGTATAGATTGATCTCTCGAATTAGAAAGAACTCCGATGTAGTGCATTTGTTTAGGGTTTAGATTCATTTCTCATCCACACACCCCAAAATTACCAAAACCAGCAGAAATAGTTTTTACCCATAAACAATTGGCGACCACAGTGGGAGATTAATCTCTCGGTTGTGAATTCAATTTATTTAATACCCAATTCAATTTTACTGATTTCAAAAATGGTGGATCTTAGTTCTGGATCAGCAACCAATCCCGACGGAACCGAAAACACTCTCGGCGTTGATATACCGATTAGTGGTGTCACCGTGCAGCCTGTCAATACGATCAATGTATCTCATGGAATTACGTCCTCTACTACCAGCACCAGCGGAGCAAGATGAGATATTCCATTGGGTGTGATGCCTCCTATCACCAGAGTCATAGCAGCTGCAAACCCCAGCATTTCTTCGAGTATAACGCCTCCATCTGTCACCAGGGAAACTACCACTCCTCCCTTGGGACGAGGGGTCGGAGGATCCAGAGGAGGAAAACCCCCTATTACCATGGTGGATTTGATGGAGAGACAAGAAGTCCTTGCTAAGGCACATATAGACATGGCTACAAATCAGAAAGAGGTACTCACTTTTCTCAAGACATTAATTGATCGGTTTCCACAAGAGCCAGAACATCCCCTGGAGCCAACAAGGAATGTATTCAACACACCTGGATCAGGTAGTTCAGCGGCGCGGGCCTACAAGGACGAAGAAGCTTGTGTTGCTCCTAAACGCCCAGGAAAAAGGGACCAGGAACGTTCAAGGGACCAGACATCCAATTTAATCACACTAGATTACTTGGAGCGATTACTTCAAAGATAGGGCAAAGAAAATCTAATGGATATGCACCAGCATCAACCTTCGTACCCTCGGGACGTGCAGCGGATTCCCCTTCCCAGAGGATATAACTCACCTCAATTCACCCTTTATGATGGTACTGGTAACTCTCGTGAACATATATCTCGGTTTTTGGAATCCCTGGGGGAGCATGAATATAATCATGTATGAAAAAGCGGGGTCTAACAACCACACCCAATATTTCGATTAGAAATCTGTATGGACAAACTCCGAGTTACTTTACTAGAAAATCAACTAGACAGTCAGACTCAATCTAGATAAAAATATCTCAAGGAATTATTATCTCAATCTCTCAATTTGATTTACTCAAGCAAATACAATATGCGAGTCTTAATCAAAGAAAGATAACTTGGATAGTACCAAAGACCAATATCCAAGTGTCAATTAATTTAAATCAACAACCAATAAGGTCGGATATTTTAATTGATTAAACAACTCATAACCTATATTATTTCAATTATATAACAAAATATAATGCGAAAAAGAAATAACATAGACACCAGAATTTTGTTAACGAGGAAACCGCAAATGCAGAAAAACCGCGGGACCTAGTCCAGATTAAACATACACTATATTAAGCCGATACAGACACTAGACTACTCCAAGCTAATTTCGGTCTGGACTTTAGTTGAACCCCAACCAATCTCATAATGATCCAAGGTACAGTTATAATCCTACACCTCTGATCTCAGCAGGATACTACGCACTTGATTCCCTTAGTTTCTCTCACCCACAACCAAGAGTTGCTACGACCCAAAGTCGAAGACTTAAATAAACAAATATGTCTCACACAGAAAAGTCTATAAGGATAGATAAATTCGTCTCCCACGAATAAACCTATGAGTTTTGTTCCATATTTTGATAAATGAAGGTGAACATGAACTAATTGATAAAACCAAACTTATATTCCCGAAGAACAGCTCAGTTTTATCAATCACCTCACAATAAACTTAATCGACACAGCGAAGAAGATTGTTGAGGAATCACAAACGATGAGACGAAGTATTTGTGACTACTTTTATATATTTCCTATCGGATATAGAAATCTCAAGCCAATTATTACAATTGTATTCGTACAATAGAATATACAAGATCAGATCACACAACTATGATAAAAGTAGTATCGGGTTGGCTTCACAATCCCAATGAAGTCTTTAAGTCGTTAACCTGGTTTTAGAAGAAAAAAACCAAAGGTTAAAGGAGAATCGACTCTAGATTAGCAAACTAGTATCTCAAAGAATGTATGGGGATTAGGTTTCCCAGTTGCTAGAGTTATCCCTTATATAGTCTTTCAAATCAGGGTTTGCAATCAATGTTATCTTAGTAACAAAGCATTCAATATTCATTGTTAGTTGAAAACTTGATTAGATACAAGCTAATATTTATCAACTGTTTGATCGAAAACATAGCTTGTTATACACACATGTACTGCACGTTTGTAGGCTTGTGAAAACCGTACCCAAACTTGTACATTAGTTGGTTCAACACTAGTTAACCAAAAGGTTAGCCAATGATAACTTTCATATCAACCATATTCTTCTTTACCATAACTAGTCCAAATGACTCAAATGAACTAGTTAGAGAGTTGTTCAATTGCTTAGATCTTTATGTACTACATAAGACACAATTGAAGCAAAAACGATGTGATTCACTCGAAGCGATTCATGAACTATAAAGCAACGGTTTGCAATAGCATTCCTTAGTTTATTAAGATAAGTTCATAAACATTATTTTTAGACATAACCTACTCAAGTTCGCGGACTGGGTTCGCGGACTTAAGTTCTCGGATGGAGTTCACAAACTCCAGTAGAAATTCTCGGTCGAGAACTTCCGCCAGTTCACGGACTGAAGCTCATGTACTTCTCCGGTTTTCACTTGATCAACAAAGTTCGCAAATTTCGGTTCAAGCATTAAGGACTTATACATATATGTGTTACCACAACAATGCTTATATCCTCTAATGGTTATATTGTCTAAACTCTCATTTCAATCATTGAAACATTCTCAGAGGGCGTTATATAGTTCTTATTCACAAACTATTTTTCGTAAGAGAAATTTCCAAAATGATTGAAACATAACATGACTTTCGTCACTAGGTAAAGATGAACTTGGCTAAAGTGAAAGCTTTACCAACACATATTTCGAGAAATAGATAAGCGAGATATACTCAGCTCGAAATATCATATGTGTATATTCTTATTCTATATAGTAATACGACTTTTGTCTCAAGATAAGAGATAGAGTAGATATACTTTTGAGTGATAGATAAGTTCAAGTCTCCACATAACTTTTAGTCGATGAAGATCCACTGGTTCCTTGAGTAGTCCTTCGTCTTGTATGATGATCGTCATGGAGTTCTTGAGCTCAACTACACTTTCTATCTTATTCCGAGACCTTAGCTTTAGTAGACTAGAAATCAAAGACTTTATAGTTTTGATCACTAATATTGAGAAACATGCATGAGATAGCAACGCATGCGAGTTCGACCGAGCAATGCTCTAAAAATCTCCCCCTTTGTCAATTTTAGTGGCAAAACTATTAATACATATGTAATACAAAAAATTTATAAAATAAACTTTGTAGATCCTATTCCACATTTCGTCTAATCTTCAACAATACTCGAAATCTTCGTCACTTCCAAGTAATCCAATGATCCCAAAGGTTGTAAGTTTAGCACCATCATTGTTGAAAATCCATAGCTATAACAATGAGAAAACAAGAGTTCTCAATCATTGTTATACAGTGTCATAGTATCATTACACGGCGTCAAAGTCCAATTGCATCACAACTTTAACAACAATACTATGGTGATACTTCACTCCCCTTAGTCAATACTCCATCTCACATGGAAACCACTCCCCCTTACATAATGATCCGAAAACCATATGTATTTGTAGTGTGAATATATATTAATTCTCCCCCTTTTTGTCAATAAAATTGGCAAAGGTACAATAACGGGATCCTAATGAAATTTCCGTAAGAGACATTTCATGACCAAAGGTAAATGTGTATCATCTTGTTTAGATGCAATCATAAAGCCGAAGCTAAATGCATTCATCAAGGAGTCTATAAAGATACAAGATAACCCCTATAATATTCCACAGCCGCACTCCCCACAAAGATTTGGCAAATACGCGCAAGTTCAAAAGAACTCTCCCCCTAAAATGTTATTCCCAAGGGAACAACAAGAGCGACCTTAATTTCAAAAGAAAGAAGGATTTCTTTAGACTCAGCAAATCACATACAAGTAAGAATTTGGAATCCAAAAAGAAATATTCAATCATATTAACCAAAGCGAACCAAGATTAATTTGACTAAATATGTTGAACACAAGTAAACTTATGGAGACTTAAATCAATTAGATCAATCACAAGAAAACTCGAAACTAATCTAATTGTCATACTTAACCAAACTAATTACAAAAGTAATCAATTTAATTGGTCACACTCGACATAAGAAAATCTATGGAGCAATGACTAAGTTAATCATGAAAAACCAACTCAGTCGAAAAGATGATTAATTTAGTTTAATCATGTTCAACATAAAGTACCTTACGGAACAACAACTAAGCTAATCACAAAAGCAATCAACTTTTGTTGTTTTAGTGCTCAACATAAGACACTTCATGGAACAACACAGTATTTACACAAAGATTGTGGATCGGAGGATCGACCTTATACCATGGAATAAGCAAGGGTTCATTTTATTTCCATCACTATTTGCATAATGAAATACAATAGACATAATCCTTGAATCAAAAAAGATTTTAACCTATCTTACATCAATAATTGACAATATAGGCTTAACTTTTGTGTTTGTCAAAAGGTCTATTCATTATTTTATCAATATTTGCATATCAATTCACGAACGAATTTAATTTTGACAAAATATGGGACAATCAAGTTCACGGACGTAAACACACATATCCCATAACAGTATTGCAATATATAAAATCAAAGAGATTAATACTGCAAACATCATCTTCCAAACAAGTTTAGAATTTAAACAAATAAATCTAAAAACAAGAAGATGAAAACTTTGGACATAGCTATGTGTAATCACAATAATGGCTATTCCAAAACACTAGTTATTCTTCTGAACAAAATAAGAAAAATAGAAGATTTACTAGGAAAACTAAACCTGGTTTGTAACTGAAGATCGGACAAGAATAAGTTCATCAGATGCTTTTTTCAGTTCGTTCTTTAGAAACTCAAGATTCCTTGTTGCTATTCCGAGTTGTTCACGAACGACTTCAAAATCTCGAAGAAGATTTCCTACCAGTTGTGAAGACATCTGAACTGGTAGATTGTTTTCATGATCAATAGCCTGCTGACAAATTATGAAAACATGATCTTCATGGAACTCGATAATCTCATCCTCCTTGATCACATCTTTGTTGCTTCTCTCCATTGTGTTAAAAAATTCAGTAGAATCTTTTTAACCTTATAGAATAGAGTGTAAATTAAATGACATATATATAAGGAGGTTCATATAAAACCCTAGGCAACAAGTTGTCTGTGTGGGTCTTGAAAACGTGCACAAGTAGTCATAGATGACCAAAACGTGGAGAAGCAAACAAACAATGGAGGGACGGTTCAGCAAGGAATTCTCTCCCATAAACATTAGAACAACCCTTCAAAAGAAACTCAACATAATTTTTGAGATCAACAAGAGAAAGGCATACACCTTTGACATCTTTCTCTAGACACTTTCTTGAGAACACAGAGCATCCTTCGTATTCTGAAAGAAGGATGCTGCAGGAAGCAGTCATGGTATATTAGGATGAGCATTTTGCTCATCATTATTGACTTCTTATTTTTATCCTTTATGGGAATGTACAGACGGAACACTCAACAGAGTTGAAGAAGTTTTACTAGGAGAGGAACAAGGAGTACCTGAATCAACTGCTTTCCATGTTTTTCTGATGCCCCGTTTGAGTCTGTTTATGTTTATCTTAAGTTCTGAGACTCGATTATTAATATGTAAGGAATCCGAGACTGAATTGTTGGATTTTCAGCTTTCTTCAAAGAGAGACAAGTAGATTGAACCTTTCTTCTTTCTCATGTACCTTTTTCTATTTTCAGTGTTGTTAGGGAAATCAGTTACCCTTCTACTAATGAATACATTTTTTGTTTCAAAGACACATTTAGAAATTGATTTACCATGAATGTTGATTGTGTCTTTTACTCTAATAAAATGAGAAACATGTTTGATAACTTCTTAAGATATCCATGCAAGAATGTTATGAAGTTTTATTCCTTAATCGAAGATGACATTTATGCTCAGAATGTCCCTTGATCCCACAATAGTGGCAAATATAAAGAATGTTCTTACCTCGAGTCGCATGTACTGGATTTGGAGGTTGATAGACTCTCCTCACTTCGTCTTTAACTGCCGGTGAAGGTGTTTCTCTTTTGCCATTAGTGGAAACATTTTGTTGAGAAGAATCACTTGCCTTGACAAATTTTACCTCTTTTCTAATACTTGGAGTATCTATTCCCTTATAGCCCAATCCTCGTGTATCACGATGATTTTTACTTGCTCCTAGCATAGTGGTTAACTTGCTTGAACTAGTATTGAACTTTTTCAATTCATCTTCCAACCTCTTGATTTTATCAAGAGCGGCAGTTAAGTCAGCCTCAAGGCATTTTTGTCGGGCAAGACACGCACTTTCTCTGTCATCAAAACATGTTTGCTGGGAGATAACCTTTGCTTCAGATTTTGCAAGTTTCTCTTCCAAAAAAAAATACTTTTGATAAAGATTATCACATTTAAGTGATTTCATACGTAGGTTTTCTTCAGAATCCTTGAGGATCGATTCATTAGAACGATTTGAAGAATAAACACCTGCGTAACATCTTCTCAGTTTCTTGTTTTCTCGACAAAGAGGAGTCAGAAGAGGTGAGATATGAGAAGTTATAATTTTATTCATATTCCACGAATCCAAAAACTTGACATACTCTGAGACTTCCTCATCAACATCTCTATCAATATCTGAATCACCTTCATTAGAAAGTTCATCCAAATATTCTTCTAAGAGAGGTTCCCAATCAACAGTTTTTTCATTAAGAGAATGTTTAGATATTGATTTAGCCGTGACAGTTTTCTCAGGTGAATCCAAGCTTTTAGGCTCATCTGGAAATTTTTGAACTGGTACGTTATTAGAGATATTAATCTTGTCCATAGAGTCAGATCGCTACAAACACAGACTTGTAAGGTCTTAAACGTGTTTGCCTGCTCTGATACCAATTGAAAAAGTGGGGGTCTAACAACCACACCCAATATTTCAATTAGCAATCTGTATGGACAAACTCCGAGTTACTTTAATAGAGAATCAAATAGACAGTCATACTCAATCTAGATAAAAATATTTCAAGGAGTTATTATCTCAATCTCTCAATTTGATTTACTCAAGCAAATACAATCTGCCAGTCTTAATCAAAGAGAGATAACTTGGATGGTACCAAAGACCAATATCCAAGTGTCAATCAATTTAAATCAACAACCAATAAGGTCGGATATTCTAATTGATTGAACAATGCACAACCTGTATTATTTCAATGATATAACAAAATATAATGCGCAAAAGAAATAATACAGATAATTTAATTTTGTTAACGAGGAAACCGCAAATGCATAAAAACCCCGGGACCTAGTCCAGATTAAACATACACTGTATTAAGCCGCTACAGACACTAGCCTACTCCAAGATAACTTCGGTCTGGACTGTAGTTTAACCCCAACCAATCTCACATTGATCCAAGGTACAATTATGCTCATGCGCCTCTGATCCCAGCAGGATACTGCGCATTTGATTCCCTTAGTTGATCTCACCTACAACCAAGAGTTGCTATGACCCAAAGTCGAAGACTTAAATAAAAAAATTTGTCTCACACAGAAAAGTTTACAAGGATAGATAAATTCGTCTCCGATGAATAAACCTATGAGTTTTTTTCCGTCTTTTGATAAATCAAGGTGAACAGGAACCAATTGATAAAACCAGACTTATATTTCCGAAGAACATCTCAGTTTTATCAATCACCTCATAATAAACTTAATCAACGCAACGAAGAAGATTATTGAGGAATCACAAACGATGAGACGAAGTGTTTGTGACTACTTTTATATCTTGCCTATCGGAGATATAAATCTCAAGCCAATTATTACAATTGTACTCGTATGATAGAAGATGTAAGATCAGATCACACAACTACGATAAAAGTAGTATCGGTCTGGCTTCACAATCTCAATGAAGTCTTTAAGTCGTTAACCTGGTTTTAGAAGAAGAAAACCAAAGGTTAAAGGAGAATCGACTCTAGCTTAGCAAACTAGTATCACACATAATGTGTGGGGATTAGGTTTCCCAGTTGCTAGATTTCTCCCTTATATAGTCTTTCAAATAAGGGTTTCCAATCAATGTTAGCTTAGTAACAAAGCATTCAATATTCACCGTTAGATGAAAACCTGATTAGATACAAGCTAATATTTATCAACTGTTAGATCGAAAACATAGCTTGTTATACAAACATGTACTGCACGTTTGTAGGCTTGTGAAAACCGTACCCAAACTTGTACATTAGTTGGTTCAACACTAGTGAACCAAAAGGTTAGCCAAATGATAAATTTCATATCAACCATATTCTTCTTCACCATAACTAGTCCAAATGACTCAAATAAACTAGTTAGAGAGTTGTTCAATTGCTTAGATCTTTATGTACTACACAAGACACAATTGATGCAAAAACGATGTGATTCATTCGAATCGATTCATGAACTATAAAGCCACGGTTTGCAATATCATTCCTTAGTTTATTAAGATAAGTTCACAAATATCGTTTTTAGACATAACCTACTCAAGTTCACGGACTGGGTTCGCGGACTTAAGTTCCCGGATGGAGTTCACAAACTCCAGCAAAAATTCTCGGTCGAGAACTTCCGCCAGTTCGCGGACTAAAGCTCACGCACTTCTCCGATTTTCATTTGATCAACAAAGTTCGCAAACTTCGGCTCAAGCATTAATGACTTATACATATATGTGTTACCACAACAATGCTTATATCCTCCAATGGTTATATTGTCTAAACTCTCATTTCAATCATTGAAACATTCTCAGAGGGAGTTATATAGTTGTTATTCACAAACTATTTTTCTTCAGAGCAATTTCCAAAATGATTGAAACATAACATGACTTTCGTCACTAGGTAAAGATGAACTTGGCTAAAGAGAAAGCTTTACCAACACATATTTTGAGAAATATATAAGCGAGATATACTCAGCTCGAAATATCATATGTGTATATTCTTAGTCTATATAGTAATACGACTTTTGTCTCAAGATATGAGATAGAGTAGATAGACTTTTGATTGATAGATAAGTTCAAGTCTCCACATACCTTTTAGTCGATGAAGATCCACCGGTTCCTTGAGTAGTCATTCGTCTTGTATGATGATCTCCATGAAGTTCTTGAGCTCAACTACACTCTCTATCCTAGTCCGAGACCTTAGCTATAGTAGACTAGAAATCAAAGACTTTATAGTTTTGATCACAAATATTAACAAACATGCTTGAGATAGCAACGCATGCGAGTTCGACAGAGCAATGCTCTAACAATGTCCTTCGCCTGAAATAATTCTTGAAGTCACTTACTGGAAGAGCATATACTTGGTACAACAAAATCGCACCTAACATCATATCTAGTTGGGGAGAGATGGTCTCTGCTTTCTACAAGAAATATTTCTTCGTGTCTGAACAGATCACCTTTTCGGACTTGGGAAGAATATGTCAGCGAAATAATGAATATCCGAACGACTTCGTTAAAAGGTTCAGGGTTCAAGCTCTGGATTTCCATGATCCAAATGTCACCGAACATTAGTTGGTAGAATCGTGCATTAATAGGATGGTGCCCATATATCGTGCTTTGTTGGAGAATTTAGGTTTTCAAACATTTTTGGAGCTCCATGATGCCGCTAAGCGTTCAACTACAATGACCCCAGCGTTGTTGGAGAGAACTAAGATCGTCAGAAACGAAGATGCGCGTGAAAATCAAGGAAGCAGGCGTCTCATCAACAAGAAATATAATAACGGTCCTTTTGTGAATGTGGTGGGCGAATGAGGAAATAGGAAAGCATCAACAACTGAACAACCCCCCAAGCGTGCAACACCAGCGCAGACGACTTTATCTCGAACGGGAGCGCGCAAGGCTCCAATGCAAGAAGTCGAAGACACAGTTCCGAACTTCCCATTTCCCATGAATGAAGTCATATAACTCTTGGAAGCGTGGATTCAAGATGACGCGATCAAGCTACCTCCTATCAGACGCCCACCGACCGAGGAAGAGATGGCAAACCCCAAGTACTGCCGCTACCATAGTTTCGTCCATCACGCGACAAAGGATTGCAATAAATTAAAGTAAATCTTCAGAGAAAAGATAGAGGAAGAAAAACTCCAGGTGTTCATAGAGATCCTCTTCCTATTAGGAGCTGCATGATTTTCGGGAATTATGTTCACAAGACTGTACAATCTATGATGGAGCATTTGTGTGAAATATTGTATCTCTCCAAGGTACAACGTCAAGACATATTCGTAGCCCTCAACCATATCGTGTCAGGAAGGCGTTTGTGTCCAGAAAAGGAAGCAGTCTCGAAGCCTCAGTCTTTCTTGGAAGATACAACCGTCAAGGGGAACTGGGGACTCTTGACCGTCACTCATTTGAAGGATGTCGAGTTCGACAACACATTGATTGATGCAACCTCCTAATTCAACATCATCATTGTCAAGACTCTGAGGGCCGCAAGAATTTCAAAACAAGAAGCTACTCACAGCCCAATCGTGATTAGGAGCTCAGAAGGAGAACTCATAGACGCCTATGGATGCATTGATCTTGACATAAAAATCGGTGATACTCCAACATATGCTAAATTTTACATAATCAAAGAATATCCGAATTACGACATGCTCCTGGGATGCCCGTGGATACACGACAACAAAGCAGCGCTGGGAGTGTGTCCTTTGCCGCTTTCTGTACCTGAAAGAATCTTCAGCGAACCACCAATTCTTGAAGACTATTTGTTGTTGTATCAACGACTTTCAAATGTGATGCAACTTCCTGGAGAAAGCCCGTCGTCATACCTTAAAAGATTTCGAGCTCAAGTAAGTCTCATTGAACAACCTTTTTTACAAACAGTAAATCCTCTTCCTGCTGGGGCCTAAGGACTTATTTTGGCCAACAACCTGACCGCCACTAAGAGATGTGAGTGGAGTGTCGGTCCTTTTAAATGTTTTTCCAAGAACTTGGAAGCAGTCAGAGACAACGTGTCCCAGAAACAAGATATTGTGCCAAGTCCAAATCCATTTCAAATTGGAGATATGGTAGCAAAGAGGACCACGTTTCAAGTTGGAAACGTGGCGGTGAAAATGACTAACCAATCTGATTTGTCGGCAACAAAGGAAGATGAACCATATTTGGTAGCAGATGTCATCATAGGCGTCTATTACAAGATCATCAACACAGACGAGCTCGAGGGCGTGATTATTCACTCATGATGGCTCAAGCCCTATACAACCTAAAAACACTGTGCTACCCTTTTCCTCCAGTGTTCTCCGTAGAAGTTCCTTAAACAATTTCCCTTCAATGTGATGTTTGTAATTCCTCCAAATGATTGCACTGGTTGCTTTCATAATTATTAGGGTATCAATTTTCAATTAATCAAAGTATTATTTCCTATAAGAATTTCTTCACCCCTAGGTGATAGACACATTTTTGTGTCTAAGTTGTCCTCAATGTTCTATATTGTTAGTGCTCAATTGGTACTTATTATGGTGTTTTTGTATTTTGTGTAGGTGTTTTTGGATAAATAAACTCGTACGGAAAAAGTTGCTCGAAAAGTGGATTTGGACTCCCCTGAATAAAACTACTAAATGGACCCCCTATTTGGATAAGGGACACCCAGTTAATAAGGGGCACCCTCTTTACTAGTCACAACCACCTGCTATCGGCACTCCATCACAGGTTAGGGGGAAACCAGCTTCTTCACGATTTAAAAGAAGAAAAATGGCGGGAAAGTGGCTGCACATCTGCGTGGTTTCTGTGGAAGATTTTTGGCGAGAATTTTATGAAGATTCACATGGATTTGGTGTCATAATACCCTGTATCGACAAACCAGGGCTGGTAAAGGAGTTACTTACGTTTAAAGGGAGACTTTCCACACTTACTCTCGATAAACAAAGATAAGAAATCTCGGGATATTCTGTTGATGATTTTGAAGATACGTGGGACCAGAGAGAAGGAAATTATATGCTGTTTGATTTGGAAAGATTTTGGAGATAATCTAGCAGCCGCGTGAGATAAAAAAAATGGGAGGTTTGATTTATTCTCGACAAAACAGAGGAGAATATCTTCTTCCGTGATTTTCTTGGATTTTCATGTGTAAGGTTCGTGGAGGTTTGTTGCTGCAGAAGTTTCACTCAATATTATACGAGTTTGTAGCGTGTTTTGAGTGTGTTAACCAACCACAGACACGTGAAGAGGATAAAGAAGGAAAATATTGCCCGTGGGTGGAAGGAAGGATTTTTGAAGATTTTTTGAGAGTTATTACGAAATATTTTGGCCCTGTTGAGTATATAAGAAGTCCTGTTATGTCTTACCAAGGGACGGGAAGTTTTGGGAGAAGTTTGATCATCAACTGAAGTGATTGAACGAGTTGCAGAGGAAGAATTGTTTGCTGCTGCTGAAGAACATAAGACGCCCTCTGACAGTCGTTCATGCTATAGTAAGAAACGACAACAAAAAGAGGGTCGTATAGGAACAGTAACAGTGATGTTGTGTTTATATCGTTCTTTGTAACACATATTTTTGTAACAATTATAATAGTTACAAAGACCTGGTTTTCACCATTTTCTCTCCAATTCATCTTTGTAAACAATTTTTGGAGCATGAATCAATACTTTGAGAAAGTTTACACTATGATGAGCTAAACCTAACCTCTGGGGCGACGGAGGAAGCCAACTTTCACAAATGTGGTAATTCTATCAATTCTTGTTTAGACTATTTGCACTATTATTCAAATGAAATGGTTGTGATTACAATTGATGGGTCATGCTTAGCTTAGATGTTTTGATGTCCCATGCTTTAGTTTTACATCCATTACTTTCGAAATCTACCTTAGGCAATGAACTAGAGTCAATAAAACTTTATAATTTGAGCTTTCATTGTTTAGAATTGATATATGAACCATATGAGTGTGGAAATTGGTGGAATCCTAGCCCCAGTCTCTCCATACTCGTTTTTTACAACAATTTTTAATTGAGTTTGCCATTTTTATTTATAAGAATTAAGTCTAAAAATTCTACTTTCACAAGTCTCAAGAACCTTCTTACTACAACAAATTTGAAAATACCATCACTAGGCATGACACAAAATTATGAGTCATAATAAATCATCATTACCCAGAAAGAAAACCCTAAAAAGAAATCTTTCGTATCTTCTGAAAACGTTTGAGGAATAGAATATGTACGGAGAAAAAAGGGAAAGCGCCTTAGTAGTCTACTCCAACAGAATCAGATTTACGCCAGGAGAACGCAGATAGGTTCATGGTATTTTATTATGGCATTACTTATTTTATCACAAGAATCACATGCAATCATATGAAGGCACACCATTGCGCCTGAGAAGACTCAAATGCAGTCTTAATTAAATATTTGTCTCAAAAATAACATAAATAAAAACCCTTGTTCAAACGAGCAAGCAGAAAATAAGAAGACCTAGAACTCAGCCGCCATTGAGTACAAGGAGAAAATGTTCACAAATTACAAGAAAATACTCAGAAAAGAAGAAAAGATAAGGAAAATGAAGATTTAGTCATCAAGGAGATCGACTATGTCTTCCCCACCACTGAAGTCTTCTTCAACATCATCATCGTGGGTCGCTACTGCTTCTTCCTTCGGATCTTCCTCAGCTTCCACTTCGGATATTTCTGCAACAATATTCTCCGCTCTGACAACATCCTCAGTAAGGAAAGCTTTTATACCTTCTCCAAGGGCCACTGCAGATATTGTGCTGAAAACCTTTGGGGTGCTCGGGCTCATCTGTGTCAGAATCGAGGATTATCACACCATCACGGATCGAATAATCACGCATATCTTTCTTTGGAGGCCGTTCATGTTCAACCCTTCGCCTTTTAAGCCATGCTGCAAACCTCTCAGCTCTTGCGCTCTCCGGTAGTGGTAGCGACGCTTCATCATGCCGCCATTTCTCCTCCTTATCGATTAAAGGTAAGAGAGTTTGAATGCATTATCGAGCGATGCGAAAGTGTAGAATAGACATTCCCCGTATAACACGATCATCCTCGCGAAGCGGAAGATCAATTCTAGTCATCACCTCCTCGAACGCGTCATCGGCCTCAGGTTTATTGACTTCGAAGCTCCTTTCTGGAGAAGTACCAGAGTAGTCCTTTCCAGCTGCCTCCATATGATTCTGCGGGAAGAGAGAATGAGATGTTCCTGCGATGGGAAAAGAGTTTTGGAATATTCTTTATATTTCACAAACCAACAGGACCCTGGGAAGAGAATGAGTCTTTACTTATCATATATAAAGGCTACAAATGTGGGATAGTGATCAGCAATGCTTATCGAATATATTTGAAGGGAGCCACCGTGCGATGAAATAAAACGCATCTAGTCCATGAAACGGGCCAGACTCTATCCTTGGGACTTGATTATATCAATATTCGGTCATGGGAGAATATGAGCACAGCGGGCCCGCATCCACGTTCGAGCAACGCAGGCACGCGGAGGGTCCCACGAGAAAATCAAGCATAGCAAGACCGACGTTTGATCATGGAAGACAAACAGTGGACTCATGTTTGACCAAATCATGCACACGGTGGGATCCATGATTCGTGCAGGGTTGCATGTGAGCTACGCAAAAGGCAAGTGGCACGGTTCTTCTATGTATGGGTCAAGTCGCGACCTAAGTCTATGTTTTGCATGCAATAACAAAAAAAAAAAAAAAACTGTGAAGCACCTACCTTGTTGATGGACGGATGACAACAACGACAGCAAGATCTAGCGGCGTCGACAGTGGTGGCAACAAAGCCACGGATGGGAGGAGCTAGACGAATAGCAAAAAGAAATGAGGAAATAAGGAAAATATGAGGGTTAACATCCCTTTTATACACCAGTAATTGAGGAATTCTAATAAAAGAGGGATTATTTTCTTGGCTCAAACACTCAAGGAAATCGGACCCACCAAGGTCCATGATCACGAGTTGGACGGCTTGGATCGTCCCGCGATTGATTAGTGAAGTGCTGGTATGCACATTGGTGTAATTTTAATTATTGTAGAAAGTGGTAGTAAGAATGTCGTTCACTCGGACTCGTTGAGGTTGATTTTAAGACTTAATAACAAAAGTATATACAAAAGATGTCACAAATATCGATAGGACTGGGACTTCGGATTCCACCATTAATCACATTCAATTGGTTCATATAATGACTCATAACAATTCTAGCTCTTTTGTTGACTCTTTTCTTTGCCAAAAGTAGATTTCTAAAACATAAGATGTAAATCACAAGCATGGTGTATCAAAAGTTCTTATGTCTAAGTATACACCATCAAATGAAATCACAACTAATTAGTGAAAATCATAAATCAAATAAAATAAATGCAAAAAGTCATAAAAAATAGTTACCAAACAATTGTGATAAGGCTTCCTCCGTCGTCCCAATGTTGGAGTTTAGCTCTTCATGGTGAAAACACTCTCAAAAGATAGAAACATGGCTAAAAAGGTGTTTTTATTGAAGAAATATATGAAAACAGAGTTTTGCAACGCTGTAATAGTGTTACAGACGTCACCGTTACAATCCGGGTGTTGCAGATTCAAACAAAATGTTACAAATCTACTATCGCATACACTGTTTGTAAACGACAGTTTTGGTGAGTCTGTTCTTCGTGTTCTTGAGAACGATACTTCTGTGGTGTCGTCTACAACTCCTCCCTATTCTTCTCTGATGTTGCTGCGATTCTTCTCTGCAGCCTCGTTCTAAGCTCTACAGCTACCCCAAACTCCCGAATCCACCTATGGGACTCGAACCTCTCATATATATACCCAACATATCATATCTAGGGTGAAAAATACTCGGTTCTCTTTTCTTGCAGGTCATGGGTTTTCTTTCCCTTTTTATCTCTTCTACGTCTGTGAAGCTGTTCAACCCTTTCCTAACTTGATAGTAAATCTCCGCAGAAGGATATTGTATCATTATTTCCCACATAACTTCCAAAACTAAATCCAAGAAAATCCCGGGAAACTTTTCTTCCCTGTTTCATGATTACTTCCCTTTTTACTCAATAAAAACTCCTCCTTTTTCTCCTACTCGGCCTCTGAGTTGTATGTTGACTTCGTAGGACCAAATTTTCACCGGATATCTTCTCAAAATCTTTGCATATCCCAAACTCCACCCGAGAAACTCTGTTTTCTGTTTTACGAGAATAATTATGGTAGCTTCCTTCTTTTTTGATTCCAACATTCTTACCAATCCTGTTTTGATCAAACAGGGCCAAACCATCTCATTCCCATGAATTACTTCGATAAAATCTCGACCAATTTCTGACTCAGAAAGTTCGTGTTGTCTGATAAAATTTCCCGCCAAATTTAGTTCAAACCGGGAAGAACATGGATGCCCCCAAACCAAGTCGTGGGTGCCTTTAATATTTGGGGTGTCCTGGGCTGTAGATAGCAATTAGGGTACCCTTATCAGTAGAGTACCCCTTAGTAATTGATATGCCCCTTATCCAAACTGAAAGTTCGAATAGTAAGTATCCTCCAGGTGCCTTTATCAACTTTTCAAGCCGATTTCTCCACACATGTTTATTTCTCCAAAAACACCTACAAAGACATAAAATACCAAAATAAGCACAAAATCGAGCACTAGCAACACATGTAACTGAGATAAAAATATATACATAAATGTGTCTATCACACATTGTCGGGCCTACTCTTCACCAACCTGATCGTATTTCTCACGACCTAACCTTGGAGCAATGAACACTTGCTCGAATTGTGGCTGACGTGATGCTTAAAGGGGTCGCGAAAATCCCGTTAGTTTCTTAAATCGATCACAACCATCCAACTTCGCCAGCATGTTTGGATGTCTTAAATCACGCCTAGGACCATCAGACAGGTACATATATGTTCAACGTCGGCCCAACATGGGCCCCGCGCAGTCGGTCTCCCCAAAGGAGGATCATAGCCTGCCAAACCGCTTGGCTAAAGTTGCACGCGCATGACCGGAACAAACCCTAATTAGGGTTTGCGGCATGGTATATGTGTCGCAGATTGATCACGGCCATCCATCTTCACCATCTCGGATGGAGGGTGTAGATATAGACTAAGGAGGTCCAGGGAGCATCAACCTGATCACTGCAGGCCCACCTATGTATGTGACTGACCGAACGAAGTGGAACAGTACTGGATGCCTGTAAATGCATGCCACAAAGGTGACATACCGTGGCCCTTTGCGGCATATGATTCTTGTCGCAATTCGATCACGGACACTCATCTTTGCCAGACAGATTGAGTGTCCTAGATCGTACCTCCGCGAGACAGAATGGTATGGACATGTACACCGGCAAGCCGTATACATGCATGCCCGGTCGGTCCTACCAAAAACAACGTCCATGCTTGATTTCGGTCAAGCTGAAGAGTGATGCTTGCGCACCTCTTTAAAACCCTAAAAATCATCAACGGACGCAAACATGTGCCGTAGATCATCTCATCCGCCAACTTTTCCAGCTTGGTCAGGCATCCTAGGCTAAGAGTTAAATGGCCAATGAGGTACCTTGGTGATTACCGCCCATCACTATACCACAAGGAGTGATCGACCAAGGGATGGCCCGCCCATGCGTCTTCTAAACAATCAAGACGCTTAATCCGCGAATTACTCCGTTAAGCTCTAAAACAACGAAGCTTCATACATATTGATTGTATTCGATGCATTACATGCATAAAGTATACACGATATTTCATGAATATCGATTTCCTAAATAACTCAGTTATTTAATCTAGCACTATATGCTACTTCCTATGGGTCCCACAATCCACTCATTCGAGACATCAAGCATGTCACAAACTGGGGGATACTTACTGGGGTATTGGTCTGGCGGTTTACAGCGTGCAACGCGCCATCACAAGAACGTGTCAGGAGGTATGGACGGTTAAGATGATGAGGGAAGTGGGCTAAGACGTGAGCGTGCAATCACCCACATGACCCCACTACTATATCACTCAACTTCCTCCACTTCTTACGAGATAAGGGTTTGCGCTCAATGACTTGTATAAATAGGTCCTTTGCCTATTTCCAAAAAACACGAACAAATGCGGAAAAACCAAGTGTTGTCATCGTATCCAAAAAACACCAGAGATGATTGCTTACGTTCTTGGAAGCCAGTTTGATATTCTGATACAAGTCATAAACATCTAATACCTTCACAATCTCAACACCTTCTTCGCTTCCCTCCCTAAGATCAACCCCATCTCCTTCACTTTTTGACCGAAGCAAGTCTGGAACGGCCATTTCTTGGTTTAGGCCCGAATTGTATAGATTGATCTCTCGAATTAGAAAGAACTCCCATGCAGTGCATTTGTTTAGGGTTAAGATTCATTTCTCATCCACACACCCAAAAATTACCATAACCAGCAGAGATAGTTTTCACCCATAAATACTAGGGTTTTATAGGTTGAAACCACTTATGCGCCTATCAAATTCCCTCACACTTACATTTTTCTAGTCCCGAGCAAAACAAAAAATATATCCGCTATACAGATGGACAAAGAGATATGTTTGCTAAACATCGAGACAAATCATTGGGAGAGAAAGACCTATTCAACAGCTGATCAAATCATGCGAAAGAATATTTTATTTTTTTAGTTGATCATATGATGCAATTTTTTTTAAGACCCGCTCAACAGCTGATCATATCGTGCAATTTTTTTTTTTTTTTTTTTGATTTCTAAGAAAGTAAAAACTTATAAAAATATAAATGCCTAACCAAACCATTCCCGCACACTTAAACATTACATTATCCTCAATGTAATTGAGTCATCCAACATAGAAATTAAGTTGGAAAATTCATAATATGCAAAAAGTAAACAAACAAAAATAAAACAAGAACATACATATACCTACTAGAATATACAAACAAAACTCTCCATATATCAGGATCAACCTAGAGAACAATATAAACAACCAATGACAACCTCAAATCCTTGTTGTAACAACATAAAAATATAGAGACTATCGAATGGAAAGAACCACGCTCAAACCTAGTTTTTGCAAAGGATATATCGTCAGTAAAAATAATTATCGAATCAAGTGGTTGATAGGATTTCAGGAAACCCTATATGTGATAACCACAATCGCACAATGTCTAACTAGTAGACATAGGCAAGTACGGGTCATTCCCACGAGGAGCGGTGGAAATACTGTAATCAATATCTCTAATCGACTAACTAATAAAAGATGTTTGTGATATTTTTAGATTGTAAAAACAAAGAAAATAAATTAAACTAATAAAATAAATCCAATGGGAAACTTGGTAACAAGGGTTTATCGTATCCACCACAACTTTTATCCAATTACTGAGATGAAACATAATCCATGAATTATTTATCGTTCATTCTATCGACATCACCTATTATATGTATTAGAGTCGCAAATATCACTGGGACGCCCTAAGCATGGCACATCAAAAGACTAAACTGAAGCATGCACTGATAAGAGCCTAAAATACATCTTTTGAATGTCTATTTCTTTTGCCTTTCTTTGTTATTTCTCTTGTATTTTTGTATATTACGCTTTGTTTTGATTTTATAGGTGATTTGGAGTCATGTGGCATAAAAGACGTGAAAATGAGGCTCAATTAATTATTTAGACACATTGAGTGCCAATGGAGCTGAAGCATAGCAACAACGTGAGTCTCCAATACGCCGAAACTGGATTTTTACCGAAGGCAGTCACAAAGAACACCAAAGGGAAGTAGTCATTTCTGTTTTAAGAAAAAATACTGAAACATACCCAGGATAGTTATTCTTGGACACCTCACCTTGGTGGCCCATAGCCGAACATTGAGTGCATAAAGCACACGTCCCAAGTCTATAACCAAGGAGCTGGTCGAGAAGTCCTCATCAGTTCATAACTGAGCACTCCAAGTGAAATTGTTGTGCCTAGTTCCAGCACTGGCTAACCATGGTTCCTAGGTCGGCTTACGAAGGGATTACGAGAGACCAAGAAAAAGACATTGTGTGTTCAGAACTTGGAGAAGATTCAGATATAGTCGAGGCAAGACAGGGATGAATAACAGGTTGCTGTCATTAATTCCTGCTGCTGAGAGGCGAGGAGTAAAGTGTATTTGAGTGTTTGAGGGTCTGTAGTGACTGAAATTCGAAGTCAAGACAGAACTTAAGATTGGGTACAAGTTATAAGAAGAGTTGGGTTCAATTCAGAATTGATGCAGAGAAGAACTTGAGTTTAAGTCTGGTAATCCAGAGAAGAAGAATGAGCAATTTCCGTTGACTTGTGATGAGAAACTGAATGTTTATTTGCGTGTCTGAATGTTTAGAACTCTGGGGTTGTCTCAATTGTCGGGAAGGAGCCGTGCAATCCAATTTACAGCTAGTACCTAGCATTGGCCAGTTTACAAGTCGCATACAAGGTGTTTGCAGAATGGTCTCAACGATCAGTTTTGCCATCGTCTCTCTGCAGATTTGCCGCGAGTTTTCTGGATGTTTACAAAGAGCTGGGAGATGATTTCGCAGTTAAAATGAACCAAGGGATGGTACGAATTCAGGTGGAAGATTTGGTTAGTCTTGGTTCGAGCTTGTAAGGGTTTTTGAATGAGTTTTTAAACCAAGAAAAGAGGGCACTGAAACTGAAGTTGCAGCATTGTTGTTGCTGTTTATTATGGCTCGTATGGCAGTTACAAATGTGTCCAAGAGGTTCAGAACAGCAGTTTGAGATGTCGGAGATATCTTCTCGTGGTTGCACCTTGGATCTGTGGGGTTCACCATGGCTCAATGGTTGAGTACAAGGGTCAGTGGCATTGGCAAGGACTCGAGTTAGAAACTGGAAACAAGACGGATTGCTGGCTTGGTGCAAAACCGTGAAGATCATATGAACTAAAGTTTGGCCGATAAGTTAGAAGTCTGGATGGTTTTAGAAATTTTGGGTTCGATCAGATTCGATATTCCAGGACTTGAGATATAAAAAAACAAAACCTAAAGCTACAGAAGATATCTCATACCCCCCTTACCACTGTCGTTCACAGCCAAAATAGAGGAGCTTTTGCTCCTCTCCAAACCATATTCCACCACCATCTGCATCCACACTCACCTGCATTCAGCCATCCATCCTTCTTCCATCATCACCAGCATATCCATCATCTGCATAACCACCAACAGCATACACCCACCTGCATTCCATCCACCAGTTCGCAGTTCCATTATCACTTGCATACACCCATCACCATCTGCATATCCATTACATTCACCAGTTCTGCATCTCCATCACTCCAACTGCATATATACAACACCATCAGCACATACATCCATTCCACCACACCCCTTCATCTGCACACCTCCATACCAGCATAACCACTCCAAGAACAGTTCACCTGCACTTGCATACCTGCAGTTCACAACACAGCATCATCGAGATCAGTCAATAAGCCATAGCAGCAATACATTCACAAGTAGAGCATTGCACAGGACTGAGTTCGCAACCAACATCAGCAACAAATCCACCTCTGCAACCCACCACGCTCTCCATCACCAGTCCATACAACATTCACTCCACCTGTTGCTTGTTAGGTTTGCGTAGTTTAGTTTTGAATTCTTATTTTCTGTTATTCTCTTTGGTTGCTATGAACTTAAGTAGCTAAGCATTTTGATTAGGGACGATTTCGACGTCCGGACATGATTTCGAAGTGATATTAAAAGTGCCTATTTTCTCGCAATTATTTCATTATTGCTTATTCTTTACCGTGCCATAAGTGTTTATGAGTTATTTATGAATCGTTTAAGTTGCAAATTAAATTGGTTTATGGATGATTCGATTGCTAATTCGAGAACTCTTCGACACGTAATTGTCTAGATGTTCCGAATACAAGTAGTAATATGTGGTTATTGACGATGGGATTTTGTTAAGTAATCACATGTATTGAATGACACTAGTAGATGAATCGAGCTTATGTGTTTGTCACTAGGAATAACCTATCTCACGGAGCTTAATGCATTTGATTGAGTCACACCTAGTAAGCGTACCTCTAGGAAACTTGGCAAGTAGAATCCGGTAGTCGAGCGCTTCCGTGTTCGGTGAATTAAGAGATTGCGAGATATTTGAGCGTACTAAATATTCTAGGGTTATTAGTAATGGGTGATTGCATAAACTAGCTATATCATTAAGATTCATGTTTTGTGACTTAGAAGAAGTCCTTGATCATTCTCATCCTCATTTGCATTTTTCTCAATCAGAAATTGAATCGACAACTTAGACTCAACTCTCCCTGTGGATACGAACTCGACTTGCCTCACTACTTCTTTATAGATTTGTGTAGCATAAGAGAATTATTATTGATAGGTTGACAGCCTCGTCATGCACCATCAAATTGCATTAGCGATAAAGTTATACGAAACTAAAACATTGATTCACAAATAATTTATGGCTCTTTTAAGCATAACCCATCAAAGGTATTAACCAAAGCACGGAATTATCAAATAATGAGACAAAAAATATATTTATGAACCTAACAATTACGCACAAAGGTTATATAAAACCGGTGAATCAACAACTCATTTTTATCATTGAATCAAAATTTAAAATCATGGAATTAATTTATTCAAATCAAAATAGTCTTTGTCAAATAACTCAATTCAATTGATCTATACTCAATGTGGTTTCAACATAAACCCTAGTTATGAAAATCTAGCAAGACATGATCATGGGTTTCTTAAAACCCATCAAAAAAAAATAACAAAAGAGGAAAGATTAAACCAATGGCGTCATCTTCTTCCCTTGTTCTTGAGCTCTCAAACACGTCAGTCGCCTCTTTTTCTCTTCTCAAGTTTCTGTTCGGCGTGTCGCCTCCTCGGCCTCCAAATACCGGCCAAAAGCTCCCCCTTCTTTCTGTCTCTGTAGGTTTTATGTATCCAAACTATTGTGCATAAATCCAAAATAAAACCTAGGCCCAATCCATTGTCGTTACCCACTTCCAAAACCGGACCCAACTTACCACTTTTCTGTTCGTTCAGCATCAATTTGGTTGCCAAAGTCTCTCCGTCATCCGTGTCTCCACCTTGCCATCACCAGCACCGTGCTTTCGTCCCTGAACTTTAGTTCAGCTCCTACTACACCTTCCCTGACTTGGCCAACACATGGACCACCTCAACCAATTCCATCTTCTCTCGATCTCTCTGGCCATCTCCACCGGTGATACAGCCTATCTCTCTCTCTCTCTCATGTTCGAGATCTTTATACAGCTATTTTGAGAACCTATTCGGAATACCAGGAAACGCCACTTCTGCCATCAGCAGTTCCAACCAGTGACAACAACCAACACCATTTTCTTTCCATCTCACCATCGTCAGAACTTGCCATTTATTCTGAGGCCAGTTCAAAGCTCTAACAGTCCCATCGGTCATCATTCTTTCTTGTGACCAGAACCACCATAACAAATCATAACCATCTCAGCACCCACTGATCACCGCCTGCAGACTCAAGCTCCCAAATTAATAGCAAGCTTCATCTTTTAATTCTTTGCAGTTACATGGAGCTGACTCCATCTTCGACTCTGGCTACTTCACTGACTCATCTTCTCACGAGTCACGACCAGATAAGCTCTTCTCTTCCTACCAATTCTACAATGGCAGTAAACTCCACTCCAGTCGCCGTTGTTGCCGCGATATTTCCATTAACACCCTCTGCCGGAACTCCGTCAACATCACCCACGTATCTTCACCTCAGAACCTTGTTAAACTGACGCCATCACCTACTGCTAAGCTCAATCATTCCATCTCCAAAGCTTTTCCATAAAATCGTACAATCATAACCTTCTTTTGAGCTTCTAAATTTCGGCCACACCATAACATCATTCTCCACCATCAGCACCGTCGACCAAACCCATCCGAGTACTGAAAACACCATCACTGCAACACCCAACTCCTGCCATTATTAGCATCCCATATTACTCCAAAGAAGCCTGGTAGACTGTCATTTCCCTTAACCTCCATCTGTATCTTCACGGCAACTACCCATAACAAACTTGTATGCGTCTCCTGTTTTTCATGTTACAGTGTTAATCTCCATTACCAACAAACCCAAATTTAGTGTACAGAAACCCCAAGGTCTGGTTGATGTTGATGTTGAGAGAAGTCTTCAAATCCATCACCATATGAACTCATTCTTTTTATGAAGTACGAAGTTTTTGTAGTCGTAAGTAAATGACAGGTGGTGGGGAGCTTTCCACGCCGCCCACTTAATTGTTGGACTCAGCCTCTAACATTATCACTTCCTCTTGTTTCTTTACTTCTTCTTTTCCCCCTAAGTTGAGCTCGATCTAACAACATTTTTCAATGAGATATTTGAGTGCATGCTACAAATAGCTAACTCCCATTGTCTTTGGTGCCGTGAACCGCAACAATTGGTGCTTGCAGTCGCAAATGCGACTTTAACTCCTAATTAGCCGTTTATCTTCCCGATGATCGGAGTTGCTTTTACTTTCTACAAAAGCACTAAAATAGTGTCATTAGCGAGAATATCAAGTCCTGGCTAATATAAATATATGGAGATAAAATGTAGCACTTACATGCTTATCAGTGGTTCACTGGGGATGGGAACTGTAACTATTTTGGAGACATGCACAAGTAAAGATAAGTCACGAGATGCAAAATAATCTAGTAATACTGGAGAAGCACAAAGTTCTAATCCAAAAATAGGAATTTTCTGAAAAGTTGTGCTAACAATTCTAGGTATATTAACTTCTCCACTAAGTTTGTGACCATGTACTAAATCATCATCAACTAAGAAATCAATAGGAGTATCACAATAAAGATGAGTAGAAGTAACCTTATAGACAGAGTGTAATATCTCTAAGTTGTTAGACTTAACTACAGTTTCCTCATAATTAACACATGCTTCATAATCATCATTGTTATAACACCGATATGTCACATCGTCTAAAAGAATGGTGTCCTCCATCCTAAACTCTTCATTTTGAATTAGCGAGTTTTTTTTTTTTTTTTGCTTAATAATAATTTGTATTAATTTCTCAAAAGATATTACAAAATTGTTTCAGAAATAATGCAAAAACGGAAAGGAGAGCTTACAGGCAAGCAATCCATTTTTAACTGAATCTATAGTATGTAGTATCAGGGTTCTCCATCTGAATCATAAAAGAGGGTCTACTTAAGAAAATTCTCTTTTCACCTCTAGCAAGAAGCGCACCCATTTTGGCAAGACCATCTGCAGAAAAATTGATCTCTCTTTAGCTATGAATGAATTGGTAATTTATCAATGCTTCCACAATTCTGTTTCACCTTGTCTGAACATACCAAGGAATTTTGCCTGCTGAAAAAGAACTGATGACTGCTTTAGAATCTGTTCTGATGCATATTCTTAATAACCCTTTACTAATAGCCTATTCACAAGCATTTATGACTGCAAAAACTTCAGCCATGAAATTTGTTGCAATGCCCATTCCACATGCAACAGCAATTAAGACATCTCCAATTGAATTTCTTCCCACAAACCCATAACCAGCCTCTCCAGGATTGTTTCTAGCTGCTCCATCACAACGTAACAATACTTGATCATCTATGGGAAAAGTAAAGAAACGTTCTTGTATCCTGACATGTTTTACTTTTCTGCATTTCATACCAAAGGTTTTTAAGATTTGAGGATCCTCCACTGTGTTCCACATATAGCCTTCATTCTAAATTTACTCTCCTTAGTATATTTCATTATTCGCTGCTTCATTACCCCTTCATTTGGTTGTAAATCATCAAAAACTGCTCTATTTCTCATGAAACATAATTTTTTCATAGTAAAAAGAGCATCAATTGTCCAGATTTCCTTAACAGCTGGGCTCTTGGATTTTGATTGGCTAAAGATTTCATCAATTGATAAGGGATTAAAGAAAGAAAACATACCTCTCAGCCATTACCAAATTCTCTCACTGAAGTTACAATACCACAAAATATGCTCAGTTATTTCTTCAGATTGCTTACAGAAAGGGCATCTTGATACAAGGTTGAATCCCTTCTTCTTCTTCATATTATCATCAGTGCTCCAAACTCCTTTGAGTATCTTTCACAAGTTACTTGAGACACTGGGGTGAAAAGTGTTTTTCCAGATTTTTTTGTCCAATGGACTTCAGGGAATTTCCTCCTTATACAATTAACAGCAGAAGCAACTGTAAAATCACCAGTTTTTGACCATATCCAAATTTTTATGATTTTTTTCCATCCACCACTGGTAACTCATTTATATCAATCAAATATGATAATTCATTAGGAATGATCCAATCATTATTCCTTAATAACTGCTATACTTTAAGAGCAGGGTTTTGTAACATAAAGTTGTTATCAAGGAATAGAAGTTTAAGTGGCTCACTTGTAATCCAGATATCCTACCATACAGAGATGTTCTCACTAGTGCCAACAATCCATCTTGAATTTAAAAAAATATCATTCAATACCCATTTAATCCCAGGCCAAATTAAAGATTTCTTGTAATATGTTATCCACATACCATTTTTATCTTGAAACTTGGCTTGAATTTTTTTTGACCATTCATCCTCTCCATGTTGAATTTTCCAGGACAGTTTCATAAGTAATGACTTATTAATGTCTTCAAGATTCCTTAATCCCAAACCTCCTTCTGAAAAAGGAGCATTAACTTCTTCCCATTTGACTGTTAAAAGCTTTTTATTAGAAGGATCACCAGACCAAAGAAAATTTCTAAATAATCCTATCATATTCAAGTAACATTTTTTTAGGCCATCTGTATACTGACATGGTATATATTGGCATACTACATAGAACATGTTTCACCAGTATGAGTCTTTCTTGAAATGATAACATCTTCCCCATCCAACCAGGCATTTTGCTATGAATTTGATCAACGCATTCCCAAACATGGCTTGTTTTAATTCTTCCAGGTATTAAGTTAACCCCAAGGTATTTATCTGGGAAATGTGATAATGGCATGCCACATAAACTAGCTATTTGCAACTTCCTATTTTCAGAAGTACCCCCAACAAAGCATTTACTTTTCTCCAAACTTACAATCTGTCCTGAAGATGCTTGATAGTCTTTCAATAGATTCAGAAGCTTTGTTATGTTTCTTTTATCTCCATTACAGAATAAGAATATGTCATCAGCAAAGAAAATATGAGTTGGTTGGATACCATTTCTGTCACAATTGGAATCAATTTTCTCTTTGCAACTAGTGATAAAATTCTTCTACTTAAAATTTCCCGAGCAATCACAAAAAGTATAGGTGATAAGGGGTCACCTTGCTTCAAACCTCTACCAATAGGGAAAAAACCTGCATGACCTCCATTCACCATCACATATATTCTAATGGATTGAAATAAAACCTTGAGCCATTGTATGAACTGAGAAGAAAAACCAAATATTACCATAGCTTGAAACAAGAAATCCCAACTAATGGAATCATATGCCTGTGTTATGTCGAATTTTAGACTAACATTGCCACGTCTTCTATTTATCTTCAATTCATTGATTAATTCAGAGGCTAACACAATTTGATGTTGAATATTTCTTCCTTTGATGAAAGCTCCTTGCTGAGGGGATATCACCTTGTCCACTACTTTACCCATTCTAGAAGTAATTATTTTTGTTATTACCTTAAAGCAAAAATTACTTAATCCAATAGGTCTAAATTGACTAGCTCTCTTAGCTCCATTAACTTTTGGAATTAAGGTAAGAAAATTTGTATTCATGCCTTTAGGAATAAAGCCTATACTCCAACAAAACTAAATTGAAGAGATGAAATCCTTGCCTACTATATGCCATGTACTTCTATAAAACCAACCAGAAAAACCATCTGGACCAGGTGCACTATCTGGGTCCATTTCAAACACAACTTTTTTGATTTCTTCATTGCTAGGAATAGCAGTAAGTTTCATATTATCTTCATCATTTATAACTTGAGGAATGTCTGCAAAGATATTTTCAGCAAATAAAACATCTTGTTTTTTAAATTTATTTTCAAAGTACTCCACCAAGACTCTGGATATATCTTGTTGAGAAGATACTATGCTTCCATTTGAATTTTCTAATTATGTGATTGCATTATGAGCTTGCCTTATTTTAATAGAAGTGTGAAAAAAATTGGTATTAGAAGCCCCCTCCTTCAGCCACTGTACTCTAGCTTTTTTTTGTGCAATTTCTTTTCTTCTTTGTAATAAAAGTTCATGTTTCCCTCTTGCAGTAACCAGCTTATTAAGTAAATCAATATCTTCTGGAGATCTATCAGAAATTAAAGCAGCTTGTTCTACCTCTTTTTCTGCATTGGCCAACTGAATTCTAACATCACCAAAAACATTCCAATTCCATTCTTTTATAACTTCCTTCAAAAACTTCAGTTTATTCAAAAAGATAAAAGTTGGATTACCAATTAACTCCTTCTCCCATGTTTCTTGAACCAATTTTAGGAAATCAGGATGATTGAGCCAAACTTTTAAGGCTCTGAAAGGAGAATTTTCAGGCTTTGTCATGATTGCATTAGCTCCTAAAAGAAAACTATGATCTGAAGTCCCTCACCCACTTTATAACTCCAACCAGGATAAATGTCAAGCCATTTATAATTATATACTTCTTTATCCAAATTACAGACTATTCTCTTGGATCCTGCTCTATTATTACACCAAGAAAATTCAATACCAGTTTTAGGAGCTTGTATTAACTCACAAGCATGGAGGCAGTTATTGAATTCATTCATAGAAATTGTTAATGGACTTCTACCCCCCTTTTTCTCTTCAGCATTCATAATTGTATTAAAATCCCCAATAACAAGCCAAGGTTTACCAAAAGAACTTAAGTATTCTAATTCCTCCCAAAGCTCTCTTCTCTCAACAGTTAAACAAGCATCATGAATACTTGTTACCAAAGAACCTCCAATGTACACAATTATAGCTTGAGAAGAAATAGATACAACTGAAGGTCTAGTTATACTTGAGCTCCAAAAAATCCAAATGTTACCTTTTTTATTTGAAGTTGAATTATGAAACAATTTATAATGCATATTAGGTAAACTCAATCTTTTGCAAAAATCTGAAGATACTCTTACTTTTGGCTCAGCAATGAAAACTAAAGATGGACAAAAAGAATGGACCATACTTCTCAATTTATCTTTGGCTTTAGGTCTCCTCAAGCCTCTGATATTCCAGTATAATATTCTCATGGAGAAGGGGTTTTTTTTAGAAGAATTACTTCTCATTGTACCAAATTTATTTCCAGCATTACTCAAATTTGCAGCATGTTTCCTTGTAGTGACTTTAACCACAGTTTGCTTCTGCTTTTCAGGAATTTGTACAACTGACTTTATAGTATTAGTAGATATCACTTTAACCACAAAATTAATTGAAGGAGAACTATTAACCGCTTGAATTACTTGATCAACTGATAAGGCAGGAAATTCACTTAAAGATTCTAAAAAAGTTTCATTCATATTTTGAAGTATTTGAAATTTACCAAAATTAGTATTGTTTTCTTGTTGAGAACATTCTGCTTCATCTCTCACATTAGGAATAACTGAATCAATAATATTGTCCACCCCTTGATCTTTTGTAGAAATAGGAGTATGTTGGCCTGACAGTAATTTTTCTTCCATTTTTTTTCTAGTAAAACAAATGTCAAAACCCTGATTCTTCTTCTTCTCCACTCTCTTCCAAATCTTTTTAAATTTTGGCACCTCTGGTACATACTCTTCCACCTTCCTTTTTGATCTACATTCAAAAGAACCATGACCAATCACAGAACAATAAGTACAAAATTTAGGAAGGTTTGAGTATTGAACTTCCTGTTCAAAATTACCATACTTAGTATCTACTTGCACCTTACTTGGAATGCTTTTAGATAAATCAATTTCAATTAGAACTCTAGCATAAAAACCAACCTCCTTTTTGAGTGTTATATCATCAACCTTAATTGGTTTTCCAAGTGCTCTCCCAATGTGCATTAGTATATTCTCCTTCCAATACTCTATACTTAGTCCAGGAAATTGAGTCCAAACAAAAGTTGTATGTAGTTTCGGACCTGCTGGATTGAAATTTGGTTCCCAGGCTCTTAGATTTAGAGTATGAGCTTCAACTGGCCAATAACCCTCCCAAATATAATGTTTATCCTTAGAATTATCCAGTTTGATTATAAAAAAAATCTTTACCAAGAGAAATACATTGAACTTTACCCTTCAATTTCCATTGTTGAATAAGAATCTTAACAGCAACATCAAATTTGAGTTTAACAAGATCTAGTCTTCCGATTAAATTAAACCTCCATTCATCTAAACTCTCATCAATTAAATCATCTGAAATAAAACACACTGGATTATGCAAATTATTCTCAGAATCCATGGCTGAATTAGGTTGCATCGAAGAATTTTTTCCTAAATTTGTAGAAGTTGATCCACAAACAAATGGAGTTTTCGATCTATTTTCCATGATAATAATGAAAGAAAGAAACTAAAAGTGTAACACGCCGCCACCAATCATAAGAACGGTTTAAGAAATCACCTGAGAAACAGTTGATTGGCTCGAAAAACAAAGAAGATCGAAGAAGAAAAAATCCTGAGTCAAACACCGATTCACAGAGCTTATCTATCCTCCTATTTGTTCTACCATATCCTTCAAATTTTCGTATTTTGATCTCATTTTGAATAAGCGAGTAATCCTTAATATGATCGGGAGTTGGACTAAATACACCACCTTCAGTTGGTATGACAATATTTTCAGTCCTATAATCACAACTATCAAGTATATCATCATTCTCCACACACATTTATTCACAATTTAAATTGGTTTCATCATAAATATCAAGAGTATTAGAAAAATTAGAACATGTTTCCTTTGTAAGACCACAATCTTCTACCGACTGCGTTAATTGAGAAATTGATAAATCAGTTTGTTCAGCAATATAAGCATGGGATTTACTAAGCTCGACAAAAAAATAACTCATCAGCTTTGGTCTGTTCAGAAATGTCAATATTGAGGCGTTCTAGCAAAGATAATTGTGTTGCAGATGGGTCACAGTAAGATTGATCATCTCTCTCATACTATGACGGAGAAATATTTGAATAATAATTGAAATCAACACATTGTGGCTCAAAATCAGCGTAAGATTTGTAACAATCATAACCTTCACAAGGTCGGTAATTATCATAACATTGGGAATGGTTCCAATCCTTACTTATACATTCTGTAAGCAACGGCTCCTGATAATGTGAACTTCTGTGCATATGTTCTCCAAATGTTTTAGTAGATGAATCCTCTTTATGGAACTTCTGAGATAGATTTCAGAATTCCAAAAAGGAAGTCGTGTTACCGGTCTCCATATATACAAACAAAATAAAAACAAAAAGCTATACAAAATAAAACGATGCAAATTCAAGAAGTAAGCAAACAAGCAATTACCAATTCATTCATTCCATAAATCACACCATTAAAAAAAAAAAAAAAAAAAGGTGCTTGCACCCTTATAATTAGAACGGGAGAATTCATAGAACTCTAATAAGTATTTTTCCACTTCAAAAAGCAGTACTAGTACCTCGTCTCAACATTCATAATTTAGGGTAACGAGCGCCCAACCTATTCCGCTCAATATGTAACTCTGTATACCGTGGAGTTTAGCGGATGTTGTGATGGAGTTACATATCTCCATTTTGGAAGAAGAAGAATAAAAAGAGAATGAGACAAATACAATTGACTGGGAATTTTAGGAATATGATGACCGATATATCCTATAACTCTTTAGAAGTTTCGTACACCTTTTTTGCATGATTTAGAGCAGTTCTTATTGAAAGCTCCCACTATGGACTGAATAAACATGAAAAAAGAATGGATAAACCAACAAATTTGAGGGTTTGTTGAGTGCGGCAGTAAACTAAACGCGCGCTTGATGAAAAACCATGTGGGGGCACCAAACACGCTGGCATGTTATCCTAAACCGCTGGCGTGTGATCCAAAACCACTAGTTTTTCCTTCAAACGCCAGAGTTTGAAATGAGTCCTCCTACGTGTGATCCAAAACCGCCAACGACTACTTTCCAATCTCGTCATCAAACGTAAAACTCTCACCTTCTTCATCTCTACCTCAAAATTTCACAATTTCATACCATCTCAATACTCACTTTTCCTTCATTTCAAACACTCAATCTACCAGAAAAAATCTGTATAAATTCCATATCTAACAAATATGGCATCCTCATCGCAGCGATCGCAACAACAAACACAACAATCACAAAAAAAAAGTCGAAATTGTGGTGTCAAGTATACGATGGATGAAGACAAATCAATGTGTAGGAGTTATGTATTATTTACATTAGATCAAATCAATGGTATTTATGAAAAAAAAAATTATGGAAAGATTTTAAAAAAAATTGTGAAAAAATCGGTAACATCAATAATCATTATGCCAAAGGGTTGTCTCATCGTTTTCATACAATTTCAGCATCTGTTAGTGAATACGTATCTTTGATCATGCAAATATGTGAGGCGGCAAAAAAAGTGGTGTAGGTGAACCGGATGTGGAACGAAGATGTCGAGAAGAGCGGTAAAGATCCCATGGAACGAGTTTCCAACATGAAACCTGTTTCACCATTCTGAGAGTGATTAACCATACTTGCTGGAAGTAATCAAATGCATGAAAGATCACCACATGGTCTAATCTCGCAGGATTTTCAGAATGGTAGGCCTGCTTCCTCACATGAAGGAACTGTATCTCCATATACCGTGTCTCCAAGTAGTCAGGAACAACACAACTTCAATCTAGATGTTAACATCAATGTCAAGAGAAGAAGATGAACAGGTCAAAAAGCTGGAAAAGCAGCAAGAGTCGCAGGCCAACGAGCATTATTAGAAGGAGGTTCAAACAAGTTCAACTATGTTGAGCACAAGGAATTCGAGATGAAGATATAAGCAGATATAACCAGGGACCGTGGGATTGCTATAAAGCAACTTCGAAAAAGTCGTCTTTCGCGAGAACTACATTACAGGGATTTTAAGATAAACCAGCTACTCTCCTTGGACACTTCAATAGTGAATGCACAAAAACTTGTTGTATGGAATAAGTAAATGGATATGGCGGAACAACAACTCTCTCAACAAACTGACCAGTATGAGAATGTGGAAGAAGACAAAAATGATGCCTCGGAAGAAGACGAAGATGAATACCGTCTAGACAACTGATTTTAATCATGTTTAGTAATTAAGTTTAATTTAAATTTAATCGTTTAGTTAAACTAATTTTAATATAATTGCCTTAATTTTAATTTTAATTTTAATTTTAAGTTTAAGTTTAGTCTTACTACATGAAAATAAAATCATTAAATTGAAGAGAAAAAAAACATTTTTATTAATTAAAATAAATAATACTAAATTGAAAAATAACATTTATCTGCCTCTGTCTCGCCCATGCGCATCGTCTGTTGCTCCTTTTAAATCCCAGAGGTACTTAGTTAGATCTTCTCTTAGTTGTCCATAGAGTCCCTGGTTTTGGATTCTGTCAGTGGCTTGTCGGATGCCCATGCTACACCACAAACCTTGGCCTCAAATCTTCATCTGAAAAACTAGTCCATGTTGGGTCACCTCTGGTTTCTTTAATGACCATGTTATATAGAATGATGCAAGTCAGCATAATTTTCTTCATTTCTTGAAGATCAAAAAAGCGTGTCGGCCCAGCTAAGATGGCGACTTCCTTTTCAACATGCCAAAATTAAAAAAACGGGTGTCTAACAACCACACCCAATATTTCGATTAGCAATCGGTATGGACAAACTCCGAGTTGCTTTACTAGAGAATTACCTAGACAAACAGACTCAAACTAGATAAAAATATCTTAAGGATTTATTATCTCAATCTCTCAATTTGATTTACTCAAGAAAATATAATCTGCGAGTCTTAATCAAAGAGAGATAACTTGGATGGTACCAAAGACCAATATCCAAGTGTCAATCAATTTAAATCAACAACCAATAAGGTCGGATATTCTAATTGATTGAACAATGCACAACCTGTGTTATTTTAATTATTTAACAAAATATAATGCGGAAAAGAAATAACAAAGACACCGGAATTTTGTTAACTAAAAAACCGCAAATGCAGGAAAAACCCTGGGACCTAGTCCAGATTAAACATACACTGTATTAATCCCCTATAGACACTAGCCTACTCCAAGCTAACTTCGGTCTGGACTGTCGTTGAACCCCAACCAATCTTACACTGATCCAAGGTACATTTATGCTCCTACGCCTCTGATCCCAGCAGGATACTGTGCACTTGATTCCCTTAGTTGATTTCACCCACAACCAAGAGTTGCTACGACCCAAAGTCGAAGACTTAAATAAACAAATCTGTCTCACATAAAAAAGTCTACAAGGATAGATAAATTCGTCTCTGACGAATAAACCTATGAGTTGTGTTCCGTCTTTTGATAAATCGAGTTGAACATGAACCAATTGATAAAACCAGACTTATATTCCCGAAGAACAGCTCAGTTTTATCAATAACCTCATAATAAACTTAATCGACGCAACGAAGATTATTGAGAAATCACAAATGATGAGATGAAGTGTTGTGACTACTTTTATATCTTGCCTATCGGAGATAGAAATCTCAAGCCAATTATTACAATTATACTCATACGATGGAAGATACAAGATCAGATCACACAACTACGATAAAAGTAGTATCGGTCTGGCTTCATAATTCCAATGAAGTCTTTAAGTTGTTAACCTGCTTTTAGAAGAAGAAAACCAAAGGTTAAAGGAGAATAGACTCTAGCTTAGCAAACTAGTATCACACAGAATATGTGGGGATTAGGTTTCCCAGTTGCTAGAGTTATCCCTTATATAGTCTTTCAAATCAGGGTTTGCAATCAATGTTAGCTTAGTAACAAAGCATTCAATATTCACCGTTAGATGAAAACCTGATTAAATACAAGATAATATTTATCAACCGTTAGATCAAAAATATAGCTTTTTATACACACATGTAATGCACATTTGTAGGCTTGTGAAAACCGTACCCAAACTTGTACATTAGTTGGTTCAACACTAGTTAACCAAAAGGTTAGCCAAATTATAACTTTCATATCAACCATATTCTTCTTCACCATAACTAGTCCAAATAACTCAAATGAACTAGTTAGAGAGTTGTTTAATTGCTTAGATCTTTATGTACTACACAAGACACAATTGAAGGAAAAACGATGTGATTCACTCGAATCGATTCATGAACTATAAAGCCACGGTTTGCAATAGCATTCCTTAGTTTATTAAGATAAGTTCACAAACATAGTTTTTAGACATAACCTAATCAAGTTCGCGGATGGAGTTCACAAACTCCAGCAGAAATTCTCGGTCGAGAACTTCCGCCAGTTCGCGGACTGAAGCTCACACACTTCTCCGGTTTTCACTTGATCAACAAAGTTCACAAACTTTCGTTCAAGCATTAAGGACTTATACATATATGTGTTACCACAACAATGCTTATATCCTCCAATGGTTATATTGTCTAAACTCTCATTTCAATCATTGAAACATTCCCAGAGGGCGATATATAGTTGTTATTCACAAACCATTTTTCATCAGAGAAATTTCCAAAATGATTGAAACATAACATGACTTTCGTCACTAGGTAAAGATGAACTTGGATAAAGAGGAATCTTTACCAACACATATTTCGAGAAATAGATAAGCGATATATACTCAGCTCGAAATATCATATGTGTATATTCTTAGTCTATATAGTAATACGACTTTTATCTCAAGATAGGAGATAGAGTAGATATACTTTTGAGTGATAGATAAGTTTAAGTCTCCACATACCTTTTAGTCGATGAAGATCCATTAGTTCCTTGAGTAGTCCTTCGTCTTGTATGATAATCGCCATTGAGTTCTTGAGCTCAACTACACTTTCTATCCTAGTCCGAGACCTTAGCTATAGTAGACTATAAATCAAAGACTTTATAGTTTTGATCACTAATATTGACAAACATGCTTGAGATAGCAACGCATGCGAGTTTGACCGAGAAATTCTCTAACAAAAAGCACGTTCAACATCCTTTTTGTGTTTCATTTGTTGGGTGTTAAAGTACTTCTTATCCTTCGAAGTCACCGGTCCAAAAACTGTCTGACTATAATCTTGGACCATAGTTGACCATTCTAGATAGATTCCGTCTGCTAGATAATAATCTTGAGTGTAGTCATGATCGTTGATGGTGAAATTACAGTGTGGCGCGATCCCATGCTTAAGATCTTTAAATAATGGCAATTTATACAAAACGTTGAGGGTTATTTGAACCCGGGAGTCCAAAAAAAAACATGCCAAAACCAACAATCATAAGTAGCCGAAGCTTCTAAAATTATTGTTGAATAATGATCCTTGTATTGGCATTCCCATTCAACCGGACACGCATTTCACGTACAAGGCATGCAGTCAAGACTACATAGCATTCCTAGAAAACCCCTCGTGGTGTTTTCTGTGGTTATTATTTGCACATCTTCCTGAGTAGCCTTTATTTAAAATATTGGACCAAAATGCTCGACAATTGTTTCGCAAAACAATTTGAGATACCTAAAGGCGGTTATTTTCCCGAAATGGATGCAATCTTCTGTGGAATCCGACGGTACCACATAACATAGTATACAAAGGGCAGCAGTGACCTTTTGTCCGGGACTAAAGCCTGGTACATGTCGTGCATCATACTGATAATTAAATAAAGTTTATACCTGACAAAGCTCGGAAATAATCCCTTTGTGTCAAGTTGCGGCCCATGCGGAATCGGCGCTGAAAATCCTCAATGGAATAGACACAAAACCAAAACTAAAGCATTTTGTCCTGGAACACGTCCAGGGTAGGCTAGAGACTATCTCGTAAATAATTATCCCATAAAAGTATGGAAAAGGTTTTATGCCGGTTTGCCTACCTAGATACAACCCGCCCTAAAGCAGGAGTAAATCCTTGAAATATTCTGTGCCGCATTCATGATGGCACAGGTAATAAACACACCGCTCTCAGTTCGAGACCATTAAAGTGACATACCCACTATCCTTTCCTAGAGGGGCGCAGAGCAAGGGAAAATTCCGTACTAGCATACCTGCAAAAAGATCGTTTAGCGTGTTCCCGTGTTGAAGGTATAGCCATCGAGAGAGAGTGATCCTGATGAATATGGGCATACACCTGAATAACCAAAAGGGCTACATGTTAGACGTTGTGTCATGAGGGTTATCAGAGAGTTGGTGATACATGTGTATCTTCCTCTCTTCGAGAACCAATACACCTCAAGCTAAGTTGAGGGAAGAATCCTATATTAGGAAGGAATCCTTATTTGGACAAAATTCCTAGTTCGGAAAGGGTTTTGTTTTAAGCAATACCCTTAGTTAGGAAATAGATTCCTAAGAGGTTTGGGAAGCCAAACCAAAGTACGGAAGTATACCTAGATAAGGGAATACTTTCTAGACAAGGTAATATTCCTATAAAAGGAATTAGTCCTAGAAAGGGAAATAGTTCCTAGAAGGTTTGAGAAACTAAACTGAAACCTATAAATAGATATGTTTAGCTCATAGCTAAGATATTTAGAGTTTGGTTTGTGATACAGACACACCTAGATCTAGATAGTGTGGTTTGACACCTAAAAAAGTAGGTTTAACACACATACCTAGTGTTAGAGAACTTCCCGCTTTTTCACCTAGAGAGAAGTTTGTGAGACAATTAATTATTGTAAAAGCAATCTTAGTAAAACAGTTTAAGGTTATTTACCTAGAGAGATTGTGAGCGTAACAAAGAGAGAATTGTAATAGTTTTCTTGTTTATAGTCTAGAGAATATATTTTCTTTGAATCTGGTTTCTAGTGTATTTAGTTTTCTGGTTTTTGTCTATTATTATTTTGAATTCTGCCTCTATAAAATAGTTACCAAGGTACAAAGATCAATACGTATCAGTTGGACCCTACCACATACAGGAACGAAACCTGTCTACCCATAAGGACATTGTGGTAGATGCGACGTCACGAAGATTGGGCCCTCGAGAGAGTTGGATCCTAAAAAAAAATCAGGCATACACCTAAACGTCCTAAATGGGCATAACTATTAGAGCATTGATCGGTGAAACTCGCAAGCGTTGCTATCTCAAGCTTGTTTGTCAAGTTTAGTTGATCAAAACTATAAGTCTTGATTTCTTGTCTACTTATAGTTATGTCTTGGATTAGGATAGAATGTGTAGTTGAGCTTTAGACTTCACGACGTTCATCGATTGAAGATAAAAATCTACTGAGGAGAGCTTGGAGGAACTTCATTAACAAAAGGTATGTGGAGACTAAAACTTATTTATCACTCATAAGTTTATTCTATTGTATATCCTAATCAGACTAAGTCGTATAAATGTATAGACTTTTATATTATACATATTTGATATTTCGAGCCGATTTTATCTCGCTTATATATTTATCAAGATATGTGTTAGAAGCTTTTTGCTTTAGATACATTCATTGTTATTCTTGATGAGTTTAGTTGGAAACAATTTATTTGTTGGAAACTAAATAATAAGTCAAAAAAGTTAGACCTCTACAGAAAAGAACCAGTCTAAACGACTAATGAAAATGGAAACTGATAATTACATACAAGAATCACATGGTGAACAGATTGTTGTTCACCCCAATACAACATAATTGTGTTGAAAGTGCATCTTGTCTCATGTACCCGAATTCAAAGAGACATGAGTTGTGCACAATCAGGTTTTAGGAAAAGAAAATATTTTGTTTATTTATTTATTTTATTTTATTTTTGTTTTGGAATTATGTTGATTTTTTTATATCCTCAAATGATATTGAAAAGGGTTTCCCTATTTGATCATTAAAAGAGGGTTAAAATCGACAATTCTACATTTTTTAGGGTTGAGAGTTGTTTGTACGTGAATCATACTTACTCTGTATATAGGTTCCGTAACCCTATATTCCTTTTTCCTTCCCTAAAAACTCTTTTTATCAAAAGATTGCTTGTGGAGCTAGTTTTGTGCATTTCTCTCACAATCCCATATTTGAATGAAGACTCCAAGCGTCATATCTTCTGATGGAAAAGATATTAATATGACTTTTAAGCCATTAATCATGAAGGAAAAAGATAAATATCATTCATCTACAACTTTGAAGAGAAAATGGAAGAATATGAAGAAACCAAGGGCAAACCCCTCAAATCTTCAGAAGTTTTCTGGTGTTCTTGAAGAGTTGAAAGAAACAAGGATGGAGATGCGGCAAATAAAGGCTATTGTTCTAAGATATCTTGAAATTCAAAAGGCCTTGGTTCAACATCATTCAAGAAGGTTTGTTGGAATTCAATCATTTCTTCATGAACCTTATGTTCCAATGTCGGTTGACGACAATGAGTTCGGGGACAATAAAGAATTGTTCAAGGATCTTAATGTCTAGGAAACTTCTTATGGGAATTTATTCTTGTGTTTAAGAAGGATAACTAAGGTTTGGAATAGAAAATATTGTGATTACACATATCTATTTCCAACTATTTTCATCTTGCAATGTTTAAGATTTATTTATTTAAATTCTAAGTTATTTGGAAGATGATTTTGCACTATTAATCTTTATTGGTTTTATATATTGAAAAAATATGTTATGGGATATGTGTGTTTACGTATGTGAACTATGATATTTTCATATACTTAAAAGTTAATTCTATTATATCATTATGCAAATATTGATAAAAGATAGAATGAGCTTTTGAATATTCCGCAGTATTGAT
Source organism: Papaver bracteatum (assembly GCA_023529315.1). NCBI lineage: Eukaryota > Viridiplantae > Streptophyta > Magnoliopsida > Ranunculales > Papaveraceae > Papaver > Papaver bracteatum. The sequence continues at coordinate 422,979 of JAJJWX010001777.1, forward strand.
CTTTCTATGATCCACTTCTATGTGAAAGTACTGTATAGCTCCGTAGGTTTTCTTATGTTGAGCATTTCTGATTAAATTAATAATTAAGGTTGCTTGTGTTTAATTTATTCGAGTTTTCTGGATACAAATTCATGTTTCATGTAATTTTTTAATGTCCAAAGAAATCCTTCTTTTCTTGTAAAAGTAAGGTCCTCTTGTTGTTCTTTCGGGAATGACATTTTATGGGGGAGAGTTCTTAATTGAACTTGTGCTTAATTGCCAAATCTTTGTATGGAGTGAGGCTGTGGAATATTGTAGGAGTTATCTTGTATCTTTATAAACTCCTTGATGAATACACTAAGTTTCGACTACGTGAAACCATCGAAACAAAGCTGATATGTTCTCTTTTAGTCATGAATTATCTCTTTGAGAATTACATTATGATCCTGTAGTTTTCGTACCTTTGCCAATTTATATTGGCAAAAAGGGGGAGAATTATTTGGTAGTTCACACTACATACATATGGTTTAAGGATCATTATGTAAGGGGGAGTGTTTTCATTGTGATATGGAAGTATTGACTAAGAGGGGGTGATACATATCACCGTAGTAGTATTTTCAAAGTTGTGATGCAATTGGACTTTGATGTTGTGTAATAATACTATGACATTGTATAATAATAATTGAGAACAACTATTTTCTAATTGTTATGGCTACGGATTTTCAACAACAATGATGCAGAGTTGAACACGTTCAAAATCACTGAAGTACTTTGAGTGGCGAAGAATTCAAGGAATGCTGAAAAACCAAGGAAATCAAGCATGTTGGATGAGAAGCTACAAAGTTTATTTTTTGTAATCCATATTGTATTGATAGTTTTGTCACTAAAATTGACATAAGGGGAGATTATTAGAGCATTACTCATTCAAACTCGCAGGTGTTGCTATCTCAAGCTTGTTTGTCAAGTTTAGTCGATCAAAACTATAAGTCTTCATTTCTAGTCTACTTATAGCTCTGTATATGACTAGGATAGAATGTGTAGTTGAGCTTTAAACTTTACGGCTTTCATCGATTGAAAACGAAGATCTACTGAGGAGAGCTTAGAGGAACTTCATCAACAAAAGGTATGTGGAGACTAAAACTCATCTATCACTCGGAAGTCTATTCTATTATATTTCCTAATGAGACTAAGTCATATATATAAACTTTTATATTATACACATTTGATATTTTGATCCGAGTTTATGTCGTTTATATATTTATCGAAATATGTGTTAGGAGATTTTTGCTTTAGCTACTTTCATCATTATTCTTGACCAGTTTAGTTGGAAACAATTTATTTGTTGGAAAGTTAATAAATAATATAAGTCGAAAAATGATAATGTGGAAATTGCCTTGAAACATCTTACATGATTTGTGTATGACAATCATTTGATATCGACTTGGAAAGTTTCGTATTGACCATTCGATCACTTGAAAATTACTTATAAGCTAATAGTTTGTATGATACAGCTACTGTCGTCTTCTAAGGATGTTTCAATGATTGAAATGGGAGTTTAGAACAAAAACCTTTGCCTGGATACATCACAGTATGCATACCTAGTATGCGAACAGTTTTAACTGTTAAAGTCCGAGAACCTTGTTTGCATCCTTGTATGCGAACGGTTCTACCTGAGTTAGGTCCAGGATGGATGTTTGCATACCCATTTGTAAACGGTTGTACAAGACCGAAGTCCGTAACTATACTTTCTGTACCAGTTTGCAAACTTAGTGGTTAAAGTTCTAAAATCGGTGTTTGAGGGTGAAAACTGTTTCTGCTATTTTTGGTCAATTTGGGTGTGTGTGGATGAGAAACGAATCTAAACCCTAAACAAATACACTACACGAGAGTACTTTTGATTCGAGAGATCAATCTGTACAATTCTAGCCTAAACCAAGAAATGGCCATTCCAGACTTGCTTCGGTCACAAAGTGAAGGAGATGGGGTTGATCTTAGGGAGGGAAGTGAAGAAGGTGTCGATATTATGAAGGTGTTGGTTGTTTAGGACTTGTATCAGAATGTTGAATTAGCTTGCACAATTTAAGCTATTAGTTCTTGGTATTTTCTGGATACGTTGGTTACAACACTTGGTTTTCTGTGTTGTTTGGAAATAGGTTAGAGAACCTATTTATACAAGTCATTTTGAGCACAACCTTCATCTCGTAAGAAGTGAAGGAAGTTGAGTGATGGAGTAACGGGGTCGTGTAGGTGATTTTCACATGATCACGCCTTTGCCTACTTCCCTCATTACCATTAACCGTCCACCTTTCCTAACACGTTCTCGTAATGGGCGTGTTGAACACCGCACGATGTAAACCGCCAGACCAATACCCCAGTAAGTATCCCCCAGTTTGTGACATGTTTGATATCTCGAATAAGTGGGCCAAGTCGTGGGACCTGCCGTAAGAAATAACATACGGTGCTATGAGATTAAATAACTAAGTTATTTATGAAATTGATATTCATGAAATATCATGCATGCTCGATGCATGTTATGCATCGCTTTTAAGTAAGCAGCTCAAAACAATCGATATGCATGAAGCATCGCTGTTTTAAAGCTTGATTAAGTAAGTCGCGGACTAAGCGTCTTAAAATGGTAGCATGTCTAACCATCTTCAAGTGATCATTTGGAGGTCGTGTGGGCGGGCCATCATCTGGTCGATCACTCCCTGTGGTAGAGTGACGGACGGTGATCATTAAGGCGCTTCATTGATCGCCTAATTTTTAATCCAAGCCGTCCGACCAAGCTGGCAAAGTTGGACGGACAAGATGATTTACGGCACATGTTTGCTACCGTTGAAGGAATTTAGGTTTTTTTTTTTTGAGGTGCGCAAACATACCCTCTTTGGATGATCGAATCCAAGCATTGATGCTAATCTCGAATGGACCGACCAGGCATGCGTGGAGACGGCCCGCTGGAGTGCATGTCTACAAATCTCGATCCCTCAAAGATTTGATCTGGGCCACTCAATTTGACCGGCAAAGATTAGTGGTCATGATTGATTTGCGACAGAAATATATTGCCGCAAAGGGTTTAAAATCCGTGTAGCATGCCACCTTTGGGGAGTACGTTTCGTGGAGTCGGGTCCTAGTCTGCATAGGCCGGTCGGTCACATGCAAAGGTAGGCCCACGGTGATCATGTTGACATCCTTGGGACCTCTTGAGTCTATATCTACACCGTCATTTTAGGCGGGTGAAGATAGATGGTCATGATCAATTTACGACAGATGTGTGTTGCCGCAAACCTTAATTAGGGTTTTGAAATAGCCACTCCCATGCGACTTTGACCAAGCAGTTTGGCACGCTGTTGGCCTCCTTTGGGGAGATCGATCACGTGGGGACAATGTTGGGATGATGGTGAACGCATGTGCACCTTCCTGATGGTCCTAAATGTGATCCAAGTCATCCAAATAGGCTGGCTAATTTGGATGGTCGTGATCGATTTAAGACGCTAGTGTATTTCCACGACCCAATTTAGGTTTTGGAAACATCGCGCTTTCCATGGTTTGGGCGAGCGTTTCACTTCTCAATGGTCCCACCATGCGCAAGTCATTCGAGCAAGGAAGAAGTGGGCATGTTGATGTGCATGTTAGCATTTCCCCAATTTCTCATGGGATCATCTAACCCGTCCAAGCAAGCAGGCGAAGTTGGACGGTTGCGATGATTTTGAGATTGTCTTGGACAGTTCAAGCTCGTTCGAGCTTCTCCCAAGCAGCTCGGCCACCCTACTTAGGGTTGGCGTTTGACGGCGCTGAGAGATGTATGGTGATGTTTGACCAGCTAGGGCATAAGTGGGCCCTCCGGTGGTCATCACGATAATTGCCTATTCATGCCAAGATTTGACTAGGCTTGTTAAATTGCGCGGCCAACTTGTGTGTCCGTGATCGTTTCTGAGACTGATATGGACAGTATAGATTTCCCTTAAGGAAATTAAACATGTTCGATCGAGCTATCCTTTAATTAGAAGCGCGTCGATACGAGACTCTCTTTGTTAGAGAGTGATGTAGCCTATGTGAGTGTCTCCATGCAGGTCTCAATACTGACACTTCGGGAGATTCATGATACTTTGTTGCGAGCGAACATTTAATCGTCATGTTATGCCAATACTGAGAGTTCGCTAGGGAACATAGCATAGGAAAACACTAGGTAGGTCATGCATTAATTAATAACGCTAATAGAATTCACATAATATTTGGGATTGATGTTGCACGCACCATTCTGAGTGAATTTCATGAATTTTATTAAATTGCTTTAAATAAAGCAAAGAGGTTTTCTGCATTCGTCACTTCTTAAACGACTTTTCCTTTTGCAGGATAACAGTGCATTAAATACTGGTTTTATAATTTTATCCCTGAACTAAAATCCACCATCAACAATTGGTCATGTATGATTCTCATACTCATGAACAAATGCATTTATGAATTAAGGAATGCAATCTTTGCAAAATGTGGCTTAATGTTCATGAATCGATTCTTGTATAAGTACATTGTACGATTACGAATCAATCTGATTTTGTTTCAATTGGTTCTTATATATTTCTATGAGATAATGAACAATTGAAAAACTCTATGAAACACAATTAAATTCATTTGATTATATTTCATGATTATTTGATCATCATATTTAATCTAGATGTGTTAGATGAATGTGGTTAAGAAAAAAGTGTTCATATGGATAACTTCGGTTAACTGTTATTGAGCCAACTCAATATACACATTTAGGCATGGTTAGCCATATCTAAATGAAGGTAATATTTCATTTGTGTGTAACAATCTAAGACCATCTAACGATGGAGAGATATTTCTTTGTTTTAAGCAAACTTATCTATCTTAGCTTTGATTGTAAGCAACCCTGATTTGAAAGACTATATAAGGGATAACTTTAGAAATTAGAAAACCTAATCATGACATTTTCCTGTGTCCTATTTGTGACTAGAGTCGATTCTCCTTTAAACTAGGTTTTTCCAAAACCATTATAGGTTAACGACTTGAAGACTTCATTGGGATTCGTAAAGCTAGATCCAACTATTTTCTCTATAGTGGCATATTCCGATCTTACTTGTTCTATCGTATTAAGTACTATCTTCTCTAAGATTTTCTAAAGATTTATATCTGATAGGTAAGATATAAAAATTAATCACAAAGCTCTTTGTCTCATTCTTTGTGATTCCACAATAACTTCTTCTACTACCATATTGAAAAGGCGAGGATGCCCAAATATACCTCAAGCTATAACTTTTCCTCTCTATAAGTCCTTTCTCCGAAAGTGATTTTCTATAGACTGAGTCGAGACAATACAACAAATCGGTTCACACTTCGTGTGATTGTCTATGGGTTCGAGATCGAGACAATACAACAACGAAGTGTGTTTACTTGATACAAAGGTTCAAACTTAACCAAACTCAATAGGATTGCATATCAAGTAAATAGGAATTATCGTTTGTGCAATTTAGTTTAATTATAATAAAACAATTATAATGCAGAAATATAAAGTAAATGACACATCATGATTTTGTTAACGAGGAAACCGCAAATGCAGAAAAACCCCGGGACCTAGTCCAGAACTGAATACTCTCAGGATTAAGCCGCTATACAAAATAAACCAACTTCGTATAGTTGAGACCAAGCAACTAAACCTATAGTTCACCTAGTTCCGTCTGTATTCCCACGCCTCCAACCTATAAACAAGTCACATACTTGGACCAATTTATTTGGTTCGTATTCCAAACAGTAAGGAACAAAAAATATGTTTGGTATCAACTCTCTTCAACCAAGTGATATGAGTTGCGAAAAGGCTCTTCTATTTTTATTAACATAAACTCCTTTGACAGGTTCCAAGATCTATCTTATGTCCAATCACCAAAAGGTAATTGTTAAGATTTTGCAATCAATACCTCTAATCCCAAGGAAATGTATTGATACCGATCTTCTCAACTATTCTGTCAAAATACCACAAGGATAGATCGATTATAGTTGGATCCTCCATTACCGAAACAAGTATGGTGCACACCAAAGATTATAAAACCAAGTCTGAAATCTTCTATCTATTCTTTGTCTTCAAATCTTCTTAGATCTTCAATAAACACTTGCACACAACTACTTCAATCTCTTGTGATCAATCACACACAAAATGGAGTCTGTTAACAATGGATTATCACAAGATCGTCTTTAGATCTAACAACAGTCTAAAGATCCCTGTCGAAACCTTGAACTAGTTTGAGTGAATCTTATATCAGAAGAGAAGATTTTCAAGCATAAACAAACTAGGTGCAATCAAAGTTCAACCACCGTTAGTCAATTAAATCAATATGAAAACTAAAGATAAACCGAAATTATCTAGTTTCCCACCAACGGTACGCACTATAGTTTCTCAATCCCAAAGAAGACTTTAAACTGAGCGGCCGTAAGAGATTTCGCCTAATTAGGTTACTCTCCTCTCCGAATAGGCGGATTCACCAGTAACAGTACAACATAAGAAGTTTACCGTCACGAAGGATTAGTTTGCTAGAAATGCAAACTCAAAGTATTTATAGACAAAGAAGTTTGGAGACCAAGGAATTTCCAAAACCGAAAATATTCTCAAGATATTCAATATTTTCCAAATTCGGTTTTCATGATTCCTGAGAATGCACTGTCCAAATTTATGATCGAAATCTCCTTGGAAAATCTTTAACTAGCAAATGCACATTACTAATTCTTATTTTCCATATATAATTAAAAACCATAATTAAAAGATTCTTAACTTATTTAAATTCGATCTTGGGATTTACTTCCTTCTTAGCTGTTAAGGAATATCTTTGAACAATAAAAGATACACATTAATGCGCGTGTTCAAAGTGTGTCGACATATTTCCTCTTGTAAGTCATTTTTCATACTTACTCACTTGAAACCGATTTACCACACTTCCAAACAAGTTTAGAATTTGTTCATCTGACTTTCAAGAACTATGTGATTGATCAAGTGACACTTAATCACAAGTCATGGATGTAATGGTTCTACCAAAATAAGTTTCGGTTCTACCTCCATGTGAGTATTGTGCATAGTCACACTGGCTTACCAAATTTTCGGCTGACTAGGTACTAGGATCGGTTCCCCACATATATATGGTATCTAACTTATATGTGTTGCACATGTCCATATGATAGGTTCCCCTTTGCCTAAAAACGTGTTGCACATGTTCATAGGATCGGTTCCCCTTTATACTACAAACCTTGTTGCACCTCGTACAAGGATCTTTTCCCATTGTGATATACTGCACCTCTTACTAGGATCGGTTCCCTTCCAAATTTGGTCAGACACACAAACCATATAAGACCCCAGGTGATTACTTAAGATCGGTTTCACTAATAAAAGTCATACCAATACATAAGTCAGGCCTCATGTGAATATTTTTACCAAGAACATAAACAAGTCATGAGCGGTTATACTAATCACACATATTGGTCGTTCATAAGATATGCAATGAAGAACAACCCCAATAACTTATGGCGATTTCCTTTTTGGTTCACAACACATATCATGAACTTACTTCCTTAAAACACATGTAAAAATATTGTTTCCTGGGATAAAATCATCACCTCATACCCATACATAATCACAATAGTATTCATACGATTATGTTGATGTCTTATATACAAAGTTTAATGGTTAAGCAATAAACCTCATATTGTATTCCTTAATACTATGTCTATCTAGAGTGTTCATGCTTCACAGTTTTATGTTTTCAATATGCACGACTTGAAAGATACATTTGGGAATGAAACAGTTCAAGTCAAATATCACTAACCTCAAGTGGAAGGATGGTGTTGTGGTTGTAGGTCCGTACTTCTTCACTTCTTCAAGTCTTCGCAATACTTGTAATGTCTCATCCTAATACTTTCAAGCTAACCTATAGGAAGTTGACTCTAGTACATTTAAATCAAGCGACTCTTAAATGAGTTTTGGTTCACTAAAATATGACAACCAAACTTGACATACCAACGCTTGGTGGGTTCAACCGATCTATGCTCTAACAATCTCCCTCTTTGTCAATTTTAGTGACAAAACTCTTACAATCATATAGATAAACAAATTACAATAATTCATTACTCATACGCTTGATTCTCGAATTCAACATCACATAACCTGTATTAATTCAATCCTTAAAATGTCGTTGTTGACATTATAATAACAAAGCTCATACTCCCCATAAAGGTGAGATAGGTAGATTTTCAATCTGCGCGTCTTTGTTATACCAATCATATGATATGTTACTCCCTCTTAGTCCTTGATTTTCCTCTTTTGTTAGATAAACGTTCAAGGACCATTGTCCTCTTCCCTAGAGACACCAATCAATATAAAATTGATACCAGCATCACCTGTTTACTCTATATATTTCTCCCCCTTTTTGTCACAAAAATGACAAAGAAACGAAAAAATAAAGGACAACACGAAAAGGATCTTACAAATCTCAAAATAGACTTGCAACCTGTTGAGTCAAGCACGAGGGTTCCACATACCATTTTTTATAACCAATATCAAAACTGAAACTAAAAAGTAATTATGTTTTGATATGTTATCATGGAAATAATTTCCCGAAGCAATTTTCCCAACTAGTTTAGCAAACCAAAAATCAACTAAGCAACTTAGTTCCTTTGCTAAACCGATTGTATAAATACAACCACTTCATTCGATAAGACCAAAACAAAGATAAACTCCATTTTTCTCATCAGGTTCTAATTATCCATATAACTTAGACCTTAAGATTTTAAACAAGCCAAATACTAGGTTAGTTAACTAGCATTTCCTTGTTTAGGCATTCAGATAGACTTGAATAACCGAAACCTCCACTTTGATAAGTCTAACTAAGATCATAATTAACTTAGTTTATCTTATTCGGAATCGAATTGGACTAAACAACTCATCCCGTCAATATATTCATTCGTTAAGCCATAAATAATTCATATAAACCAATAAATCAACTTGCATAATTATTCACCTCAACCGGAAGCAATTGAAAAAACATATAAAAAGTTCAACTATTGCACCGAAACTTTGTAAGCCTAAACAATTGATACTACATAATAAAGAAAAATAAAAATTGTTTTACTTAACTGGAAGCAATTGAAATAACATAGACATTAAAGCACCGCAATTGCACCAAACTTTTGTAAGTCTAAACAATTGATATCACACAACAAAGCAAGATAACAATAGTTTCACTTAATCGGAACCAATTGAATCACACATTCATAATGGAATAAACACATCAATTGTACCGACAATTTTGTTCAAGTAAAAGCAATACATAAAATAAAATCAGGTTTTTTTTAAACAAGAAAACAATTAACTAACAAGATTGTTACCTCAATTTCGCATCCAACTTCTGTAATATGATCACACCTTCTTCTTCCAGGTAGAATTGATATCGAAATACCATTATGTTGTCATCCTTATGCAAAAACTAAAGAATAACGACAACCAACCTTTACCAGAGAAAGGTTGAAAATCTGTTTTAATAATTGCAACCAAAAGTTGAAAACCGTCAAAACACATATGCTTTTATGCTAAACCAAAACTGATTCAACATATTGTGACTTTTTTACATATTGTTTCTACGTGAACCCCTCATGATCCTTTGATAAATCCTACCAACATGGGATAGAACTTAATCCTGCTAAATCAAAAAGTCACCCAAACCATAAGGGTTCACAACATATTATGAGATCGAATATCAAGGTAATAAAACTGAAATCAAACATCCCTTAAACATCCATAGCAAATAAATAAAGCATTCAAGCACATGCTATGTAAATCAAAAACTATCACAAGAAAACAAATAACTTTATTCATAATAGTTTTTATTCATAATAGATACAATCAATGAAATAAATCAAAAATTGATGTCTATTTTAGCTTCATTTTTGAAATTCTAACTTCAAACTTGTAGTGTTTCTTCCAATGTTGAATCCTAATCAGAGGATTTTACCGGATTCCAATCATCTTCTATGATTACTAGTCTTGATTTAAGACTACCGAAATTGTCATTGACTTCTTTAATTTCCTTTCGCAAATCCTTTTCCATGTTCTTTACTTTACATAAAATCAGATCTAATTTTAGTAAAAGATTCTTGAGAAGATTATCATTGAGAGAGGAGATCTCTCCATTGGAAATAACTTGTTGAAGCTCTTTAGAAGAATCAAAATCGTCGTCATTAGACCGAGATGAAGTTTCTTGTTAGGAAACATGATAGTCCAGACCTTTTCGGATTTGCGAGAATTGCAATTAGAGGTAGACATTCTGTCAAACCTTTATGAAAAAGAAATAAGAGATCTTTCTTTTTATAAGTCCTAAAACTTATTTAAAAATCTTGAGAATATTATTTCAATTAAATTCTTAAACAAAAATTAATTTTTAGAAATATTTACACCCACATCCTTACTACAACAAGTAAGAATCTATGACAACCAGTCAGGTTTTCACCTTTTGGTTGTTGAATTTTCTTCCTTTGAAGATTTCAACATTGACTTCTGATGCAAGATCTTGGCATCCAGGAAACTGATTTCTCATGTGAGAAGAGATCTTTGATCTATATTTAGATCTTAAATTTTCGGTTTTATACAGTCTCTCTCTCTGTTTAGTATCAGGACATTCCCTTTGATAATCCCCTCTTTGTTTGCATAGGAAGCAAACACCAGATTTATTACATTTTCTAGATTTAGATTTCATAAATCTATTTCGTCTTATCCCCTTGTCACTTGATGCATTCATGTTAGATGATGATTTTTCAATACAATTGAGTCTATCTCTCAGTTTTTGATTTTTTGCTTTTAGCTTCCTTATATAATCTTGACAACATTTGATATCAAGAATGAATTTAGACACTTCAACCTTTCCGAAGTATTGAGTAGACTCGATTTTCTTCACTCGCTTATCAAATTTTTCTTTATCATTCTGAAAACTCTGATTGAGTTGAGCAAGTGATGATTTTGTTAGAGCATTTCTCGGTCGAACTCGCATGTGTTGCTATCTCAAGCATGTTTGTCAATGTTAGTGATCAAAACTATGAGTCTTGATTTCTAGTCTATTATAGCTAAGGTCTCGGACTAGGATAGAAAGTGTAGTTGAGCTCAAGAACTCCATGGCAATCATTATACAAGATGAAGGACTACTCAAGGAACTGGTGGATCTTCATCGATTAAAAGGTATGTGGAGGCTTGAACTTATCTATTACTCAAAAGTCTATCTACTCTATCTCCTAACTTGAGACAAAAGTCGTATTACTATATAGACTAAGATTATACATATTTGATATTTCGAGCCGAGTATATATCGCATATCTATTTCTATAAATATGTGTTGGTAAATCTTTCGCTTTAGCCAAGTTCATCTTTACCTAGTGACGAAAGTCATGTTAAGTTTCAATCACTTTGGAAATTTCTCTGACTAAAAATGGTTTGTGAATAACAACTATATAACGTCCTCTGAGAATTTTTCAATGATTGAAATAAGAGTTTAGACAATATAACAATTGTTGTGGAAACACATATGTGTATAAGTCCTTATTCCTTGAACCAAAGTTTGCGAACTTTGTTGATCAAGAGAACCGGAGAAGTGCGTGAGCTTCAGTACGCGAACTGGCGAAGTTCTCAAACCCGAGAATTTATGCTCGAATTTTGAACTCCATCCGGGAACTTAAGTCCGCAAACCCAGTCCGCGAACTTGAGTGAGTTAAGTCTAAAAATGATGTCTGTGAACTCATCTCTATAAACTAAGGAATGGTATTGCAAACCGTGGCTATATATTTCATGAACTGATTCGAGTGAATCAAATCGTTTTTACTTCAATTGTGTCTTGTGTAGTACATAAAGATCTAAGCAATTGAACAACTCTCTAACTAGTTCATTTGAGTCATTTGAACTAGTTATGGTGAAAAGGAATATGGTTGATATGAAAGTTATCATATGGCTAACCATTTGGTTAACTATTGTTGAACCAACTAATGTACAAGTTTGGGTACGGTTTTCACAAGCCTACAAACGTGTATTACATGTGTGTATAACAAGCTATGTTTTCGATCTAACGATTGATAAATATTAGCTTGAATCTAATCAGGTTTTCATCTAATGGTGAATATTAAATGCTTTGTTACTAAGCTAACATTGATTGCAAACCCTGATTTGAAAGACTATATAAGGGAGAACTCTAGCAACTGGGAAACCTAATCCCCACACATTCTGTGTGATACTAGTTGTGCTAAGCTAGAGATGATTCTCCTTTAACCTTTGGTTTCTTCTTGTAAAACAGTTTAACGACTTAAAGACTTCATTGGGATAGTGAAGCCAGAACGATACTACTTTTATCGTAGTTGTGTGATCTGATCTTGTTATTTCTATCGTACGAGTATAATTGTAATAATTAGCTTGATATTTCTATCTCTGATAGGCAAGATAAAAAAATAGTCACAAACATCTTCGTCTCACCGTTTGTGATTCCACAATATCTTTTTTCGATGCGTCGATTAAAACTATTGTGAGGCGATTGATAAAGCTGAGCTGTTCTTCGGGAATATAAGTCTGGTTTTATCAATTGGTTCATGTTTACCTTGATTTATCAAAAGACGGAACAAAACTCGTAGGTATATTCGTGGGAGACGAATTTATCTATTACCGTAGACTTTTCCGTGTGATACAGATTGGTTTATTAAAATCTTCGACTTTGGGTCGTAGCAACTCTTAGTTGAGGGTGAGATCAGCTAAGGGAATCAAGTACGTAGTATACTGCTGGGATCAGAGGCGTAGGAGCATAGCTATACCTTGGATCAGTGTGAGATTGATTGGGGTTCAACTGCAGTCCAGACCGAAGTTAGCTTGGAGTAGGCTAGTGTTTGTAGCGACTTAATACATTGTATGTTTAATCTGGACTAGGTCCCGGGGTTTTTCTGCATTTGCGATTTCCTCGTTAACAAAATTTTAGTGTCTGTGTTATTTCATTTTCCGCATTATTTTGTTTATCTTTATAATTGAAATAATATAGGTTGTGCGTTGTTGTTCAATTAATTAGAATATCCGACCTTTTGGTTGTTGATTTAAATTGATTGACACTTGGATATTGGTCTTTGGTACCATCCAAGTTATTCCTTGTATTTGATTAAAGACTCGCTGATTTCAATTAGCTTGAGTAAATCAAAACAAGAGAGAGATAATAACTCCTTGAGATATTTCTATTTAGATTGAGTATGACTGTCTAGTTGATTCCCTAGAAAGAAACTCGGAGTTTGTTCATACATATTGCTAATTCGAAATATTGGGTGTGGTTGTTAAACCCCACCTTTTCAATTGGTATCAGAGCAGGCAAACACGTTTAAGACCTTACAAGTCTGTGTTTGTAGCGACCTGTCTCTAAAAAATAAAACTATCTTTTATAACGCAACATCAGTACAAAACCACTCGAGACACAAAGTCTTGAAGCTTCTGAGAAAAACTCTATCGTCTGTCCCTTGACTGAATCTGCATTCGATTGGGAAAAATCTCTTGATGAGAAGTTGGAGATCTTTCAGATGACAGTGATTCAGAAGAAGGACAGAGTATTGATGAGAAAGTCTCTTAATATATCCAGATGAGAAGTTGGATGATCTTTCGATCGTGATTTGAAAGGAAAAAGGTCAACAACTTGCCTGAGTAAGTATATGGCTCCCCTTTATCAAGAAAACCGAAAATTGAGAAAACTCTTTAAAGGATATGATGATGGGTATAAACTCTTACAATCTATCGTTAAAGATCGTGAAGAAGATGTTCACACAAAAAGGTCTGAATGCGATAATCTTCTCTGAAATCTCTTTGTGTTAAAAGAAAGACTTGCAGATGCTGAAGCAAGATATGACTCTCAACAAAAATGTTTTAATGACAAAGAACTCAGTATTGTTGTCAATGAAAAGTCATTGAAGACTGACCTTGCAGCTTCTCTTGATAAAATAAAATCACTAGAAGAGAGTCTGAGAAGATTCAATTCTAGCTCTAAAAAATTGTCTTATATGATTGGAGCATGTAAAGAACATCATGATACACGTGGTCTGGGCTATAAAGGAATAAATGCTCCAAAAACTAGTAAGATCAATTTCGTTAAAGCTATTGATAACTCTTCATGTGAAAAAATGGTTGCAGCCTGCAATGTGCCTAAGGACAAGGGTTTCACTCCTTCCAAATTTACTCACATGAGAACAGCTAAGAATAATCAACAACCTAAAAACCCCACGCCATCTCTCACACCACGGCGATAGTTGCGGTAACCTCCTCTCACATTGGCCGGTGAACGAAACCCTCACTCCTGATTGGTTGAAAAGCAACTTATACCCCTTACATTTCATGGCCGTTAATTTTTAATAGGATTGACATGATCTAATGCTCCAAATTAGTCGGTAAGGTTGGCATTGCCTTACAACACATTTACATGATTTTTATAAAGTCATGGCCTTCGGATTGGATTTTTAATAAAATCAAGACCGTTAGATTTTAATGCGCAAACTACTAAAATCAGATTTCTAATTTATTTTTTTAAGCCGAGATTTATAAAAAGATAAGAATAAATACGGAAATGTTTTTTCTATATTTTTCTCGATTTTTTTCTAATTCATCTTACTTCCTTAAATACAGTTTTTCTTAGTAAACACTCAATATTTCTTTGTACAGTTTATACTTGAATCTAAGAACTACTAAAAATATAATAAAAGGGCCTAAAATTAGTTTGGTATATTTTTGGAAACAGATTTATGAGCTTTTATACAATATCTCTGTATCTGGTTGTTTCTAGATTTAGGTCTTATATTTTCGGAAACAGGTTTAGGCGATTATACTTGGTGAAACCAATTCAGTAAATGGAAATTTTCTTACTTTATTCGGTCAACTAAACACCATATTAATGGCTAAAAATCTTCAATCCCTTTCTTATTTTCTCTAGATTTTAGTAGTCTGCTTTTTTTATAGGGTTTCACATTTCGCTTTCTTTTGTATCATGTTCTTATATTGATATCAATTAATTGATTTTTCTTTATTTTATTTTGATCATTTTCGTTATAGGTTCATTGATATTTAAGTCGTTTTGATCATTTTCGTTATAGGTTCATTGATATTTAAGTTTTCTATTCAGTTGACAGGGTAAGGGAACGATCCTTACAGCTTCTAGCTTCGAAAATCAAACCAACTGAAAAAAGGTCTTATCTTTTCAACACGAGAATTTCTCCATTGCCGATGCAGTATGAAAAAAAATCAGAGAGTATGTATTTCTAATCTCTATAGCTAATATGTTTTGAGTTTTCGTTATTATAATCCTTTCTTTTAAATTATGTAAGTTAGAGGCATAAAGTTCTTACACTGGTTACACAAAAAGGAAGAGGGTGCAAGTTTTGTTTTTGAGGTTATGTTAACCTGATTTTCTCAAACCATAAACGTCTATAGTTTCATTGGTGTTTTAATTTTGAGATCGCTTTTCTATTTTAAGTTTGATTTTGTAGGTTTAGATTTACTTCCTCATTAAAATGCAGCATCAATGATTTAATTTGGGAAGACATATTTTGATGTGTCTAAATGTTTTGTTGTATTTAGGGACTCTTGAACTTGGAGGAGAACCAAGATCGTCAGAAGCCCTTGGAATATATGCTCTCGCCAAACTAAGTGGTTCGTTCTCAAATGGTTTCGTGTTTCGTAAGGTGGGTACAAGGTAGTTTTATTATATTTCTATTCAGTTTCGTGATAGGGTTTTGATTTTGTGGTAAAGAAGGATAAACCTTTGCAGCGCCGTAGTCTGTTGATGTCATATCATTGGTAAACAATTTTTTTATCCCTCTCAATGAAGCCTGTGTCATATTAAATAGTTTGTCAAGAGAAAATTCTTTACGAATATTAAATAGTTTCTATATGTTCACATGTATATTTACTTTAGAATTTTTTTCATGTATTTGCTTTAATCACCTTGCCTTTTCGAAATGTGAGGAACTATGAGTTAATGTAGATAGCAAATGGTGTTAATGTAAATAGATGTGTTTGGTTTTCTTTGTTTCCGCTTTTCTTAAGACATCTTATGATATTTGGAAGGTGGTAGATGCTCTGGACCTTGCGAAGGAAACAATGGTAAAAATTCATCAGAATCTATATGGGCAGTTGCATATAACATTGTGACATTCCCGATTATGGCTGGGGTAGTACTTCCAAGATTTCGCTTTGCCCTGACACCTTTGACATCTGGCAAGTGGGATTAAATCATTTTTTTCAAAATGGCTCTTGGATCAAATTCTAGAACATCGATAACTAACGAATACATAACTCAAACTTCATACAGGCACGTCGGAAAAGCGTTCTCTATAAGGTCCGAATTGTTTCTGCAAATCGATCGACATATTCTTTTTTCCCTGAAAAGTCTTATTGCATTGGCAATGTGAACTATATTCGTTCTTGATTGATGGAGCATTGTTATTCTTTCATAATATCTTTGTGTTAATTTGGTGTGAAATTTGTTTGTCCAATATGTATATGTAAAAAACCCAACTCCAGGAGTAGTTTATACATTTCAGTGATCTTATGTGGTGAAAGAAATGTCGAACATGGTGAGCAAGTCTCAAGATATTACTTACTAACAAGACATAACAATGCAAGGGTCCATTAGTCATGGTTTGTCCAGTTTTGTGATAATTTTTATTTTTGGTTTTGTTCAGTCATTATTTTATTTTATTTAGTATGGATTGCCAAATGTTATTTTTTATAAATGGACAACAGAACTGAACTGTTGTATAGTGGAGACCATTTTTTATTCCTTTTGATGTGGTAACTTAGAATGCATTTGTATACTATTGATTCTTTCTCTCCCTGTATGTGACTCTATTTTTTACCAGATTATGGGTTATTGCTGAAAGGGTTCTATAGGATTCATGTGGATCGGTAATAACAAGCTATCCTTTCGGTATGTATCAAAGTTCACATTACACAATTTTTGACTGATCTTTTAATATTGTTCAATGTTTTAATGTAACTATGATAATGTTTTACTATTCAAGCAACATGTATGAGCAATCACTGTACCATTTCATTCCTTTGTAGTTAATTCTATCGGCTCAATGTTTTAATGGAACTGTGATAATGTTTTGTTATTCTTCAAGCCATATGAATTGGTTTTCTAGGATAAATGATTTTTTTAGCACACACGAAACTACTGTTCTTGAATTCATGTACATTTGACCTTCCTTACTGTGTGGAGCCCAAGTCCGGGGATGCAATATGATAGACAAGTTAGCGACTGAGATGGTAACTGACTGCTTGGTTACATTTAGTTCTTTATTTCTTTTTCATTATTCGCTGTTATATGATTTTTAAGACAGGTTTTAAAAATAGTACAACAACCAAATTCTTTTCTTTCTTTTATTGAAAACGGATTCTTGGAGCTAGCTATTTTTTGTTTGGCTGAACTTACATCTTTAATGTTTTAATATTCAAGCAACATATATGAGAAATCACTGTACCATTTCATTCCTTTTTAGTTAATTATATAGGCTCAATGTTTTAATGGAACTGTGATAATGTTTTGTTATTCTTCAAGCCATAGGAATTGGTTTTGTTTAGCACACATGAAACTACTGTTCTTGAATTCATGTAAATATTATTTGACCTTCCTAACTGTGTGGAGCCCAAGTCTGGGGATGCAATATGATAGATAAGTTTGTGACTAAGATGGTAACTGACTGCTTGGTTACATTTAGTTCTTTATTTCTTTTTCTTTATTCGCTGCTATATGATTTCTAAGACAGTTTCTTTATCTAATAGTACATCAACCAAATTCTTTTCTTTCTTTTATTGAAAACAGATTCTTGGAGCTAGCTATTTTTTATTTGGCTGAGCTTACATATTTTCATGCAATGTGTGTTTGAACCGATATGTAAGCTCAGCCAAATGAAATAATATCTTACAGGATATGGGTTGATCAAATGAAATAATGTGGAAAAATAGTGAGGTCAACGATGATATTATAAATGTTTCATTGTTATGTTTAACCGTTTCAGCCTCTCTATTTATACTTATATGGAGGGCGTAGTTCTTTCAAATCCAAACTTTATTTTAATTTTTATTAGGGATTGCTCCGTTGATGTGCCTGAATGAGTTTGTATAATTTGTTGTTATTGTTCATTCTATCTCAATAATTATAAAACTTCTTTGTTAATTTGTTAATTGTTGAAGCAATGCATTAGATTATTGGATGTTTATGGCAAAACATGTAGCGGAACTGCAGACAGTGTGTCTTATGTGCAGGTGTTGCTTGGATGGGATATATTGTAATATTCGAACAAAATTCTTACGAATTGTGAGCTTTTAAAAACTATCTATATATATTTAGGCATAATTTTAATTTTATCAATTCCACAACCACAATATAGTATTCTTGCTTGTTGTTTTCTAATATGGCTGCCTTTCTTATCTAGAAGCTTCCCTCCATGCAGAATTAGAATTGTAGCGGGTTGTATTGTAAAAGAAGGATGTTTCTGCCAAGCAGCAGCAGACATTTAACATTGAGATTGACTTGACCATAACAAACTTAAGATATCCTGACATTTTAATAAAACTAAGTAATAATATTGGCTAAAATTGGGGGACTGCGGACTGCATATTGATACTACTCTTAACTTTGTTGGATTCGATCAGATTGAAGTACTATGGATAACGTATAAGGTTTTAAGATTTTTTGTTGTTGTTGCTGCAGTCAGCTTTACTTCAGAAAGCAATATGGTAAAGAAGATGCTAATGGATAAATGTAGGACTTTACATGAGGAAATTGAGGAGATTGGGACAATTGTTCCGGAAGGAAAGGTAAAGATATTCAATATAGTTTCCTCTTTAATTAGAAAGGTAGAGAATCCATAAGCCAGTTAGAGGGTAAGAATCATATTTTGTGAACATTTTAATTCCCTTGCCTTTTGCTTTGATCTATATCATAGGAAAGCACATGGTTAGCTTGGTTGTTCGGTATAATTTTATGGTGATGACCCTTGTCCTTTATAGGCTTCTGCAATGGAGTTTCATAGGCTAAAGTTCTTTTGATATCATTCTTTAGACCGCGGTTATGGTTGCGAGTGTGGTGGTGGCAGTGGCATGTCTCAGCAGTGAATCCCTTTACTACTTTTGATATCATTCGTTAGAAAAAGATAAAATGCCTCACTCCTCCCAGTGTTCGTTACTAAATTTCTATCATTTGATCATGCATGTCAATTGTTTATTTTGGGTATCCTAAAAGAATAGTCATTTTTTTTAATGATGGTAACATTTTTGCATTTTACTGTTTGTTGCGCAAAATAATCTCTCGTTGGTGTTGCTCTTCGTGTGTCAAATTTAGATTTTTGATGCTCAGACCACCATTTATAAGGTAATACGTCTTACTTTTTCATTCCCATTCCACCGTTTGTTTTTTAATCTACATTAATTCAGAACAGCAAGGATCCACGGACATAAGTGGATTATTTCAAATAATAAAAAAGATTAAGTGAATAGAACTTGAAAACAAAAGTCAATAACAACAACTCTTGATGTTGTTTTACATGGTGCAAATAGATGAAAACTTTTGCTTCAAACTGGTGCACCTGTGTGTGAGGACATGGTATAAGTTAGTATACGGACTGGTGATGGTAGTCTTTCAAGAATAGTTGTTGGTAGACCCTTGGATAATTTAGGTTGTCCAAGAAGTGGTTGTTTTTTATAAGAATTGGTGGTTCAAGATGTAATGTTTAAATAGGACATCGTTTAGGTTCTTTGATGTGCCAAGATAGACTTTTTAGAAGATAGGAGTATTAATTAAGATACAGTGTGATACAGTATGTTTGCATATGAACCATGGTATTGTTACACAGGCATAGAAATACTAAACCAAAACATTAGATTAAACATACATAATACATGGAGTAATATGTTTACGCTACTTTTATAAATGACTCCTAAATAATTGCAGGACTTAGACCCCTTGGACCATTTTCAGTTTAAAGGACATCACCTGGAGACGCTTAAGGCCTACTTATTATAACTATCAAAGGTACAAACTGACAACTTGACAACCTCATTATCACATTTACAAAAATATACTTGAGAAATTCGATAATAAGTTATAGTCAGCGATATGTAAATCAAGCATGGATTGTCTTCGTTAACCCTAAATAACATGCTTAGTAGTTGAAATGAATAAACATTTGCTAAGGATTACTACCAAGTGTGAATTGTTGAAAAAGCAATCTAACTGTCTTTTTTTATGTTGTTGAACCGTAACAAGAATCACAAAACGTTGCATTTATAATCTTGGATAATGTAAGATTTTATATAATCATCAAAGTTAAATATCATGCAGCCACTAATTTTAATGGTATTGTTTTTCACCGTACATATGTAACCTCCAAAGAAAAATTGCGGCTCCACGAAGAAGCTGCATATTTGGAACTGACTGAGAATGTAAAATAGGTGATGGGGGAGAATATAAAGTAGGTGAATACAGGGTTGAAGCAGTCGGAAATGGTACCCCCTGTTTTATCACCAAATCTTTATACGGAGTTGGTGATTATATGGGAGTGGGATAGACAAACAAGTTATCATTTAAATCTGTTCTGTTTAAAATTGACTAACAATATATTTTTTAAGGTCGATCCAAAGAGTAGTAGTATGAAATTCCTTTAATAAGGATTTATTATACTACGTACATTGAATTTTATACGACATCGAACATCTCGATCTCCATATTTTCTCATTTTGTTTCAATTTGAATGTAAATTAAAGCATTGACCAGTACAAACAGTGGGTAAACAAATTAAATCTGAAATAACATAAAGTTTAAGAAAAAATTATTTGTCATGCATTTTGACTACTATGAAATGTTAATACGGAGCCTGGATTTTATTAGTTATGAAATGGTAGCATGAAAAAAATATTAGCCGTGCTTTGATAATACAGATCCTGTATTTTAGTTTCAGCTTTAAATGTTAATTGTGATTAGAGTTATCCAAGTTATTTTTCCATGACAAGACATTAAATCAACTTATCGGAGATTGAAGTTTAGAATAATGATCACTACCCCTGTAGTTACCTTTTTCCTTAACCTGGAAGCATGTTTCATAAATGAAACATGCTTCAAGTGTTATATAATTAATTTTAAGCAGAATTCCAATTTTACATTGGCTAACTAAATGAAACTGTAATTCGTAAATGAAGGGACTTCAAACTTTGACAGTGCCAGTGAATCTGCATAGCTGAATCGTCGATAATTAGAAGTAACCTTCAGGCAAGGGGTGTGATTACACCCATATCATAACATTGTAGAGAGGCTGGTGACATCAAAGTAAAGATCGTTTGGTCGATTGATTTATGAAGATTGCTAAACGGACGATTCAAGTGAAGATAGTTTGGTCAATGGATATACAATATGTGATTTTAAATATTGTTTAACTGTCAGCTTTTCAATCAAGGTCATAAGGCCAATGTCCATTAGTAATCCGCAAACTGCACACAACAAAAGCTCGCGTTTGGATGTGTCTTGCATTGTTATGATATGGGGGTGTAGATAGAAAATCCTTTAAAAAAAATGTTCCAAGTCCAAGCCTTAGTGCCTATAAGTGTATGTTCCAAAAAAATGCGGGTAGACGAACCCGAGTAAAAAATGTACAGTTATCCTACCAGAGTTACCGAGAATCTGCTCAAAAAAACTAATCCAAGAGTATTTTTAAAAATTTCCTCTAAATTAGCCCCCTTACCCACATTTACAACATTTGAATCAATTGGAGACCTCAAAACCCAAAAAAAAATCCCGACCACAATAAGAGGATTAGTTAATGGATGGATGGGGACTAGTTGATAGTGGGGTATCAAGTTAGGGATGTACCGAGACCAAGACAAGACATGTTTTTTATTTTATGCACCACTGTTTTTTGTTATATTGATTTTCATACGCTTCCTAATTTGGCACCTTTAATGCTCAAAATTATACACGCAAAACCAAATTTTATCTTATTTTTGTTTCAAAGTTTTGGCCATAAATATCTACAAAGATTTGGTTTGTGCTCTTAGTTTCTATATATTGTCAAGGATGTACATAGTAAACAAACTTAGAATTGATATTCTATTATGGTTTAAGCATTTCTAGCTGTAGTTGCAGGATTTTCCACACTACACCCTTGTTAAGATTTTTCTATAATCAACTCATAATTGAAGATTTAAAACGACACTTTATTATTTTGTTTTCAGAAATGTTTACATAAATGGAAAAATTCAAGATTACAACTATTCTCTTGAAGTTTCTCTCTCCTCAAGATTTTCTTAACTCTCGAAAAATACATAATCCTTTTCTGGACACATTGGGTCTATATTTATAGGGTAGCTACATAGTGGATGACGGCTAAGTTTTCCTCTTATTTCGGGTTGAACCGCGATAGTTATAATGTTAAATCTCGCAAGTTTTGTAACCATCGCAGAACAAACATGCTTTTCTCAAGTTTTCTTCAATCGTCAGTTATTACGTCACTCTTTTGAAGGCTTTTGTGACACTCGTGAAGTGTAGTCAAAGATCTTGCGGTGATGCTCGCTGGAAAGTGTTGTTAATCTCGCAGAGAATAGATGTAGCGATATTCTGGTCCTACATCTTGCCTCTTCTCATGTCTTTTCTGCGAAGAAGAGAAGATCATGAGAACTTTTAAAATGCCGCAACTACTTATTTCTTCATTAATATCTATTCTGACACGTTTCTGTATCCTTCGCCAGCTGTTTTCACGCATTCTCTCTTCTAGTGAATTTGCGATACGTCCTCTCTAACCGCTGCGATCTGACCGTTCATGTCTTTTCTTAACATTTATTGCATTCACCTTCTTTGAGAAATTTCTTCTTCTATAAGTACTTCTTTCATTCTTTTCTTTTCCTCTTTTACTTTCTTCTTCTTTCTCTCCGTAATTTCTCTGCAAGTTCACTGTTCTTCCGTAAATTGCGCGTCTGTTATCGATGTGATTCTTTTCTTATTTTCCAACCTTCTCTTTCATTACCATACTTAAAAATGGTTGTCGTTGGTGCTAAAAATTTGATTTCTTTTGGTGAGATGCAAGAAAAACTCAAAAGCAAAGGTTTCACTTTGTCTACAATTCCAAATCAGAGCCCTAAATCCGAACTTTCTCTCAGATTGTTCACTGATTATCAATGCTCTCGCGAGAAAATTATAGTATTGCTAGGTCAACTTGAAGCTGGTCTTCTCATTCCTCTCTATGATCTAGAACTTCCACTATTCTATGAAATAATTTCTGACAAGAGATTCTCGCGAGAGATATATCAATTGGGTGGAGACTATATTCGATTGTTGCTTGAATATGCTTCTCGCGGTGCTGACAAAGGATCTCGCTACCTTGAAGCTGCGAAGAATCCTCAATTTAAAGATGTTCACATTGTCTCTGCAGATTATACTGTGGACAACTTCTTTGAAAATTATAAAATAGTCCCTATGAAGAGGGATAGCACTTGCTGGGGTGTTCGCTTGAAGAAAGAAAAGATCGCTGATGATAAAGCTCTTATGCTGGACATTGATTGGCATACATCTACCAACCAAGGCCCTCGCCATTCTAGCGATGACAAGTGGTTTATTTTTCCATTATGTCTTGAGGGTCTTTATATTTCTGGTTCTCGCGCGTTACCTGCGAATCTTTCAGAATATCAACCTTGGGTTTTCAACTGGCCTGAAAGAAATAAAGAGGTATGTTCTCTCCGATCTTTGGTATAATCATTATTCACTATCTTCCCCACGTTTTTATATTTTCGCTAATTACTTCAATCTTTTC
The DNA here is from genome assembly GCA_023529315.1 of Papaver bracteatum. Classification (NCBI taxonomy): domain Eukaryota; kingdom Viridiplantae; phylum Streptophyta; class Magnoliopsida; order Ranunculales; family Papaveraceae; genus Papaver; species Papaver bracteatum. Next base: position 446,799 of record JAJJWX010001777.1, read on the forward strand.
CAGATTGACAGAATGAAACTCAGCTATCAGGCTTTGAGGAAACCCATCACTTTCTTAGCTCTTAAATCCTTCACAAATGAAGTAAGAAATATTGTTTTATTAGCTTTAACAATATATTGTAGCCCCTATTTCTTATCTTTATCTGTGTTCACAGGAGATTGAAGAACTAGAACCAATAAAACCTGCGAGAACTAAAGAGAAATCTTTAAAGGATAAATCTATTGTTCCTCCCAAAGGGAAGTCTTCTGCCCCTCGCGGTGAAGAATCTAGAGATCCTCCCTTGAAGAAAAGGAAAACCCGGCCTTCTTCTTCTTCAACTCCTCAACCCATTCCAGAAAATCCAAGTGTTGATTTCGACAAGGACAATAATGTTGAAGATTTTAACAATAATGATAACTGCTTCCCTTCTATTAAGGATTCTTCTTCTTCTGATTCTTCAATGGCTCATTTATCTAAATTTTTTGGCAAGAATATATTTGGTATACCAAATGAGTACGGAGATGAAGCTATTAATTAAATATCCCGGTCCCTCGCCAAAGTCTGCAATGCTCCCATACTAGCTGACAGTGATTCCCTTCGCGGGGTGTCAAGATCGCTGACTCCAAGTCTCTTAAATTCACTTGGCAGTTTGGTATGCTTCTATTTGTTCATCCTTTTTATGTATCTATTGATATTTTTTCCACATTTTGACTTATATAATTCTATCGCAGGTTGGAAGAGATGCTTTTGCTGTTGCTTCTGATTTAGATAATAGGCGTGAATTTTCTCAACAGAAGAATGTTATTCTTTGCCAAAAGAATGAAGAACTGAAATCTGAATCTTCTACTCTTCACGAGAAGAATGAACAAATGGAAGCTGAACTCGCTAGTCTTCGCAAGAAGAATAAAGAACTTGAGAACAATCTTTCTCATCAATCAGCCAAAGTATCCAATCTTGATACTGTTAACAAACAACTCTTAGGTATGATAATCTTCTTCTTTTTTCTCGTAACTTTATGTTTAACCATTCTTTCTTACTTGATTTATCATTCTCGCAGACGTTTATGGTCTCACTGATGAGGCTTTAACTATTCGCTCTTTCCATGAACCAATATACAACGATACTCTTCTAGAACTTCTTAATAATTATTTAAATAACCCTTCCAATGTTAATTTCATTTCCATAGATGAACTCAGATCTAAGTTTCGCCTCTTAGAAATTGACTACAGATCTTGCTTATATATAACTCACAGACTCAAACAACTTTATCATAATTCCAAAGTTGAGATTAAAACTTTAAAGGCCAAAAACAAAGATCTCTCAAAAGACAAAGACCGTATATCTAGGCAAGGAGCTGAAACCTTAGCGAATTTCCATAAGACCATTCTTGAAGTTCAAATTAAAAGGGATGGGATTATCCGCGAGAAGGAAGGTTTCATTGAAAGAGAAAAGCAAATTCGTTCCCGTCTTCTTATAAATAATGACGTGGAATTTGCTTGGGATGCGAAAGTTCTTGACAATGCCAGAACTAATTTAGGTGTAGATGTTAGTCTTTATACTGATCAAGCGGCTTTAATTAAAGACATGATTTATGAAAGAGAAGGTTATCACTCTTATGATTTCACTGAATTATTTCCTAATTGAATCATCCTTATATGTATTAACTTTGTTATCATTTGCTCGCAGCATCCGAAAAAAATTATCGTAAAAGATTTGATGAGTTAGAAGAAGAGAAAAGCCAACTCACTGGAAATCTATCTTCTAGCAATGAAAAGTATTCTAGATTGAAGGAAAAATTGAAAATCTCATCTTCAAATTTTAGTAACACCCTTCTCCGCGTTCGTAATAACGTTGTTAAACTATTCTGTGATGATCATGGTATTCCTCATTCTACATACCCCGATCTTGCAAAGGAAATTCCAGATGATACCCCAAATCTAGTTATCTCTGATAGCGAAGCTGAGGAGTCTAGCGAAGATGATAATGATGATGAATTATCTGGCGAGGAAGAGAAATCTGACATAGATAGAGATAATAATGATAATGATGAAGAAGAGAAATCTGGTAATGAAGAGAAATCTGAAAAAGAAAAGAGCTCTGATGAAGGTGGTGATGGATCTACTTAGTCTTGTTTCTTCTCTTTTTCTTCGTTGTAAATTTTGTACATTTATTTTTTGCTTCTCGTAACATCGTTGCGAGCTTCTCCAACTTGATGTGTAAACTTCTTTTGCTTTTATCTGTATGAATTAGAAAATAATTCTATTTCTGCAACATAATCAATCAATCATAATTATTATCCTTTAATTATTTGTATAAATGTATCATCTATGCAATTTTATCATATGATGGATGAATAATAATTTCATTATTCTGTGCATTCCCATACTTTCCTCTATTATTCATCTGCAATATGAAAAAAATTGAGTAGAGATTAGATATTAGTTGTGAATCAAATTAAATTTGCCTCAACATCGGCGATGTTATCGCTAGTAATAATTGCATAACTTTATGATTTATACGTAGAATCGCAAATCTCATAAATTCTGTGAGCATTATCGCAATAATCTTATGGTCTTATTATGCCTTCCTAATTAAAGGTCTTATTTTTCCACATTTTTTCTTTCTGCGACAAAATCGCAGGACGTCTTTACATTTGCATGTATTGACCCATTTATCTTGTCTTATCAATATTTTTTCAACATCTATGCGACAATATGATAAGTATAAACTCTCTTGCAAGAATTAAACCTTATGACATTGCCGTCTTGCAATGAAATCGCAGGACGTCTTTACACTTTCATGTAAAAACCCATTGATCTCATCTTAAATTTTCTCTTTTAGCTTGCTGCCTTTGTATAATTTTCGTCACGCGACAATATGACAGGTCTAAATGTTCTTGCGATAATAAATCCCCATGACATTGCCGTCTTTAGACACTTATCAGCTCCCTAATGGAGGGTGCCGCCCTTATCTTCCCCATGGTTGCCCCTTCAAGGAGGGCACATCGGCCATACAAGACTAGCTCCTCCCATCCAGATTTACCAACAACCATCTGTTTTCGCAACCTCTTGTCCTTTATGCCTATATGGCTTATAGTTACAAGACTGCACCCTAAGTGGGGTTTTCTTCAGGCCAAGTGCATCATAGCCAAGACTTACCAAGAATGGCCAGGGTAGTTTCGTATGCCCCTGGCACCCTTGGCTCAACCGTGTACCTCGGCGCCTTGGTCATACTTTGCACTTCTTAGAAGAGATTCTCAGTCGTCCAACCAGGGTATAACCTTATATAGTTGGAAATCCAAGATCTCTCTCCTGGATAGGTTTTCTTTAACCCCAACATCTTCATGACTCGGGTTCCAGCAGCGGTATAACCTTATCACTGAGTCATGTAAAGAGATACCCCCTTATATGACGCACTATTAGGTCTTACATTTTCCTCTTGCGAAATTGTATCCGCGAACTAAGGTGCACACCATAAAGGTTCGTCCCATTCTATTAATCTCTGCGAAATTTTATTCGCATTTCTCGCAAGTATTGTAACTCTGATAAAATTTCATTTCTTTGATTCTCTTGTAAAATTTTGCAATTCTTTCAAACAGAGTACTCTTTTCAATTGCATTTTTTTCAAACAAATTCTGCATAAGCTTCTTTAAATTTCATCATTTTACCTTTCTACTTACTATCTTCTGGTTCTGCTTTTCTGTTACGTTTTGATGTTTTTTCTTTATCTGCGATCTGCTTGTCATCATCTTCCTCTCGCTGCTCTATTGAATCAATCATCAATCTTTCACATCTCTGTCGTTTCTTGATGTTGTACTTCCAATTGCTCTTCTTCTCAGCTCATTCCTCGCAAGATTTTATATCAATCTCATAACATTTCTTGCTTTCTCCCCAATCTCCCTTAATAACTCCAACACCATTAGGATGAGGAAATTTAACACACTGGTGGAAAGTAGATGCTACATCTAATATCCCATGTAGCCAAGGTCGACCAATCAGGGCATTGTAAGGTGATTCAATGTCAACAACACAGAACAAGAACTTGGAAGTTATCCTTTTCAATGGAATCCGCATTTCAATTTCCCCTTTGGGTTTATTGGCAGTACCATTAAAACCATAGATTTTATATGTTGATGGAATTAGATCTTCGTCTCTTCCACCCATGGTCTTATAGGTATGATAAAATAGTATGTCAACTGAGCTGCCTGTGTCTATTAGAACTTTATTGATTGCCCAAGAATCTTCATTTTCATCATCATTTTCTTCATCTTCTTCTTCTACTTGCTTTGGATTTATCTCTAATCTTACCACCAATGGATTATCATGCTACTCGCCAGGTTCTGGTACTTCTTGTGCAGTGAAAGATATAATTTGTTTCTGCCATTCTTCTAATGGCGAGGCTCTCGCGATATTCATTATCTCTCTTCCATCTGTGTCTCTCGCGAAGACTCTTCTTAGAACATTATCATGGAAATCCTCTATAGTTCTGTGTGAATGTACAATGGAATTACAAAACAAATTCTTTGCTTTAGCCCCAACTTCTATTATGAATGATTTTGCTCCTTTTATAGTATTTACCCTGCGAATTTCTGGTGCTGGAGGCAATCGATGAGATTGTGGATGTCCTACTAAAAAGTGGTTTAGCTTTCCTTGGTCGATCATCCTTAAAATTATTCTCTTGACATTCTTGCAATCATTTACCGTGTGACCATGAAAGTGATGGTAAGGACAAAATTCTTGACTACGATTATTAGGATGTGGTTCTTTTCCCATATTTCATGGTGATGGTATATTTTCCATCAAAATGATAGCTTCCCAGATTTTTTCTATACTAGCATTTAGAGGAGGCAACTTAATTTCTTCCCATATTATCTTCTGATTTCCTTGGCTTCTGAAATTGTTTTGCCTCTATATACCATAAGTTTCTTGCGGCTGATCAAGCATTTGAATCTTATTATTCCCACCGCGATTGTAATAATTTTTCTCCCTTTCATATTCTTCTTGATCTCGACTGCCCATAGCTACCAACTTCTGCTGGTTATCAGTTTCCACTTTATCTTGTTGTGCTTGCGAGCTGCTCGCCACATTGTTAATCATTTTAGGAAGTAAACTCCCATTTGTTGCTACTGAATTGGTATTCGCGATTGGATATGATTACATCTCATTTTGTTTCTCCTCCAAAGCAATGTAATCTTCTTGTAGTTCTCGTAGTTCAGTCACAGTGATTGTATTCTTGACTCTGAAAATTTGTATGTATGGCAGATTGGTCGCGAACATTGCATTGATATAAGACAAGATAAGATATCTCTCGTCTACTCTTCCCGCCATCTCACTGCACATTGTCTTCTATCTTATGGTCAAATGTTTCAGACTCTCGCCAACCCTCTGTTTTAACCCAAACACATCTTCAATACCTGGCCGCGATGAATTGTTTCTTATATATGCTCCCAGAAATGTAGCTTGTAAATGATCAAAAGAAGTTATAGTATTTTTTGGCAATCCCTCAAACCATTTTAGCGCCTCTCCAGTTAAGCTAGATGCAAAATACTTGCACAATACAGCATCATGATTCTCCCATTGCAGCATACACCTAACATAAGCCTTAACATGTTGTACAGCACAGGTAGTTCCATCAAAAATGCTGGTTAATGCTGGTAAGTTGGACTTTGGAGGTATTCCTCTTAATTGTACTTCTTGAGTAAATGGAGTTCTCGCAGATTCTTCAATAGCTTCATCAAGTTGCCTTCTACCTCCTTATTTTATGTTATTTATTATTCCCCTCATCTCTGTTAACTCTCTTAAAATTTGCTCATTCGCAGCTGAATTTGGTTCCATTGGTCTTTTCAATGCGGATTCCCTTCTCCCGCGTTCATGTACTTCTTGTCTTGAGAGATTTTGTGTATCTTCATCTACATCCATATTCCTTCTTCTACGATCTTCTGTTTCACCTTCTTCTTGCCATCACAGCTGATTATACTATCTATTTTCTTCTCTACTAATTTCTTCATTTCTCATCATTTCTCTTCGCTGTCTTTCTATTCTCCTTTGTATTCTATCATACTCTTCCTGAATATTATTATTATGGCGATTTTGCGTACGTATCCTTTCTCGATTTTCATGGTTATTCTGTCGTACTGCCTCTTGGAATTCTTGTTCTTCTACTTCTGCCCTTAATCTTTCTCTCTCACAAGCTAGTCGTGCTTGTTCAGCATAATGTCTTTCAATTTCTTCCTCAATTATTCTTCGATTTATTTGGATCTCTCGCCCATGTAATATCCTCCTACCTTCTTCTGGATTATCTTCATCATTTTGGTTGTCTCTTCCCTCTTGATTTCTTTTGTTAAATCTATTATCCAAATTTTCGCCACGCGGATCATGGCGATCTTTTATTACCTCTTCTTCTCTATAACGTTGTTCTTCATTTGGATTTTGCATTTCCTCTTGGATATTTCCTCTAGCATTTCTTATTGGAGAATTTTGCCTTAATTATTCTCTTAATGATCTTGAATTCGATCTAACCTTACTTCTTGATCTTCTATTTTGTAACCTCAAATTCTCCATTCTTAACTCGTGATTTTGTCTTGTTAAATTTGCACGTTCTTCCACCTCTAATCTGATTTCCTCTTGTATTCTTTATCTTGGATCACCTGTTGTTTCATTTTTTCCTTCTCCATGAATTAATCCTTCAATCACTCCTTGATTTCTTTCTTCTATTCTTCCGTCTCTTAATTGTTGATCTTCTAAGCCTTCCATCGAATCCGATCTCCAAGTATGCACACTCACTCTATCATAATCCACATTTCTATTTTGTATAGGTGTTTGTTGATTAGGTTGTGGAATTTGATCTTCTCCTTCAATCCTTGTTCTATTTCTTCTTGTTCTTATCCTTGAAGATTCTCCTAATTCATTCGTTTCTTCTCCTGCAAGTCTTTTACTCCTCCTTACAGTTGTTGGTGGCTCTAATGTATTTCTTATTCTTCTAGCCATTTCTTCAACTCTAACAATTTATTCAAATCTTCAAATTGTAATTAGAGATTTCTTAACTTGATTCTCCCTGTTTCGGGAGCCAAAATGTAGTTGCAGGATTTCCCACACTACACCCTTGTTAAGATTTTTCTATAATCAACTCATAATTGAAGATTTAAAACGAAACTTTATTATTTTGTTTTCATAAATGTTTACAGAAATGGAAGAATTCAATATTACAACTATTCTCTTGAAGTTTCTCTCTCCTCAAGACTTTCTTAACTCTCGAAAAATACATCATCCTTTTCTGGACACATTGGGTCTATATTTATAGGGTAGCTACATAGTGGATGACAGCTAAGTTTTCCTCTTATTTCGGGTTGAACCGCGATAGTTATAATGTTAAATCTCACAAGTTTTGTAACCATCGCAGAACAAACATGCTTTTCTCAAGTTTTTTTCAATCGTCAGTTATTACGTCACTCTTTTTAAGGCTTTTGTGACACTCGTGAAGTGTATTCGAAGATCTTGCGGTGATGCTCGCTGGGAAGTGTTAATAATCTCACAGAGAATAGATGTAGCGATATTCTGGTCCTAAACTAGCATAAAATTCTTTGATAGGTTATTCAAATTTTATTCACACTTTCTTCGTGTACAAGTTTTTTTAAGTTATTTATTAAAAATAATCAGAATAAGAGATATTTTTTTGATGATAGTTTGATGCAACTAGCCAACGGGAGCGGGCGAATCCCCACCACACCAAATCGACAATTCCCACCGTCCACGATGCGTAGGATGGGATACATACTAAATATGATTACTTTTAACCCAAATAAATAACTAAAAGATAGGGAGGTGATCATTCTATCAGGAAAAAAAATTATATGTAGGTGGTTCATACTATAATTTGATAACAAATTAAGAACCATGTGTTACATTTCATAGAATTTACCGTTTTTAGGAAATAGTTAATAAGCGTTTATAATCTCAACCCGATACTAACAACTAATTCTCTATAATCTCAACCCGATACTAATAACTAATCCTTAAACTGAATCATTATGATGATGATAAGATAAAGAGATACAGAAAATGGCAAGGGAGAAAATATGTTTGACAAATAAAGAAGTGGGAATGTTACTTATGCCCCTACTATCCATGGGTCATGCACAAACACCCTTATGGGTCTTTACAAATACCCCTAATGGAAAAACCGAAATTATGTTCAACAAAATAATTCTCATAATCCCGTTTTTAACCTTCTTATCTTATCTTAGATTCAGATTTCTTTTTTATTTCTCACTCACAGAAGAAGAAACTGAACTACTTTTCTCTCCGCCACCACCCAGCACCATCTTTATCGTTTCACCACCAGCACCATCTTCGTCTCCGCCACCACCATCTTCATCGCTTCCATTATCAGCGATGTCACCACCACCACAATCAGTAGAAATTTCTCTCGGTCTACTTTTCTCTCCTTAGCTTTCACCCATCACCACCACCACATTCAGCATCGTTTCTCCTCCGCCGTAACCAACACCCACCTTCAGATTCAAAAACCAGGTTTGATAATCATCATCAAGAGTTCAATATCAACATCAACATCATCTTCTTATTTTTCTCGATTTGTCACTGATTTTCAATAACAGATTTAGTTCCAGGAGATCGAGAGATTTGATTAAAACCTAATCTAAAGCATCAGCAACTTCAAATTCATGTCGATTTTAACTGGATTGGGATTGAAAAACCTAATCCAATTTATTGGATCTGAAAATTGTTATCAATTTGGAAGACGAAATGAAAATCGTTATCAATTTGTTGGATCTGAAAATCCAATCATCTAAAATGATTAAAAATGGATTATCTTCTTTCTTTTGCTTTGAAGTTTCTGATGGTGTTGGTAGTATTGTAACTGGTAGTGGTGTATATAGAAAAAGGTTAGATGTAAAACGACAGAGTTGATGGAGATTGCAGTGGTTCTGGTTGGAATACTGAAATCCGGCGATTGAGACACTGGTGGTTAATATTGCTTGTTGTGGTGGTTGAAGATGCTGCTGGTGGTGATATGAGGAAGGGAAAGAAGAAGAGTATGCGATTCGAGAGAGAGATTTGAGTGATTGGGTGATTCTGTTGAAATCATCAACCACCAACAGGAGCAGCAAAATTTTATAATTGATCATGTTCCCAGATTTTCTTACTGCCAAGGTATGGTTTCCGTCCTGAAATTGTTTTATTGTCGATTAAATTAATTTTAATTGAATTATGGTTAAATTTATTAATGAAAATTTGGGAAATGAAATGGGTTGATGTTGGTTGAATTGGTAGTGCAGTTGAACAACAAAATGAAATGGGTTCTGAGAAAGAAATTACAGGGTGGTGCAGCTGAGACTGAAGCTGAATTTGATGATGTTTTTTGTGTCTTACTGATGATGTTTGTTATGGGTTCGATTGAAGTAGTTTGGTGGAGTTCTTGATCTGAGAATGCAATGGATTTTAGTTCCTAGATGGATTCTGTTGGTTGGTGATTGTCATGGGATGTAATCTGAATTGCAGGTGATGGTATTAAGGAGATAAAATGGGTTTTGTGTTGAATGTATGTGATATAAAATTGCAGGGAAGAGTGAGATGCTGCTTCCAATGGTTAGGAAATGGAATAGAAGAGGAGTATGGTTATGAGCTAATGTTTTTTAGTTGAATTGTTGTTGGAGATGGAGCTACATGGGATGTGAAATAGATGAATGTTAGGATTTGTAGGTGATGGGAGTTGAACTTCCATGAACTAGCTGGTCATGTGCAGGAGGGGATTGAAGTGGTTAGAATGAAACAATAAGGAGAAGGCTGTTGGATTTGATTTGACATGGAGATGGATGTCGGCACCTTTAACAGAATCAAATCTGGACAGATTCAGGTACTAATTTCTTAGCACAACTACATTTGAGAATCCAGGTTTTAGTTGTATGCCCCTGCATCACTGAACTTACTTGCTCATATCTTATATTAAGGAATTGCGATACTTGGATATTTGTAGGGAGAAGCATGATTTCAATAAGGTAGAGAGTGTGTGATACTGCTATGATGGTAAAAGGATGAGAAGATGATATTTCAAGTTTTTTGAGCTATATTTTGGGGACAATTTGATTCCAGATTTGAGGCAATTTGAACTAGTTGCCTCCATATATGGAGACAACTTGAACTAGTTGCCTCTATATTTGTGGACAACTTGAACAAGTTGATTTCACTTTTTGGAGGAAACTTGTGCTAGTTGCTTCCATATTAGGGGCAACTTGACCAAGTTGCTTTCACATTTTGGAGGAAACTTGAGCTAGTTGATTCCATAGATTGGAGGCAACTTGAGCTAGTTGATTCCATTTCGGAGGCAACTTGGTTATGTTTTTGATCTAGTTTTGACGAATTTGTGGTGCAATGGTAACACAGGGTTGTGTTGGTTTGATGATGATGGTTATGCTACTGATGCTCATGATTTAAAGTCAAGAGGATAGATGAATGCTTAGGAACTTGAGCATGAACTCAATATGTGTCCAGGCAGTGAAAGCATAACAAGAAGTTGTTACTTCTTGTGTGTTGCTGATGGTGTTTGAGTAGGGGCATGGAAGTTACTGCATCTATTGACTCATGTTTCAAGTGTGCATAGATGGTTGTGTTCATGAAGTTGTTGCAGGTAGAGTTTTCAGTAGCAGAGATGAAGGATATGGTGTTTGTATGGTGGTTGTTTGAATTTTTGGTTGAGCACTGATGGTGTGGCGAACCTGTGGTGCAATGGTAGCACAACTGACTATATGTCAGAAGATGTGTGTTCGATTCACACTAGGTTCACCTATTTGTGTTTAATTTATTTTTATTTTTTTGGAAACAACTTGTGCTAGTTGCCTCCATATATGGAGACAACTTAGGCTAGTTGCTTTCACTTTTTGAAGACAACTTTGTGCTAGTTGCCTTTATTGTTGAAGACAACTTGAGCTAGTTGCCTTCGATATGGACACAACTTCAGCAAGTTGACTCCACATGGCGGTGATGGCTGGCGGCGGCGATGGTGGTTGACGGCGGTGATGGTTGGTGGTGGGTGTCGGTTGTTGGCGGCGGCGGTGGTAGTGGATAGTGGTGGTGTTTGTTAGCGGCGGTGGTGGTTGGCGGTGGTGGTGGTCATCGGTGGTGGTGGTGGGCGGCGGTGGTGGGAGGCGGTGGATAGTGGTGGTGGTGACGGCGGTGGACAGTGGTGGTGGTGGTTGACGGTGGACAATGGTGGTGGGCAGTGGAGGTAGTGTTTTTTTTTTTCAATATTGGTTGGTGGATTTGTATATACACTATACAAAAAAGGGTATTTTGGTAATGTATTAATCTTAGGGGTATTTGTAAAGCTCATAAGGGTATATTTGCAAGGGGTTTCATAGTAGGGGTATTTAGATAATGTTCCCAATAAAGAAAGTTACCAAAAAATACTTGGAATCTTGCATTATGAAGTTTTGATATGAAGTGGCAACTTTGAGGCACTAACTAGAACACCGAAATCAATTACGCAAATGAGGGTGTCGTTTATTATTCGCAAAGTAAATAATATCACCATTACACTATGAGAAACAAAATATTATAAAAGTTAAAATTTGAAAAAGAAAACTGGAAGAAGCAGAAGAAGAAGGAACACCAATTCCAGTGACATCTCCTTTATAAGTGTACACCGGGCTCTCTGCGTGGCACCAAATATCCAATAATATATTGATTATCAACCGGTAGTAAAACTTTCCTACTAATTAAAAATTAATCTATCAATCATTTTTAAAGATGTTCCAATGTATATGAACCACGGGAGCGGGGCAAAGCCCCGTCACACCAAATCGACAATTCACACCAGACCCGGTGTGTAGCAAGGGTTACACACTAGTTCCTTTAACTGCTATTACTGCGGAAATAAAGGACATTCTGAGCGAAAATGTCGTTTTCATCTAAAGAATGAAAAACTTCACAACATTCTTGTATGGGTGTCTAAAGAAGTTATTAAACTTGTCTCTCATATTGTTGGAGTAAAAGGCACTTTCAACAATCAAGAAAACTACCTTGACAAGTCATTTCTTAAAAATTTATACAATGGTAGAAGGAAGAACACAAATGGGTAACTAACAACTCTGATAGGAGAAGAAGGCATAGGAGAAAGAAAAAAGGGTCAAGTTCCGTGTCTCCTTCTGTAGAAGGCTGTGAATCCAAGATTTCTGCCCCGGATTTTCTACACATTAATAATCGAGTCTCAAAACTTAAGACAAGTATAAATAAACTCAAACGGGATGTCAATAAAACATGGAAAGCGGTTGACTCAGGTACTCCTAGTTCCCCTCTTAATAAAACTCCTTCAACCTTGTTGTGTGATTTGTCTCTAAATCCCCTTAAAGAAGAAAAAGAAGAAGTCAATATTGATGGGAAAAATGCTCATCTTAATACACCATGACTGCTTCATATAGCATCCTTCTTTTAGATTAAGAAGGATGCTCTTTGTTCTCAATTAGTTATCTTGAGAAAGCTATCAAGGTTGTATGATGTCTTTTGAATATTTTTGTTTATCTCTTTCTTGAGGTTTGTTCTAACCATTTCCTTGAGAAATTTCTTGTTTTGTTTTGCCTCTCCATTTCTCTTTGGTCACATAAGTATTGACCACTAGTGCTCATTCACCAGACCCACACGGACGTCTAGTTTCCTGGGGTTTTATGGAACCTCTTTATATATGTCATTATTTGACACATTGTTCCATAAGGTCAAAAAGATTCTTCTGAAATATTAGCACAATGGAGAGAAGCGACAAAGATGGGAGTGAGGAGGGTAATACTATCGATTTCCATGAAGAACATGTTTTCATAACTTGTCATCATGCTATTGATCATGAAAACAAACTACCAGTTCAGATGTCATCACAACTGGTAGAAAATCTTCTTCGGGATTTTGAGGTAGTTCGTGAATAACTCGAAATTGTAACAAGGAATCTTGAGTTTCTGAAGAACGAACTAAAGAAAGCAACTGATGAACTAGTCTTTGTTCAATCCTTAGTTGCTAAATGGGTTTAGTGTTCTTCAAATCATGTTTGCATAGCAAATCTTCTATTATTATTTTTTTGTTTAGAAGAATAACTAGAGTTTGGAATAGCCATTATTGTGATTACACATAGCTATGTCCAACGTTTTCAACTTCATACTTTTAGATTTATTGGTTTAAATTCTAAACTTGTTTGGAAGATGATTTTTGCAGTATTAATCTTTATGATTTTAATATTGCAATATTGTTATGGGATATGTGTGTTTGCGTTTGTGAACTTGATTTTCCCATACTTTGTCAAAAGTAAAGTTGTTCATGAGTTATATGCTTAAAGGAATGAATTGACTTTTGACAAATACAAAAGTTAAGCCTATTATGTCAATTTTTGATGGAAGATGGGTTAAAATCTTTTGTAATTCAAGGATTATGTCTATTGTATGTCATTGTGCAAATAGTGATGGAAAATAGAATGAATCCTCCTTGTGTATTCCATAATAATTGATCTTCCCTGATCCATTTTTTGTGTATTATTGTGAGGCTCCGTATTGTGTCTTATATTGAGCACTAGACAACCAAATTGATAACTTTTGTGATTAGCTGAGTTGTGTTCTGTAAGGTACTTTATGTCGAGCACATTGAACTAAATTAATCATCTTGTGTGGTTATTTAGTTATGACTCCGTAAGTATTTTCTTATGTATGAGCGTTTTTGACTGGGTTGATTACTTTCATGATTAACTTAGTCATTGCTCCATAGATTTTCTTATGATAGTATAATAAACAATTAAATTGATTACTTTTGTGATTAGTTTAATTGTGTATTCCGATTAGATTAATTATGGGTTCTCTTGTGATTAACCTAATTAAGTTTTTAAGTCTCCATAAGTTTACTTGTGTTGAGAATATTTGGTTACTTTTGTAATTGAATATTTTTGGATTCAAATTCATACTTGTATGTGATTTTTTGTCCAAAGAAATCCTTCTTTTCTTTTGAAATTAAGGTCGCTCTTGTTGTTCCTTAGGGAATGACATATTAGGGGGGAGAGTTCATTTTGAACTTGTGCTTAATTGCCAAATATTTGTGGGGAGTGCGGTTGTGGAATATTATAGGGGTTATCTTGTATCTTTATAGACTCCTTGATGAATGTATTTAGCTTCGGCTTTATGATTGCATCTAAATAAGATGATATACATTTACCTTTGGTCATGAAACGTCTCTTACGGAAATTTCATTAGGATCCCGTTCTTGTACCTTTGCCAATTGTATTGACAAAAAGGGGGAGAATTAATATGTAGTTCACACTACAAATACATATGGTTTTCGGATCATTATGTAAGGGGGAGTGGTTTCCATGTGAGATGGAGTATTGACTAAGGGGGAGTGACATATCACCATAGTATTATTGTTGAAGTTGTGATGCAATTGGACTTTGACGCTGTGTAATGATACTATGACACTGTATAACAATGATTGAGAACTCTTGTTTTCTCGTTGTTATAGATATGGATTTTGAACAATGATGATGATGAACTTACAACCTTTGGGATCATTGGAGTACTTGGAAGTGACGAAGATTTCGAGTAATGTTGAAGATTAGACATGTGGAATAGGAGCTACAAAGTTTATTTATATATTTTTTGTATTCCATATGTATTGATAGTTTTGTCACTAAAATTGACAAAGGGGGAGATTGTTAGAGCATTGCTCGGTCGAACTCGCATGTGTTGCTATCTCAAGCATTTTTGTCAATGTTAGTGATCAAAACTATAAGTCTTGATTTCTAGTCTATTATAGATAAGGTCTCGGACTAGGATAGAAAGTGTAGTTGAGCTCAAGAACTCCATGGCAATCATCATACAAGATGAAGGACTACTCAAGGAACTGGTGGATCTTCATCGTCTAAAAGGTATGTGGAGACTTGAACTTATCTATCACTCAAAAGTCTATCTACTCTATCTCATATCTTGAGACAAAAGTCGTATTACTATATAGACTAAAATTATACACATTTGATATTTGGAGCTGAGTATATCTCGCCCATCTATTTCTTGAAAAATATGTTGGTAAAGCTTTCAATTTAGCCAAGTTCATCTTTACCTAGTGACGAAAATCATGTTAAGTTAATCACTTTGGAAATATCTCTGACGAAAAATGGTTTGTGAATAACAACTATATAACGTCCTCTGAGAATCTTTCAATGATTGAAATGAGAGTTTAGACAATATAACCATTGGAGGATATAAGCATTGTTGTGGAAACACATATGTGTATAAGTCCTTATTCCTTGAACCAAAGTTTGCGAACTTTGTTGATCAAGAGAACCGGAGAAGTGCGTGAGCTTCAGTCCGCGAACTGGCGAAGTTCTCAAACCCGAAAATTTCTGCTGGATTTTGTGAACTCCATCCGGGAACTTAAGTCCGCGAACCCAGTCCGCGAACTTGAGTAGGTTATGTCTAAAAACAATGTTTGTGAACTCATCTCTATAAACTAAGGAATGCTATTGCAAATCATGACTATATAGTTCATGAACCGATTCGAGTGAATCAAATCGTTTTTGCTTCAATTATGTCTAGTGTAGTACATAAAGATCTAAGCATTTGAACAACTCTCTAACTAGTTCATTTGAGTCATTTGAACTAGTTATGGTGAAGAAGAATATGGTTGATATGAAAGTTATCATATGGCTAACCATTTGGTTAACTATTGTTGAAACAACTAATGTACAAGTTTGGGCACGGTTTTCACAAGCCTACAAATGTGTATTACATATGTGTATAACAAGCTATGTTTTCGATCTAACGATTGATAAATATTAGCTTGAATCTAATCATATTTTCATCTAACGATGAATATTGAATGCTTTGTTACTAAGATAACATTGATTGCAAACCCTAATTTGAAAGACTATATAAGGGAGAACTCTAGCAACTAGGAAACCTAATCCCCACATATTCTGTGTGATACTAGTTGTGCTAAGCTAGAGTCGATTATCCTTTAACCTTTGGTTTCTTCTTCTAAACCAGGTTAAAGACTTAAAGACTTCATTGGGAATGTGAAGCTAGACCGATACTACTTTTATCGTAGTTGTGTAATTTGATCTTACTATTTCTATCGTACGAGTACAATTGTAATAATTGGATTGAGATTTTTATCTTCGATAGGCAAGATATAAAAGTAGTCACAAACATCTTCTTCTTATCATTTGTGATTCCACAATATATTTTTTTGATGCGTAGATTAAGACTATTGTGAGTTGATTGATAAAGTTGAGATGTTCTTCGGGAATATAAGTCTGGTTTTATAAATTGGTTCATATTCACCTTGATTTATCAAAAGACGGAATAAAACTCGTAGGTATATTTGTGGGAGAAGAATTTATCTATTACCGTAGACTTTTTTGTGTGATACAGATTGGTTTATTAAAGCCTTCGACTTTGGGTCGTAGCAACTCTTAGTTATGGGTGAGATAAGCTAAGAGAATCATGTATGTAGTATCCTGCTGGGATCAGAGGCGTATGAGCATAACTGTACCTTGTATACCCTTAGTTGTGGGTGAGATCAGCTAAGAGAAGCAATGGTTGTAACATGATTCAACTCATCACTTTTATCATTCTCATTAGGACAATAATCAAGTGTAGCAGTATAAGCTTTTCTTTTCCATTGTATATTCTTAGTTGGACAATCTAGAGAAATATGACCGAAACCTATATATTTGTAGCACCGAGGAACATTATCATTATCATCCCAGGTGTCTTCACGTTTTATTGAAGAAATGTTTTTTCCTTTTAACACTAGAATTCTCTTTTTCGATGTCTCAACAATTTTTTGAAACGTTGAGTAAGAAGAGACAAGTGATGATTTATCTCAGCTTCATCTTCAGTAGTTTCATCTTCCTGATCTTCAAAGATTTATGAATATTGGGTTGCAACCCCTTTTATGGCTTTGTAGGCAACGATAATTGCATGCTTCTTAGAATCGTATCTTGGAGGCAACCATCTGAGAATTTTGCACAATATATATTTTTCAGAAATAGTCTTTCCAAGAGAGAAATAGCCATTAATTATCTCAGAGAGTTTAAGATGAAACTCTTCAAAAGTGTCATTGTCATCCATTTGAAGGTTTTCTCAATCATATGTAAGAGTTTGAAGTCTAGTTTGTTTCTCTGTAGTGTTTCCTTCGAACACGATTTGAAGATTATCCCAAGCTTATTTCGAAGTTTGACATGTTGATACATGATGTTGTAGATCACGGGTGACAACATGTATTATAGCATTTAAACCATATGAATTCTGCTTAGCTAGTGCCTTTTCTTCGTTTGAAAAATATACTAGGCGTTTAAGCTCAGTATCCGAATTTTCTATCTTTAGAAGAATATAACCATCGACGACTAATAGCCAAGTATTAAAGTCTCGTGATTGAAGAAAAGATCGCATAGCATATTTCCACCATAGATAGTTTGTTCCATCAAATCTTGGCGGTACGTTAATTGAAGTCGATTCATGAGAATTCGAGTTCATTCTTATAGGATGGATCGCACCAAACACGGATTGTTAGATCTTTTCGTGTTTGCCTGCTCTGATACCAATTGAAGGAGAGGGTACCCAAATATACCTCAAGCTACAACTTTTCCTTCCTATAAGCCCTTTATCCGAAAGTGATTGTCTATAGACTGAGTCGAGACAATACAACAAATCGGTTCATACTTCTTGTGATTGTCTATGGATATGAGAT
This sequence comes from Papaver bracteatum, assembly GCA_023529315.1. Classification (NCBI taxonomy): domain Eukaryota; kingdom Viridiplantae; phylum Streptophyta; class Magnoliopsida; order Ranunculales; family Papaveraceae; genus Papaver; species Papaver bracteatum. The sequence continues at coordinate 464,507 of JAJJWX010001777.1, forward strand.
CGAGACAATACAACAACGAAGTGTGTTTACTTGATACAAAGGTTCGAATTTAACCAAACTCAATAGGATTGCATATCAAGTAAATAGAAATTAACGTTTGTGCAATTTACTTTAATTATAATAAAATAATTATAATGCGGAAATATAAAGTAAATGACACAACAAGATTTTGTTAACGAGGAAACCGCAAATGCAGAAAAACCCCGGGACCTAGTCCAAAATTAAATACTCTCAGGATTAAGCCGCTATACAAAATAAACCAACTTCGTATAGTTGAGACCAAGCAACTAAACCTATAGTTCACCTAGTTCCGTCTGTATTCCCACGCCTCCAACCTGTAAACAAGTCACGTACTTGGACCAATTCCTTTGGTTCGTATTCCAAACAGTAAAGGAACAACAAATTTGTTTGGTATCAACTCTCTTCAACCAAGTGATAAGACTTTCGCAAAGGCTCTTTTGTTTATCTTAACATAAACTCCTTTGCCAGGTTCTAAGATCTATCTTATGTTCAATCACCAAAAGGTAATCGTTAAGATTTTGCAATCAATACCTCTAATCCCAAGGAAATGTATTGATGCCGATCTTCTAAACTATTCTATCAAAATACCACAAGGATAGATCGATTATAGTTGGATCCTATATTATCGAAACAAGTATTGTGCACACCAAAGATTATAAAACCAAGTCTGAAATCTTTTATCTCTTCTTTGTCTTCAAATCTTCTTAGATCTTCAATAAAAACCTGCACACAACTACTTGAATCTCTTGTGATCAATTACACAGAACAGAGTCTATTAATGGTCGGTTGTCAGCCGATCAAATATAATTTCACTTTCTTACTTAACTAAAATAAAGGTAGTATGCGATAAGAAAGAGTTCGTATCCACAGAGAGGCTATTTGTTGTTATGCAAATTTTCAGATTCTTAGTAACCAAAGGGGGGGTTTTGAGTTATCAAAGCAATAAAAATAAATTGAAATCAATAAAGTATTTAAATAATCAATAAGGAAAAAGTATTGGTCAAGGGATAGTTTCATTCACAAATTTGAATTCTCAACAATGACTAGAATTGGAATTTTAATCTCTCATTTACTAAAAGTCCTAGAATATCTTGATCGCAAGAATATTCCGCTAATTCCCTGATTTCATCACAACCACATTAAAAGATGCATATGTGACTTCTTCCTAGAAAGCAACCTAAAGTGTAAAACCACAATTACATTTAACTCCCTAAAAGCAATGAGTTTTATGGAATAAGACTAATTAAGGCAATCAAAATGTGTAAAATCACTAAATCGATTTAACCCAAGTTATGATTCATATGTGACTATTAGGATATATCACCACAAGCACTACTCACATTTATGCTACTTAGAATCAGGGATAAACAACGTTTTCGTATTGAAAACCCTAATATAGCTCTAGATATGAATGCAATCGGATTTATTCCGGACTCAACCAAACAAACAATCAAATCATAAATAATATGAACCATGAATCATAAACAATAAAGTTGATACAAAACTAATGCATTGAATCAAATCTTATTTGTGAAATCCACTTTATATCCCATAACCAATAAATAGTATTTAGTTACTCATAGTTTTTGGATTCATCATAATCATATTCATAATCAATAATAAAAATGAAATGAAGAAGATGAAAAATAAACAAAAGCAAACCCTAGTCGATGCTCTCCTCCAAAACTCCAGTAGAAAGATATGTCCAAAAAGAATAGAAACTTTTTCTTTTTATAGCTTTTCAACTTCCCAAATTAGGTCTTCAAAGCCCAAGGTCCAAATGCTCCAATAGTAAGATTCCACCAAGCCCATAAGTGAGTAAAAAACCAAGTAAAAATCCTTCCCAAAAAGAGTCACCAGAAAACTGTGTTTCCGGACGGAAGTTGAAAGGAATCCGGCACCGGAAAGTATATCAGGTGACCTCCAAAGTCCTCCCGGTCACCGGTCAACGAGTCAACTCGGTCAAGTCAACTGAATGAACTCGGGTCAACACCGAGTTATACCGAGTCATGTTGAGTCAGAGCCAGCTGACTGTCTTACTAGTTATGGCCTAAGCCATTTGCACTGGCTTGAGCTAGTGGTACAGCACCATTGCGCTTCACAAGAGAAATCCATCCATGATGGTTGTGTCTTGCACTAATCAGTTCTGTAATCTTGGCATTCCATACTCCCATTGCAACATAACTCCCTTAGCTCATTTCAAATACCACCAACACTACCATCAACTCATCAGTAATCAGCTGTAGCTCAGATTCACCTGGAAATTCAACTCAAGTTTCCCATCCAGTAACAACAACAACTCCCTTCATAACCATCTGCAATGAACTACACAATCATCTCTTCATAGTTGTACCTGCAACTTCATTGCTCAACCATACTTGCATTCACAGGCCTGCGAAACCATCACTTCATGTGACTTCATTTCTTCATGAACAACACCATCAACTTCTAACCATTCAAACTACAGAGACCCACTAAAACCCACCATTTGTATCTTCTTGTACACCACCTATAATGCTTCTAACTCCAGCTGCTAACCAATCACCTGTAATGCTCCATAACCAACTTAGCTCCTTCTTGTCCGATTCATATCAATTTCTCCATCACTAACACATGACCAGCATCTACTGCAAAACCAACACAACTGAAACACACAATATAACTCCCACCTTAAACCAGCTGCACCTCTTCTTGTAATTCAATACCAGCTGCAAAACCACTTCTCAGGATCACCACCTGTAACAGCAACAAGCCATCTCCAATTTATGACAATTACATTAAATCAATGCTGCCACCAGTTCCTGCAGTTCTTCTGTAGCTTTATTTCAATCTCAGTTAGCACTGCAATGCAATCATCTCCAACTGAAACTGCCATATATTCAAAACCAACAGCACCAGCTCAGTCAAAACCTAACATTTAACAACATTTCAACAACACCCTTTCCTCTTGAGCTATCTAAGAAGCACCACCAGAATCCATATCTCACAGTTACAAACCAAAACCCAATCAAACTCAGATTATCTAGCAGCAATACCACCACAGCTGCAATTATGCATAACCACCATCTCACTGCCTATGTCCTTCATTGCAGCCAACATGTTGCATAGCTGCAATATCATTTCATACATCACACCAAAACCATGTCTGCTTTATCTCTTCCTTGTTCTGGTAGCAGCTGAACAACAATCACAGCACCACGATCAAAATCAGTACCAGCAGCAACACTTCCTGCAGTTCATTTAATCATAACCCCTGAAATTGCCCATCCAACAACACTGATGACTGCAACCATTAACCATAGCAGTTATCCCTGACTTGTATCTGCATCAATTCGACTGAGCCATTCTCCACACAGTTGAAACCCACTGATTCATTCATTCATTTAAGCTTCAGTTCCAAAATTATCCATTCCATAGAACCATCATTTGCAATTTCAGAGACCCACTTATCCAGTCATACCCAGTAACAGCCAAGGCTTCGTTTGAATCATCACCATCCATTAACATATCGAACCAATCTTGATTTTTCATTCAAAATTGCTCAAACCCATGTCTTCAATTTTCTGCTAAATTTTGATATGAATTCGAACTTCACATCTCTTACCAATCCATACCCACACCTTAATTACATCTCGTCTTCAACCTAAGTCCTTCTTAGATCGATTACAGCAGCAACAGATTATTTCCTCCTGATTTTCTTCTCAACAACATCAACCCTTTCTCGATCCCCAATCTTATCAACTTCAAAAGCTTCATCACTCGACCCTACATATCCACCATCTTCTTAATCTTCATCTCAATCACAGAAAGATTTTGTTTGTTTCTCTTTTCTAACTCTCAGAAAAACTACGCCTTAATTTCCTCCCATCTTTAAATTTCAGGCGAAACAATAATGAGAAGAGAAGACATTTCTCTAGATTTTAGGGCTTGGTAGGAAGTGAAGCCAGTTAACCCCACTCAAGTGAATTAGATAGGGGATACCCAGAATGATTCTAGGTACCCATAAATAGGATAAAGGCCAACCAAATGGAAGCCCTTATGTTGACTTAGCTCGAATCACATGTCAATTGCATGTACCATTATGCTCCAATTGAATGCTTTCTCCTTTTTTCAAGTTCCTCCGACAACAACAACCGTCTCTTACTTCTCAAACCCACTTCATCTCTTCAATTTCTATTAATCATTGAAGCATTCGTGTTTTTCAGACAAAATATGCATCACTAAAGCCGACTTACTTTTTAGACAGAGATGAAGAAATAAAAGCAAATAATGAGAAATAGTCCGCCTCAAACACCATTTGCACATGAGATGACGCTTTTGCCCTGCTTCTTCTTCTTTTGTTCCAAATGATTCCAAAGTACCTAAATACTCAAAAACAAAACATAAGATACATAATTTATAAGAAAACTCGCAAAGAAAGCATAAACTATAGATAAATATCGAGATGTTTTAGACACCTATCAAATTCCCCCACACTTAGACTTTGTTAGTCCTCGAGCAAATCAAACAAAATAATTATAAAACATACATACAACTCCGTCTCGTCGAGGCTACGGTTACTCTAAGCATAAATAACAAGCCTTTGAACCCCTAGGTGTCCCTAGTGGACGCGTTTTAGTCTCGTGAAGGTTTTACAAGAGGTATGCCTACAAAACCTATATTTCCAACTCCGTCTATTTGTGACAAATCAATGAACGAATCCAAAGTGACTGCAGGAGGAGGTACCTTGCGCAAATTTATCAGTTCATATTTAAGTAAATAAAGCTCTAATTAGATAGTCGAACAAGCCACAAGCCACAATACTCGGAAACTAACAAAACACAATCACAATGAAAAGATTAAGAAGATGGATATAGATGTAGATGTTGGCGAATGTTCACAAGTGATCGATGTTTCCCATATATGTCTGAAGGTCACCGCCAAGATGAACCTATGCATCCTATTGGATTGAGCTACTGGTCTGAATTCTAGTGTGAACACACTGTCATATACAAGGGAACCAGTAGTCAACAATCTTATTTCTACATCAACTCAACCGGCATATACAAGGGAACCAGGAGTGACTTTATTCAACAAATATAATATTTTATTTTCTTTTCTTTTCTTTCTTTTTTTTTCATTTTTTTTTTGAAGACAACATGATTAGATCTTTTGGATCCAAGCACATGCTTCTTTTTCAGCAAGTATGTGATAGTTTCCTTGGATCCTGCATTCCACGCTTGTTTAGGAGACGGAGATAGGGACAACGTTTCACACATACTGCTATCCAAGTGTCTTTTTTATTCCGTTTGGTCAAATTGGTCGGTCTTTTTTTTTTTTAGCAACTCAATCACTCTATTTCATCCTAGCAGTAATAACAAGTCGATGTTTAGTGACCCACCAAAGCACTTAGAGAACAATAGATAAATATGGAAAAATAAAAATAGAATGCGATATGGTGATATTCCGAGATATGGTAACAACTATCATGTTATTTGTGATTTATGAGCTATGTTCGTCCCTTTTAGTTAATTGGTTCCTCAACTCCTGCAATCAAAATGGTTCCATCCACTAATGGTGTCATCCTAAAGGCACAAGTTTCTAGATTTCGGAGTTCAAAAAGTACAATTTTTTCCTTGGTTTTCTATTTTTCTGATTTTTTTTTTTTTACTAAAGGCATAAAACAAACTAAAACAAACTATACAAACATATAAATGCTCCCCCACACTTAAACTTTACATTGTCCTCAATGTAAAATTGAATCGTCCAAAGAAAGTTCAAGGTGGGAAATTCCACAAATGATATGCAAAAACAAGAAAATAAAGATAAAATGCTTAAAGAATAAAAAGATAAAGGTAAAGATACAAAACCGGTGGGTTGCTTCCCACTTAGTGCTTGGTTTAAAGTCGCCAGCCCGACTTGCTCCTTGCTTTCTATGACTCCTCCAGAAGGAGTGCATCCACAAAATTGGCTCCTTCCACCACTTCGGAAGTGAAATTCTCATAATATGGTTTCAACCGGTGCCCATTAACTTTAAGTTCCTTACATGTAGATATGCTACGAATTTCTACTGCACCATGAGAAAACACATTAGTAACAATGAAAGGTCCGATCCAACGTGACCTTAATTTACCCGGAAATAAATGCAAGCGAGAATTAAACAAAAGCACTTTCTGCCCAACACAAAATTGTTTTCTAGAAATCATAGTATCATGAAAGGCCTTAGTTTTATCCTTATAAATGCGAGAGCTTTCAAATGCATCATTGTGAATCTCCTCTAGCTCTTGGAGTTGTAACTTCCTTTGCTTTCTAGCCCCATCCATCTCCATATTGCATTGATTAATCGCCCAAAACGCTTTATGCTCAATCTCCACGGGTAAGTGACAAGGTTTACCATACACAAGCCTAAAAGGGGACATCCCAATAGGTGTCTTGTATGCGGTTCTATAAGCCCATAAAGCATCATTAAGTCGCATGCTCCAATATTTCCTTGTTGGATTCACCGTATTTTCTAGAATGGATTTCACCTCCCGGTTAGAAACCTCGGCTTGTCCATTTGTTTGTGGATGATAAGGTGTTTCAATCTTGTGTGACACATTGTAATTCTTCAACAAACTTTGCAAAATCCTGTTTTTGAAGTGAGAACCCCCATCGATAATTATGGCTCTTGGAATTCCAAACCTTGCAAAAATATTAGCTTGCACAAAATCTGAAACAACCTTGGAATCATTAGTTGGGGTGGCCTTAGCTTCCGCCCATTTAGAGACATAATCAACAACAAGTAAGATGTAATAATTCCCATGCGAGTTGACAAAAGGACCCATAAAATAAATACCCCATACATCAAAAACTTTAATAAATTGAATAAAAGTTTGTGGTATTTGATTTCGGGGACCTAGATTGCCTATTATTTGGCACCTATCACAAGTTTTACAAAATGTATATGCATCCTTAAACAAGGTTGGCCAATAGAAACCGCTTTCAAGTACCTTGTGAGTGGTTCTTTTACTTCCAAAATGTCCTCCGCAAGCATAGGAGTGACAAAATGACAAGATAGAATTAAACTCAGATTCGGGAACGCACCTTCTTATTACTTGGTCGCTGCCATGTTTCCATAAGTATGGATCATCCCATATATATTGGTTCCCTAACATCTTAAGTTTGTCCCTCTCAGCACGAGACAAGTTCTTTGGGATTTGTTTAGTCACCAAGTAATTCACAATATCTACATACCATGGTTCTCCAAAGGCAATTGAGAATAGTTGCTCATCCGGGAAACTTTCACGCAATGGGATAGCTTCCTTGTCCACAGCAAGACGGCTCAAGTGATCCGTAAAGGTTTTCTCAATTCCTTTCTTGTCTTTGATTTCAATATCAAACTCTTGCAAGAGTAAGATCCATCGTATGAGCCTCGGTTTCGCTTCTTTCTTCATTAGCAAGTACCTAAGAGATGCATGGTCAGAATAAACAACAACTTTTGTACCAATTAGATAAGAGCGAAATTTCTCCAATGCAAATACAATAGATAAAAACTCTTTTTCAGTGGTTGTGTAGTTTTTTTGGGCTTCATTTAACGTTCCAGAAGCATAATAAATAGCATGAGGTATCTTCCCCACACGTTGCCCAAGCACCGCACCAACCGCATAGTCACTTGCATCACACATTAGCTCAAAAGGCTTGCTCCAATCCGGTGGTTTAATGATAGGGGCTGAAATCAAAAGTTCTTTCAAACGATTGAATGCCACTATATAATTTTCATCAAAGTTAAAAACCACATCTTTTTGCAATAAGTTGCAAAGTGGTGATGCTATCTTGGAAAAATCCTTGATAAATCTATGATAGAAACATGCATGACAAAGAAAAGAACGTATCTCCCTCACCGTAGTGGGAGGGGTTAGAGCACGAATAAGGTCTATCTTAGATTTATCAACTTCCAAGCCCTTATAAGATATTATATGGCCTAAAACTATGCCATGAGTTACCATGAAATGGCACTTCTCCCAATTTAGCACAAGGTTTGTTTCTACATATCGTTCAAGGATTAATGACAAGTTGTTCAAACAAAGGTCAAATGAATCACCAAAGACACTAAAGTCATCCATAAACACTTCAATGATGTTTTCAACATACTCGGAAAAAAATACTTACCATACACCTTTGAAAGGTATATGGAGCATTGCACAAGCCAAAAGGAATCCTTCTATAAGCAAAAGTACCGAACGGACAAGTGAAAGTGGTTTTCTCTTGGTCCTCCGGTGCTATCAAAATCTGATTGTACCCTGAATAACCATCACGGAAGCAATAATAAGCATGTCCAGCTAAACGTTCAAGCATTTGATCAATAAAAGGTAAAGGAAAATGATCCTTCCTAGTAGTGGCATTCAACTTTCTATAATCAATACAACCCCTCCAACCGGTTTGCACACGAGTTGGGACAAGTTCATTCTCATCATTCTCCACCACGGTCACACCTGATTTCTTTGGTACAACTTGTACCGGGCTCACCCACTTGCTATCGGATATGGGGTAGATAACACCCACTTCCAAAAGCTTGAGTATCTCCTTTTTCACAACTTCCATCATAGGGGGGTTCAAACGACATTGCGCTTCCCTTGTAGGCTTTGCATTGTCCTCCAAACGAATCTTATGCATACAAACGGCAAGGCTTATACCCTTGATATCATCAATTGTCCATCCTATGGTCGTCTTGTATTTCCTTAGCACCCTTAGAAGTTTTTTCTCATGTAATTCACTAAGCTCATTAGAAACAATCACAGGTAACTCTTCATTGTCACCCAAGTACAAGTACTTTAAGTGACTTGGAAGAGGTTTCAATTCCAACTTTGGAGATTTAACAATAGAAGGTAAAAGCTTTTCATCACTGCATGGTAAAGAAATAAAAGAGATATTATGAGTTTCCGGACATCCTTGTAGTGAGTTAAGATCACCAAGGGCTTCCTTGACTTCGTTACCACATTCTACACCATCATCCATGGATGTAGTTAAAACAGTTTCCAAAGCATCATCACCATTCAATTCAAACACTTTTTGTGCCAATGCATCCATGACATCAACGGAGAAACAAGAGTGGACATAACTAGGATATCTCATCGTCTCAAAAATGTTGAAACGTATTATTTCTCCATCAAACTCCATAGTCAACGTTCCCTTGTCCACATCAATAATGGTTTTAGCCGTTTTCATGAAGGGACGCCCAAGTAGCAATGGAAGAGATGAGTCCGGTAAACCTTCATCCATCTCTAACACACAAAAGTCACTGGAAATACAAGTTGATTAACCTGCACAAGAACATCCTCAACAATACCCATTGGGTAAATATTAGAGCGATCGGCTAATTGCAACACAATTTCAGCCTTTTTCAAAGGACCTAGATTAAGTGAATTATACATGGATGCCGGCATAACATTAACGGATGAACCTAAGTCTAACATTGCTTTGTTAAAAGTGGTGTTACCAATTGTGACGGGAATTTCAAAGCTACCGGGATCCTTGCATTTCAGTGGGAGTTTGTGTTGTAAGATTGTCAAAGCATTCTCCCCTACACTTAGCACTTCATTTCCTTTAAGCCTTTGCTTATTGGTACACAAGTCCTTCAACACTTTTGCATACTTGGGAACTTGCTTGATAGCATCAATGAGCGGTATGTTCACATGAATCTTCTTAAGAACATCTAAAATCTCCTTTTCTAGTTTCGCCTTCTTAGAACTTGCAAATCTGCGAGGAAAATGTATAGGAGGAACATAAGTAGAAACCGGAGTTTTATAGTTAGGAATAGGTACCTCAGGTGTTTAGGGAATTTTATCCCTCTTTTCCTCCAAAACCGGCTCCTTTGGAGCTTCCTCTTCACCCAAATCAGCAACTTTGGGTTGCTCAAGTTGTGTACCACTTCTCAACGTAATAGCATTGACACCCTATTTTGGGTTAATGGGTTGAAAAGGGAGCCTCCCACTATTTTGTGCCTTCAATTTGTTGATATCAATCGCCATGGAGCCCACTTGAGTCTGCAACTCCTTGATAGCACTCTTAGTTTCTTGTTGGCTTTCCTTGAACATGGTAGAAATACCTTGCATCATTGTTTGTAACTTTGCATCGATATCGGAACCTTGGTTTTAAACCGGTTGTTGCGGTTGTTGAAATTGCTGCTGTTGCGGTTGAAATTATTGTTGTTGCGGTTGAAATCCACTCGGACGGTTGAAGTTGGGTTGTTGAACCGCACCTTGCTTGTTGGCATAGATGAAATTTGGATGATCTCTCCATCCCGGATTATAGGTGTTGGAATAGGGATCATAACGTCTTTGTGGATTTGTAAAAACCACACTAGCTTGCTCCAACTCTTCACCATACGAAGGTAATATAACCGCAATCATATTTTGCATCATTTGCTCCATATTGTCCATCCTTTGATCACGGTGTGATGATGATTAATCACTAACTTCATGCACTCCCCTAACCATTGGTTCACCTCTTGTGTAGAATTGTTGCGAGTTTGCAGCCATACTTTCAATTAACTCGGCAGCTTGGGCCACCGTCTTGTTCACTAGTGCATCACCACCAGCTGCATCAAGAATATATCTATCAATTGATTGAAGACCTTCGTAGAAGTATTGGATTATCATAGCGTCGCTGAATTGATGGTGAGGATAGCTTGCCACCAATCTCTTGTATCGCTCCCAGCATTCATACAAAGATTCTCCCGCATGTTGCTTTATTCCACAAATCTCTTTGCGAATTTGAGTAGCCTTTGACGCAGGAAAATACCTCTCTAGAAAGAGTTTCTTCAATCCGTTCCATGTAGTGACACTTCCGTATGGCAAACAATACAACCAATCCTTAGCGCTGTCCACCATAGAAAATGGAAAAACTTTCAACATTGCACAATTGGCTTCAGTCTCCGCTGGAAGCATGGCCTTAACAATGGTATGGAACTCCATGAGATGCTTGTTTGGGTCTTCATTAACCATGCCATGGAACTTTGGTAACTCTTGTAGTTGCGGATTATCTCACAACTACACCCTCATAAGAATCCATTAAAATGATTCCTAAATCTAATTAATTTGATATGAAACTAAGAATTTAAATACTAAGATTGTAAAGGAGACACAAAGATTTTTACGTGGTTCGATCAATGTGATCTACATCCACGATGCTTCACTAGTGATTGTATGTCATTACATGATTTTATAATTGAGACTCCATTAATGAATATTTGGAGCTCTAGAATTTTTTGGGGAAGAAGATGATAAAGAAAATAAAATCTCTCTCAAAATTTCTCTCTCCTCCTAAAATTATCCTTCCCTTCACAAAAGACCTCCCCCACTTCTCATGCCTAAATGGCTATTTATATGATCTTACAAAATATGACAGTTGTGTTGTCCCGCCATTTCGGATTTGATAATTATCTTGCGAACCTTCGTAACTTCATTTCGCGAACTTCTTTTGCTTTCCTCGTGATTTCCTTTGCTCGCAAAATGTTCTTTGCTCACAAGATTTCTTTTCTCTCCACAATTTCGTAAGTTATCATTTGTTGTGATATTCCGCTCCTACATCTTGCCTCTTTTTTCTTGAATATTGCTTGAAGAGTGATCTTTAAGAAAAAATCACTTGTTGTGGTTGTTGGAGTAGTCTTTGATCTTTGTTGATGAAGGAACGAGCGAAAGAATATCAAACTCAAAAAGTATATACTTGCCTCTATTCTTTTGCGAAGTTCTGAAGCTTTTAAGAAGTAATTAGAAGTATCATCTTGCGAAGTATGAAATGTGCGAAGTATCTTGAAGAAGTATGAAGTATAAGAAATACAAAATATCCTTGAAGAAGTATAAGAAGTACTCAATCCTCGAAATATATAAGAAGTATGAAGTATCCTTAAGAAGTATAAAAAGTATTTAATCTTCGAAATATATAAGAAGTATGAAATATCCTTGATGAGGGTGATAAATATTGCCTCTGTTCATGTGAAATTATTATTCCATTTTTGGTGAGGATTCTTGCTGAGAAGATAAAGAACATAAAATATTTTCTTGGGTATCCATAGTTGCCTCTGTTCTTTATCTATGAAGGAAAATCCTTGATAAAATGTTGAATAATTAAATTGCGTCTCTATTCTTATGTTTCCCCTGCCTCAAGTGGTAACCCTACTAACTTCTGAATTTTTCTGGAAATTTCTAAATTTTTCTGCAAATTTCTGAACTTCTGAATAGTGCTGTGAATAGTACTGCGAATATACTGTTGCGAATATACTGTTACGAATGTACTGTTGCGAACATACTGTTGCGAATGTACTGTTGCGAATTATGAATAGTCCTGCGAATTATGAATGTTTCTGCGAAGTTTCGCGGTATTATCTTGTAAAATTTTGTAAAATACTTGTGCGAATATAATATTTATGTAATGATTATGTTATGAAAGGTGTATGTGATGCTTATGCCATAAAATGTTTATGCAATGCTTTTATGATGCAAATATGATGCTTGAATGATGCGAATATGATGTTTGTATGATGCAAATATGATGCTTGTATGATGCAAATATGATACTTGTATGATGTTAATACTTATTTATTATAATGCATAGCTAATGTTTGTGTTACTTAGCTCATTTTGCTGCAGTAAAATTGATATATCTTTGAATTGCCTCTATTCATTTAATCATCTTCGCAAGTTTACTTGTGTATTTTAGCGAATGAAATCGCCTCTTCTGGTATGACTTCGTGATATATATTCTTGTAAAAATTCTTCAATGATATTGATGGAATTGTCTTCTTTGATATATATTGTCTTCAAAATTCTTCAATGATCTTGATGGAATTGTCTTCTTTGATATATATATTCTCTTCAAAGTTCTTCAATGATCTTGATGGAATTGTCTTCTTTGTTAGGACTTCATGATATATATTCTTGTAAAAGTTCTTCAATGATATTGATGGAATAAATTTCATGAATTGCTGTGGTCTTATCATGCCTTCCTAAGTAAAGGTCTTATTTTGCCACCTCTTTTGTGATAATATTTTGTATTTGCGATAATATGACAAGTCTGAACATTCTTCCTAATATACAACCTCGTGACATTATCGTCTTGCGATGAAATCGCAGGACGTCTTTACACTTTCATGCAAAAACCCATTGATCTCATCTTATCTTCATTGTTATGTTCTGCGAGTTCTTTTTTTTTTTTTTTTTTTTTTTTTTTAGAAGGCTCGCAGAAGTTCAATTGTTGCACAAATATGACAAGCCTTTATGTTTTCGCAAACAAGAAGCCTCGTGACATTTGCGTCTTATAGCACGTATCGGCTCCCTAATGGAGGGTGATGCCCTTTATCTTCCCCCTGGTTTCCCCTTCAAGGAAGCGTACATCGACCATACAAGGTTAGCTCTTCCCATCCGGTTCTGCCAACAACCAGCTTTTGATCGCAACCTCTTATCCTTTTTGCCTATAGGGCTTATAGTTACGAGGTTGCACCCTATGGGGTATCTTTGGGCCAAGTGCATCATTTGCCAAGACTTGTCAAAAATGGCAGATGTGGTTCAACCTCACCCGGAACTCTTGACTCAACCGTGTACCTCGGCGCCTTGATCGTTTTATGCACTTCTTGGGAAAGACAGTATGCCTTAGTCGCCCAACCTAAATCCTCTTACACCGCATTTTATATTGCGTAATGTCGCTAGATTAGGTGAGAATCCAAGGTGTCTAACCCGGATAGGTACCCCATTATTGGGTTGTACCCCTAAATTTTTACCATGTACTAAGGGTCCTTGGTGGTGTTCCGGTTACCCTTAGCCACGTTTATAGGTACCCCCTTAAATGACGTACTTTAGGACTTTGCCTCTTACGAAATATAGCTTCGCGAACTAGGGTGTACGCCACAAAGGTTTGCATGTATAAAATTTTCTGCGGCTCTCTTTCTTTTTGGAGGCTGATCACAGATTGCGGTCTTTTATTCGCAAGTTAATCGTAAATGGCGGTATTTTTTCGCCTTTTAAAAATTCATCGTAAATTTTTCATGTACATAAAATGTTGAATGTTTTCATGAAATGTTTAGTATAAGAAGTATGAAAAGTATGAGAAGTATTAATCAAAATTGTTCTATAGAAATATAGGAATTTAATTTTCTCTATTTTTTGTAATTTTGAAGTCTTTGAAATTTTTTGAGATCGTTAAATTTTTGCGATAAACTCATTTTTGAATCTTGCGATTGTATCACTTTTCACCAATCTAAAAAATCTTTGAAATGTTTTGAAATCTTAGAAATTGTAGAAATCTTGCGAGTATATCGCTTTTGGGGAATAAAATCAAAAATCTTTTGTCTTTATTAAATAAAATATTCAAGGAAATGGTACTTACCTTTCATGTGAGTCGCAAAAATAAGTGTGAGGAGTGAGACTTGAACCCTTGACCTGCTTCTTGGATTTTCTCATGCTATACCAACAGTTCTAACCCTCTCTTGCGAAGTGTTTTTGCGAAATAATCGTCGGTATGAAGTATTTATTTGTGTTACGAATGTTCGCAAGATACATACGTTCGTAAGTTAAATAATTGCGAAGTGCAAAATCACGAACTAAGCTGTTGTTGCGAAGTATGTTACAACTACTGTTTGTAAGCTGTTGTGATTTCTCCTTAGTTGATGTTCATGGTGATCTCTGCTTGTTAGCTCAAATTCTTTTTGCTGTTTTTTCTGCGAACTGATAACTGAATTGATGGTGATCTTCGTCCCCTGAACTGGCAAGCTTCATTCTCACTACCAATATCAATTCTCTTTTGCATCTTATTCGTTAACCACCACCACAGAGAATCAATGGCCGCAAATCGTTCGCAACTTCCAACCCTTCATTATTACTTGTTGTTTTCTTGATATTTGTCGTCTCTTCACATTATACTTCTCTATCAAAATCTTGGATTAACGATTAAGTACTGACATTCTCCATTGGCAGTTCGCAACTTTAATAAATTTCTGATATTCTTAATAAATTTCTTTGAAATGCATGAATTTGTATGAAGTATTTGTTTGTGTTGCGGGTGTTCGTAAGGTAAGCATCTGCGAAGAAAGAATGAAGAATTTTTGTAAAACTGGGAGTTCAAAAATTTATAGAAAAAACATCATAAGAATAAGAGTTCAATTGTAAATTATGTAATTTATAGAAAGAAAGAATGAAAAGCAAAAGTAAGAATTCGCAGAAAAAAAAATGAAATAGGATTCGAATATGCGTCTTCAAGCTTCTTGGTTACACCCTAGACCATCTGTACTGGCTGCTATTCGTGTTGATATTGTTTGACTTGTAGAACTTAACATCTTTTTTCGCTATCTTCATAAAGCTTCCATTTTTTCTTGATATAAATTCATGTTGCGAAGTAGAAATGTTCATGTTGCGGTTGTTCGCAACATATTTATTCATCCTGCGATTGTTTGCAAAGTAAGTTCAGAAACTCTTCCTTCATCATCTCTTCACGTTTCATACTTTTTCTTTACTGGTTGCTAACGTCTTTGGTCTTCTACAAAGTGGATTGCATTGTCACTGAATGTTAGCTAAAGTAAGTGACTGAATTTATTCTCCGCATGAAAGCAAGTTCTTTTGCTCGCTAATGATGGTCTAGCGAACGATATCCTTCCTCACTCTTTATATACAGTTACTTTGATCTAGTATATCTTCACAGAAATTTGTTAACGTAATGAGTTTATTAATTGTGTCAGTTTCTCCGCTGCTAATGACTCTTTCGTCTTTGAAGTACTTCGTCTTTTGGAGTTTTAACTACTTGATGAATCCGCAACTTTCTACTCGGCAATTCCTTACACCTGTTCTACTGGAAAGTTGTTGTTATTAGGTGATGGAACTTTATTTTGTATGAGAGTCTGCTAGCTCTCTTTTTGTTGCTTATTGGATGACTGTACGAGTTAAACTTCTCTTCTTGCTGCTACTGTTCTTCGCATTGCTAGCATTTTTTGCTGCTACTGTTCTGACGAGGTGATGGAACTAAATTCGCCTAACACGTATTGCTTTAGCATCTCTTGAGTTGTTGTTTTCTCCTTTGAATTCCCAACTATTTATTTCTTCACCTGTATTTCTCTTCACCGCCTGCGATGTTGCATGAAGCTTCTTCATGAGCTATCTTGTTCGCATAGCTTTATTCTCTATTTACCATAATTCCGTTCTTTGTATTCGCATGAAGCAAGTCTTTGCTTTACGTTTTGAGTGCACTTCATCTTTTCCCTTCAGTCTTATCTTTTCATGTATGAAGAATTTAAAACGCCTTCAGTCAATTACTGGGTTGGTTTTGAATGTTCTTGTGCGAAATTATTGCACCATCTTGTCCTCTTCCTTAATACCTGATTCCGCCACTAGCTGCTGCTGTTTAGTGAATTTTCAATCACATTTTGTTTAAAATCTCCCAGAAAATTTAAAACAACTTCATCTCTAGTAAGATCGAAAATTTAAAACGACTTCTCGAAAATTTAATATATGGCATTGTCTGGTAAGCTCGTAATGAAATCATTGTCTTCATCTCTAGTATCTGTTGCTGGAGGATGATAAATTTATGTTACGTTTTCTTGGCTCATGTTATTTATCTTCAAGTAGAGATGAACTTTGTCTTTTAGCTATGATGAATGTATTTAACTTGATCGTAACATCTTTTCGCAGACTCTGCCAAATGCAGTAGACATTTCTTCGCAAAATCCTTCCTTGTTGTTCAAACTGAATTGTTGCATAGCCCTTTTTTTTAGCTCTTCTGTGCATTTTATATTTCTTTCCTTCCTATACTAACTTCTTTACTTGTATGTCTTTGTAGGTCTTCTGTGTTTCCTTTTTAATGCAAAAAGTTTTTGTGACTTGTCCATGATCCTATATCTTCTTTGCGTCATCTACACAGTACTGATGCAGGTCACTGTACACCTTCTTCCATCGCAAGTGAAACTGAATGATCTCTATCTCTATCATCGTAGGTGCATGCTAAAATGACTTCATCTTTCACATACTAAGCTTCTTTGGTATCTTCTATGTGCATCAAGTGCATTTCATGTTGAAATACTTTCCATCTCTTGAGCTCCTCTTCACAGGATCCATTAACTTCTCATACAAAATAGGCTTACGAAGATTCGCAAATTAATATTCGCAAGTCTAATATTGTTGCTTCGCAAATTTATACTGTTGCAGCATTCTTCACAAGTTTGTTTCTTTATTAACTTCTCTTCTTTTATCCAGGACTTCATTTCTCTTCGCATGTGTTTTATCCACATTGGTTATGCTCGCAGGTTCTTTAAGGTGCCATTGACTTGCTGTTGTAAGGTAATAGATATGAATGTGGGATTTGGAGAATTGAGCTTTGTATGCTTCGTGAGTAGGGACGCTTTCATAGAAATGTAATTTCTCATGAGTTGGAATTCCTTTTGTCAAAATCCATGAACACAAGATTGACGTTTTTGATGCTTTGAGTCGTAATTTTTTCAATTTCATTTGTTGATGTTGTTCACCTTTGCGTTCTTTGATTGGTTTCATTTTTCTACTTTCCCTTCATCTCCTTCCTGTATACCCTCTCGCAAATTGGCTTAATATCGTAAGAAATAATTCACTGTTAATCTCACATAAATTTTTAGTCATAAATGTTGTTTCTCTCATCCTAGGAAAAAGGACTCTAACATTCACAGAAGTGAACTTCACATAATGAAAATAATCAGTGAATTTGTTTAGTAAGATGTATAGTATTAAGATGAATAATTTATCCCTACGAAGAATGAAAGCTTTCAATAAAATCTTTTTAATTTTGTTTTTGCGAAATGTTAATTTCTAATCAACAAAAAATCTCGAAGTTTGACCTTTTTAGAAATTCATTAAACAAATTTGTAAAATGAAGTTTCGTTATTACTAATTCGTAGCAAAACATTTTTAAATTCAATATTTCCACAATAAATCAAATCTCTACAAAAAGCAAAGTTTAGATCGCAAAAAATTTATTTTTCAATTTGTGTTTTGAAATTCCCAAACTTTGAAAAATGAAACAAAGAATAAGAAAAGTGAGAAGAAATTTGTCCTTTTTGGAAGCGATTGTTGACGTAGCCTGTGTAAATTTCATTTTGCTTGACGATTTCTCCATATCCACATCTCTCTACTAAAATGCGTTTGTTGTTTGAAGATGCAAATAAAAGAACTTCCATTTATGTCTTCAAAACTCATAGATCCGGTACAATTCATCACCAACAGTAACCAATTTTTCTAATTTTCTTGAACCAACAAGATTAGGTCCCTGTTTCTAGCGCCAATTATGTAGTTGCGGATTATCTCACAACTACACCCTCATAAGAATCCATTAAAATGATTCCTAAATCTAATTAATTTGATATGAAACTAAGAATTTAAATACTAAGATTGTAAAGGAGACACAAAGATTTTTACGTGGTTCGATCAATGTGATCTACATCCACGATGCTTCACTAGTGATTGTATGTCATTACATGATTTTATAATTGAGACTCCATTAATGAATATTTGGAGCTCTAGAATTTTTTGGGGAAGAAGATGATAAAGAAAATAAAATCTCTCTCAAAATTTCTCTCTCCTCCTAAAATTATCCTTCCCTTCACAAAAGACTTCTCCCCACTTCTCATGCCTAAATGGCTATTTATATGATCTTACAAAATATGACAGTTGTGTTGTCCCGCCATTTCGGATTTGATAATTATCTTGCGAACCTTCGTAACTTCATTTCGTGAACTTATTTTCTTTCCTCGTGATTTCCTTTGCTCGAAAAATGTTCTTTGCTAGCAAGATGTCTTTTCTCTCCACAATTTCGTAAGTTATCATTTGTTGTGATATTCCGCTCCTACAAATCTCTAAGCAACCCCGGCTTGATCTCGAAAGTTGAGTTTGTTTGGATACACCATTATTGTGCATCAAGCCTATGAGAAGCCAAATCCTTGAGTGTCCGATTTGCGTCACCCATTGCTTCTTCTTCTTCAACTAGTGGTTCTTCTACAAATGGAACCTCTTGTTCTCCTTCTAGTTGTAATTATTCTTCCACTTCTAACTCTTGCTCTTCCGTGTCTTGACTTGGTTGGAGTATTGTGCCTCTTCGAGTAGCAATCCCACACCTTGGATAATTCCATTCCTTAGAATCCAGGGATTAGGTACCTGAAAACAATTCTCGCAAACAAGTAAGAACCAAGACAAGAAACAAAAATCATAGATAAAAGCAAAAATTGTAAAAAGAAACTAAAAAATCAATAACAAGCCGTATGCCTCCCCGACAACGGCGCCAAAATCTGGTCGGTTGTCAGCCGGTCAAATATAATTTCACTTTCTTACTTAACTAAAATTAAAGTAGTTGTAGTTGCAGGAATTCCCACACTACACCCTTGTTAAGATTCTATAGAAATCTATTGGAAATCAATTAAACTTAAAAGATTTAAACGACACTTTACTATTCAAATTTCAGAAATGTTTACAGAATTGGAAGAAATCAAGATTACAAATATTCTCTCGAAGTTTCTCTCTCCTCAAGACTCTTTCAACTCTTAAAAATACATCATCCTTTTCTGGATCTATCGAGCCCTTTATATAGGGATTTACATAATGGATGACAGCTAAGTTTTCCTCATATTTCGGATCTATTCTGCGATCTCATCGCGATCGCTAAAATATTCTCTATCGCAAGAATGATGACCATCGCAGGATCAACATATTCTTCTTTTATTTATTCCATCGTCAGTTTTTTTTGGATATTCTGTGACGCTCGTGAAACGTTGTTAAAGAATTGGCAGTGACGCTCGCGGAAGCGTTGTTAATATCGCAGGAATAGCATTGTGGCGATATTCTGGTCCTACATCTTGCCTCTTCTCATGTCTTTTCTGCGAAGAAGAGAATATCATGAGAATTTAAAATGCCATAATTGCTTATCTTTTCAAACTTCCCCGTTCTGACACGTTTCTATGTCCTTCGCAGCTGTTTTCACGAATTCTTTCTTCCAATAAATTTTTGACACGTCTCCTCTAACCGCTGCGATCTGACCACCCACGTCTTTTCTTTGCATTAATTGCCTTCATCTTCTTCGAGAAATTTCTTCTTCTATAAATACTCTTCTCATTCCTTTCCTTTTTCTCTTTTACTTTCTTCTTCTTTCTCTCCATACCCTCTCTCGAAAATTTTCTTTGTTCTTCCATTTAATTGCGCTTCATTCTGATGTGATTTCTTTCTTATTTTCAACCTTTTCTTTCATTCCCATACTCAAAAATGGTTGCTGCTGGTACCAAAAAATTGAAGGCATTTAATGAGATGCGCGAGAAACTCAAAATCAAAGGTTTTAACTTGTCTTTAATTCCAGATCAGGATTCTAGATCTGAACTTTCTCTTAAATTATTTACTGATGATCAATGTTCTCGCGAAAAAATCATAGTATCGCTAGGACAACTTGAATCTGGTCTTCCCATTCCTCTCTATGACCCAGAACTTCCATTATTTTATCAAATAATTTCTGACGAAAGGTTCTCACGTGCGATATATCAACTAGGTGGAGATTGTATCAGATTGTTGCTTGAATATGCTTCTCGTGGTGCTAATAAAGGAACTTGCTACCCTGAAGCTCCAAAGAATCCTCCATTTAAAGATGTCCCCATTGTTTCTGCGGATTATATTGTGGACAACTTCTTTGTAAATTATAGTATAGTCCATATTAAGAGGGATAGTACCTGTTGGGGTATTTATTTTCATACATCTACCAACCAAGGTCGGTGGTGACAAAGCTCTTATGCTGGATATTTATTTTCATACATCTACCAACCAAGGTCCTCTCCATTCTAGCGATGACAAGTGGTTCATCTTTCCATTATGTCTTGAAGGTCCTTATATATCTGGTTCTCTCCCATTACATGCGAATCTCTCAGAGTATGATCCATGGGTCTTCAACTGGCCTGAAAGATCTAAAGAAGTATATTCTCTCAACTTTTTATATTATTATCATTTATTGTCTTCTTTATATTCTCGCTAACTATTTTGATCTTTCTCAGATTGATAGAATGAAACTCATCTATCAAACTCTTAGGAAACCCAGCACTTTCTTAGCTCTTAAATATTTCACGGATGAAGTAAGAAATATCTCCTCACAAATTTTAACAATATATTGTTGCCCCTATTTCTTATCTTCATCTGTGCTCGCAGGAAATTGAAGAACTACCGCCAATAAAACTCGTGAGAACTAAGGAGAAGTCTTCTAAGGATAATTCTGATGTTCCTCCTAAAGGAAAATCTTCTGCCCCTCGCGGTGGAGAATCTGGCGATCAGGATAAAGATATTGTTCCTCCCAAAGGGAAATCTTCTGCCCCTTGTGGTGAAGATTCTGGCGATCCTCCTTTGAAGAAAAGGAAAACCCGACCCTCTTCTTCTTCAACTCCTCAACCTATTCCAGAATCCCCAAATGTTGAATTTGATAAGGATAAATATGAGGAAGATTTTAATAATAATGATAGCAGATTCCCTTCTATGAAGAACTCTTCTTCATCTGATTCTTCAATGGCCCATTTATCCAGAATTTTTAGTGATATTTCCCACAACATAACTTGTAATTACGAGGATGAAGTTATTAACAAGACATCCCAAGCTCTTGCCAGTGTCTGCGATGCTCCCATACTGGTGGACAATGATTCTCTCCAAGGAGTCTCACGATCGCTGACTCCTAGTCTTTTAAATTCTCTTGGTGTCTTGGTATGTTTTCATTTCTTTAGTTTATTTATATATTTTCTCCATCGCTAGATCTTAATTTATATTTTTCTTTCTCAGGTTGGAAGAGCTTCTTTTGCTGTTGCTTCTGATTTAGATAAAAGACGTGCCAACTCTGAAGAGAAAGCTGCTAAACTTCGCCAAGATAAATAAAAATTAGAATATGAAGTTATTGAGCTTCACAAGAAGAATAAACAGCTGGAGACTGAAGCTTCAGTTGATAAGCAAAAGATCTCTGATATTGATAGATCTAACCAACAACTCTATGGTATGACTGATTTCCTCTTTCTCTTAATTCTTTTTACTCTATCGCAGCTTATTCAAGCGACCACTTTTAACTTGCAGATATTTATGGTCTTACTGACGAGGCTATACTCTTTCAATCTTTTCCTGAACCTGTAGATGATCATACTCTTCTTGCCTGTCTTAATAATTCTTTAAGTAATTTCTCAGATGATAAGATTAAATCCCTCTCCATAGATGAACTTAGATCCAAGCTTAATCTCTTAAAAAATGAACACAGATTCAATTTAGGTTTGACTGACAAATATAAGCGCTTTTATCTTGATTCAAAGAAAGAAATAGATAGATTAAGACAGAAGAATAGCGATCTTATTGACGAGAAAGATCTTGCCATCAAAAAGGGATCCAAGACCCTAGCAGACTTTCATAAAACTCTCCTTGATGTTCAAATGGACAGAGATAAACTTATCCGCGAGAATGAAGATCTTCTTGTGAGGGAGTCTCAAGTTCGATCTCGTCTCCTTATTAATAGCGATGATGAGTTTGCTTGGGCTGCGAAGGTTCTTGACAATGCTAGGAATGACTTAGGTGTAAATGTTAGCCTTCAAGTTGAACAAGCGGCCTTAATTAGAGATATGATTTATGAAAGAGAAGGTTGTTTGTTGTTCTTCTTCTCGCTATTTTCCTGTTTTTATTACTCTTCTTTACAAAATTTCTAACTTATGGTCATATATTCTCGCAGGAGCTGAAAAAAGATATCTTGAAAGAATTGGGGAACTTGAAAATGAGAAGAATCAGCTCGCGAATACTCTTGCTGCTCGCAATAATAAAAATTCACGATTGAAAGAGCAGTTTGACATTACCACCGCGAATTTCAATAGATCTCTCATTGTTGTTCGTAATGATTCCGTTAAGTTGGTCTGCAATGATCATGGAATTTATCCTTCTATATATCCTGATCTTGCAAAGGAAATCCAATGATAATCCCGAATCTTAACATCTCGATAAGCGAAGCTGAGGATTCTGACGAGGATGAAAATGATAATGACGAAGGAGAAAAATCTGGTGGAGGAGAAGAATCTGATAAGAATGAAGATAGTGATGATAATGATGAAAGGGAGAAATCTGGCGATGAATAGAAGTCTGATAAAGAGGATGGCGATGGATCTAGCTAGTTCTTCTTTTTCTTTCTATCTTCCGTGTATATTTATTTTCTTCTTTCTGTAACATTGCTGTGAGTTTCTCCAATTTTGTGAATTTCTTTTGCTTCTACCTGTATGAATTAGAAAACAGTTCTTTTTCTCATAAGTCAATCAATCAATATAATTATTATTCTTTAATTATCTGCGTGCATTTATCTATGCAATTTTTATATGATAGATGAATAATAATTTCATCGTTCTCATGCATTCCCATACTTGCCTCTATTATTCATCTGCAATATAAAAAATTGATTAAAGATTAGATATTAGTGGTAAATAAAATTTTCCTTAATATTGGCGATCTTATCGCCAGCAATAACTGCGTGAAATCGCAATTCTCGTAACATCTGCGAGTATTATCGCAGTAATCTCGTGGTCTTATTACGCCTTCCTAATTAAAGGTCTTATTTTTCCACGCTCTTTCTTTCTGCGACAAAATCGCAGGACGTCTTTACATTTGCATGTATTGACCCATTGATCTTGCCTTATCTTTCTTCTTTGATTGTATTGCGACAATATGACAAGTCTAAGCTCTCTCGCGAGATCAAAGCCTCGTGACATTGCCGTCTTGCGATGAAATCGCAGGACGTCTTTACACTTTCATGTAAAAACCCATTGATCTCATCTTAACTTTTGGCTTGTTGCCTCTATATAATTTACGTCACGCGACAATATGACAGGCCTAAATGTTCTTGCGATCATAAAGCCCCATGACATTTCCGTCTTAAGACACTTATCAGCTCCCTAATGGAGGGTGCCGCCCTTATCTCCCCCCCTGGTTGCCCCTTCAAGGAGGGCACATCGGCCATACAAAACTAGCTCCTCCCATACAGATTTACCAACAACCAGCTGTTTTCGCAGCCTCTTGTCCTTTATGCCTATATGGCTTATAGTTACAAGACTGCACCCTAAGTGGGGTTTTCTTCAGGCCAAGTGCATCGTAGCCAAGACTTACCAAGAATGGCAAGGAAGTTTCGTACGCCCTTGGCACCCTTGGATCAACCGTGTACCTTGGAGACTTGGTCATACTTTGCACTTCTTGGAAGAGATTATCAGTCGTCCAACCAGGGTATAACCATATATAGTTGGAAATCCAAGATCTCTCTCCCGGATAGGTTTTATTTAACCCCAACATCTGCATGACTCAGGATCCAGCAGCGGTATAACCTTACCCCCGAATCATGTCGAGAGATACCTCCTCCTATGACGCGCTATTAGGTCTTACATTTGACTCTTGCGAAATTTTATTCGCAAACTAGGGTGCACGCCATAAAGGTTCGTCCCATTCTTTAATCTCTGCGAAATTTATTCGCGCTTCTCGCGAGTATTGTAACTCTGATAGAATTTCATAACTTTGATCTTCTTTATTTTTGTAAAATCTTGCGATTCTTTCAAGCAGAATATTCTGTTCAATTACATATTTTTCAAACAAATCATTCATAGAGTTCTCTAAAGTTCATCATTTTACCTCTCTACTTACTATTTTCTGATTCTGCTTTTCTGCTACGTTTTACTGTTGTTTCTTTTTCTGCGAGGCGCTCGCCATAAGCTTCCACATCCTCTTTCCGTTCTATTGTATCAATCATTAACCTTTCACATCTCTGTTGTTGTTTGATTTTGTACTTCCAATTGCTATTCTTTTCAGCTCTTTCTTCGCAAGACTTCATATCGATTTCATAACATTTCTTGCTTTCTCCCCAATCTCCTTTAATAACTCCAACACCTTTAGGATGAGGAAATTTGATACACTGGTGATAAGTGGATGCTACACCCAATATCCCGTGTAACCAAGGTCGTCTTATCAAAGCATTGTAAGGTGATTCGATGTCCACAATGCAGAATAAGATTTTAGAAGATATTCCTTTTAACGGTATTTGCATTTCAATTTCCCCCTTTGGTTTGTTAGTTGTACCATTAAATCCATAGATTTTATATGTTGATGGTATCAAATCTTCATCTATTCCGCCCATGGTTCTATAGGTATGATAGAATAAGATATAAACTGAACTCCCGGTATCTATTAAGACTTTTTTGATGGCCCAAGAGTCTTCAATTTTACCATCATTTTCTTCATCTTCTTCTTGCATTTGCTTTGGTTTTATCTCTAATCGTACCACCAATGGGTTGTCATGTTGCTCGCTAAGCTCTGGTATATCTTGCGCGGTGAAAGATAAAGTTTGTTTTTTCCATTCTTCTAATGGCGAAGCTCTCGTTATATTCATTATCTATTTTCCATCTGTATTTCTCGCAAAGACTCTACTTAAAACATTATAATGGAAATCTTCCACAGTTTTGTATGAATGTACAATGGAGTTACAAAACAAATTCTTTGCTTTAGCCCCCACTTATATCACGAATGTTTCTGCTCCTTTTGCAGCATTCACTCTGCGAGTTTCTGGTGCTGGCGGTAATCGCTGAGATTGTGGATGTCCTACTAAAAAGTGATTTAGTTTTCCTTGTTCAATCATCCTTAAAATTATTCTCTTTACATTCCTGCAGTCATTTATTATGTGGCCATGAAAATGATGGTAAGGACAAAATTCTTGACTGCGATTGTTAGGATGTGGTTCTTTTCCCATGTTCCATGGAGATGGTATATTTTCCATTAAAATGATAGCTTCCCTAATTTTTTCTATACTAGCATTGAGAGGAGGCATCTTAATTTCTTCCCATATGATCTTCTGATTCCCTTGACTTCTGAAATTGTTTTGCTTCTGTCCACCATAAGTTTCTTGCGGCTGATCAAGCCTTTGAATCTTATTATTCCCACCATGATTATAATAATTCTTCTCCCTTTCATATTCTTCTTGATCTCGACTGCCCATAGCTACCAATTTCTGTTGGTTATCAATCTCTACTTTTTCTTGCTGCACTTGAGAGCTTCTCGCTACATTGTTTATCATTTTAGGAAGTAAACTCCCATTTGCTGCTCCGGAATTGGTTTTCGCGATGGGATATGATTCCATCTCATTTTGTTTCTCCTACAAATCAATGTATTCTTCCTGTAATTCTCGCAGTTCAGTCATAGTGATTGTATTCTTGACTCTGAAAACTTGTATGTATAGTAGATTGGGCGCGAACATTGTATTGATAAAAGACAAGATAAGATATATCTCGTCAACTCTTCCTGCCATCTCACTGCACATTGTCTTCCATCTTATGGTTAAATGTTTTAGACTCTCGCCAACTCTCTGTTTTAACCCAAACACATCTTCAATACCCGACCGCGATGAATTGTTGCTAATATACGCTCCTAAAAATGTAGCTTGTAAATGATCAAAAGAAGTTATGGTATTTTTTGGTAATCCTTCGAACCATTTCAACGCCGCTTGATTAAGTTTGGATGCAAAATATTTGCATAACACTGCATCGTGATTCTCCCATTATAGCATACATCTAACATAAGCTTTGACATGTTGAACAGCACAAGTAGTTCCATCAAAAATCTTTGGTTAATCTTTGGTAAATTGCATTTTGGAGGTATCCCTCTTAATCGTACTTCTTGAGTAAATGGAGTTCTCATGACTTCTTCAATAGCTTCATCAAGTTTCCTTCTACCTCCTTCTCTTCTATTGTTTATCATTCCTCGCATTTTATGCTAATTCTCTCAATATTTGCTCATTCTCAGCTGAGTTTTGTTCCATTGGCCTCTTTAACGTTGTTTTCCTTCTTCTGCGTTCTTGCCTTTCTTGTCTTGCGAGATTTTGTGTATCTTCTTCTTCATCATCATCTCGTCTTTCTCTGCGATTTTCTCTTTCATCTTCCTCTTGATATCGTAACTGCCTATCTTCTTCTCTGCGGATTTTTTCATTTCTCTTCACTGTCTCTCTAATCTCCTCTGTATCCTATCATACTCCTCCTGAATATTACCATTGTAGCGATTTTGCGTACGTCTTCTTTCTCGATTTTCATGATTATTTTGTCGCACTGCTTCTCGAAATTCATCTTCTTCTACTTCTACCCTTAATCTTTCCCTCTCGCGGGATAGACGTGCTTGTTCAGCGTAATGACTCTCAATTTCTTCTTCAATCATTATTTGATTCTCTCGCCCATGTAATATCCTCCTACCTTCTTCTGGATTTTCTTCTTCAATTTGGTTGTTTCTTCCCTCTTGATTTCTATTGTCACGCGGATTATAGCGATCACCAATTATCTCTTCTTCTCTATTTTGCACTTCTCCTCGAGTATTTTCTCTAACATTTCTTATAGGGGAATTTTGCCTTGGTTCTTCTCTGAATGATCTTGAATTTGATCTAACAGTACTTCTTGATCTCCTTCTTTGTAACCTCAAATTCTCCATTCTTAGCTCATGATTTTGTCTTGTTAAATTCGCACGTTCTTCTGCCTCTAATCTTCTTTCTTCATGTATTCTTTGTCTCAAATCATCTACTATTTCACGTCCTTCATGAATTAATCCTCCAACCATTTCTTGATTTCTTTCTCCTTCTTCTTCATTTCTCAATTGTCGATTTTCTGCTTCTTCTATCGAATCCGACCTCCAAGTATGCACACTCAATCTATCATAATCCACATTCCTATCTTGTGTTTGTATTTGTTGATTCGGTTGTTGAATTGAACTTTCTGCTTCATTTCTTATTCTATTTCTTCCTGATCTTATCCTTAAAGATTCTTCCAATTCACCTGTTCCCTCACCTGCAAGTCTTTTACTTCTCCTCACATTTTTCGGTGGTTCTGATGTATTTCTTCTTCTTCTAGCCATTTCTTCAGCCCTAACAATTTCTTCAAATTTTCAAGTTGTAATTAGAGATTTCTTAACTTGATTCTCCCTGTTTTTGGGCGCCAAAATGTAGTTACAGGAATTCCCACACTACACCCTTGTTAAGATTCTATAGAAATCTATTGGAAATCAATTAAACTTCAAAGATTTAAACGACACTTTACTATTCAAATTTCAGAAATGTTTACAGAATTGGAAGAAATCAAGATTACAAATATTCTCTCGAAATTTTCTCTCCTCAAGACTCTTTCAACTCTCAAAAATACATCATCCTTTTCTGGATCTATCGAGCCCTTTATATAGGGATTTACATAATGGATGACAGCTAAGTTTTCCTCCTATTTCGGATCTATTCTGCGATCTCATCGCGATCGCTATAATATTCTCTATCGCAAGAATGATGACCATCGCAGGATCAACATATTCTTCTTTTATTTCTTCCATCGTCAGTTTCTTTTGGATATTCTGTGACGCTCGGGAAACGTTGTTAAAGAATTGGCAGTGACGCTCGCAGAAGCGTTGTTAATATCGCAGAAATAGCGTTGTGGCGATATTCTGGTCCTACAATAGTATGCGATAAGAAAGACTTCGTATCCACAGAGAGGCTATTGTTGTTATGCAAATTTTCAGATTCTTAGTAACCAAAGGGGGGGTTTTGAGTTATCAAAGCAATAAAAATAAATTGAAAGCAATAAAATGTTTAAATAATCAATAAGGAGAAAGTATTGGTCATGGGATAGTTTCATTCACAAACTTGAATTCTCAACAATGACTAGAATTGGAATTTTAATCTCTCATTTACTAAAAGTCCTAGAATATCTTGATCGCAAGAATATTCCGCTAATTCCCTGATTTCATCACAACCACATTAAAAGATGTATATGTGACTTCTTCCTAGAAAGCAACCTAAAGTGTAAAAGCACAATTAGATTTAACTCCCCAAAAGCAATGAGTTCTATGGAATAAGACTAATTAAGGCAATCAAAATGTGTAAAAGCACTAAATCGATTTAACCCAAGTTATGATTCATATGTGACTAGTAGGATATATCACTACAAGAACTACTCACATTTATGCTACTTAGAATCAGGGATAAACAACGTTTTCATATTGAAAACCCTAATATAGCTCTAGATATGAATGCAATCGGATTGATTCCGGACTCAACCAAACAAAAAATCAAATCATAAACAATATGAACCATGAATCATAAACAATAAAGTTGAGACAAAACTAATGCATTGAATCAAATCTTATTTGTGAAATCCACTTTATATCCCATAACCAATAAATAGTATTTAGTTACTCATAGTTTTTGGATTCATCATATTCATATTCATAATCAATAATAAAAATGAAATGAAGAAGACGAAAAATAAACGAAAGCAAACCCTAGTCGCTGCTCTCCTCCAAAACTCCAGTAGAAAGATATGTCCAAAAAGAATAGAAACTTTTTCTTTTTATAGCTTTTCAACTTCCCAAATTAGGTCTTCAAAGCCCAAGGTCTAAATGCTCCAATAGTAAGATTCCACCAAGCCCATAAGTGAGTAAAAACCCAAGTAAAACTCTGTCCCAAAAAGAGTCACCGGAAAACTGTGTTTCCGGCCGGAAGTTCACTGGAATCCGGCACCTGAAAGTATCTCAGGTGACCGCCAAAGTCCACTCGGTCAACGAGTCAACTCGGTCAAGTCAACTGAATAAACTCGGGTCAACACCGAGTTATACCGAGTCAGGTTGAGTCAGAGCTAGCTGACTGTCTTACTAGTTATGGCCTAAGCCATTTGCACTGGCTTGAGCTAGTGGTGCAGCACCATTGCGCTTCACAAGAGAAATCTAGCCATGATGGTTGTGTCTTGCACAAATCAGTTCTGTAATCTTGGCATTCCATACTCCCATTGCAACATAACTCCCTTAGCTCATTTCAAATACCACCAACACTGCCATCAACTCATCAGTAATCAGCTGTAGCTCAGATTCACCTGGAACTTCAACTCAAGTTTCCCATCCAGCAACAATAACAACTCACTTCATAACCATCTGCAATGAACTACACAATCATCTCTTCATAGATATACCTGCAACTTTATTGCTCAACCATACTTGCATTCACATGCTTGCGAAACCATCACATCATGTGACTGCATTTCTTCATGAACAACACCAGAAACTTCTAACCATTCAAACTACAGAGACCCACTGCAACCCACCATCTATATCTTCTTGTACACCACCTGCAATGCTTCCAACTCCAGCTACTAACCAATCACCTGTAATGCTCCATAACCAACTTATATCCTTCTTGTCCGATTCATATCAATTTCTCCATCACTGACACAGGACCAACATCTACTGCAAAACCAACACAACTGCAACACACAATACAACTCCCACCTTAAACCAGCTGTACCTCTTCTTGTAATTCAATACCAGCTGCAAAACCACTTCTCAGGATCACCACCTGTAATAGAAACAAGCCATCTCCAATTTATGACAATTACATTAACTCAATGCTGCCACCAGTTCCTGCAGTTCTTCTGTAGCTTCATTGCAATCTCAGTTAGTACTGCAATGCAATCATCTTCAACTGCAACTGCCGTATATTCAAAACGAACAACACCAGCTCAGTCAAAACCTAACATTCACATTTAACAACATTTCAACAACACCCTTTCCTCCTGAGCTATCTAAGCAGCACCACCAGAATCCATATCTCATAGTTACAAACCAAAACCCAATCAAACTCAGATTATCTAGAAGCAATACCACCACAGCTTCAATTCTGCATAACCACCATCTCACTGCCTTTGTCTTTCATTGCAGCCAACATGCTGCATAGCTGCAATATCATTTCATACATCACACCAGAACCATGTCTGCTTTCTCTCTTACTTGTTCTGGTAGCAGCTGAACAACAATCACAGCACCACGATAAAAATCAGTACCAGCAGCAACACTTTCTGCAGTTCATTCAATTATAACCCCTGAAATTTCCCAACCAACAACATTGATGACTGCAGCCATTAACCATATCATCTATCACTGACTTGTATCTACATCAATTCAACTGAGCCATTCTCCACACAGTTCAAACCCACTGATTCATTCATTCATTTAAGCTTCAGTTCCAAAATTATCCATTCCATAGAACCATCATTTGCAATTTCAGAGACCCACTTATCCAGTCATACCCAGTAACATCTAAGGCTTCATTTGAATCATCACCATCCATTAACAAATCGAACCAATCTTGATTTTTTATTCAAAATTGCTCAAACCCATGTCTTCAATTTTCTGCTAAATTTTGTTATGAAATCGAACTTCACATCTCTTACCAATCCATACCCACACCTTAATTACATATCTTCTTCAACCTAAGTCCTTCTCAGATCGATTCTGGCTGACAACGATTATTTCCTCCTGATTTTCTTCTCAACAACATCAACCCTTTCTCGATCCCCGATCTCATCAACTTCAGAAGCTTCATCACTCGACCCTACAAATCCACCATCTTCTTAATCTTCATCTTAATCACAGAAAGATTTTGTTTTTTTCTCTTTTCTAACTCTCAGAAAAACTGTGTCTCCATTTCCTCCCATCTTTAAATTTCAGATGAAACAATAATGAGAAGAGAAGACATTTCTCTAGATTTTAGGGCTTGGTAGGAAGTGAAGCCAGTTAACCCCACTCAAGTGAATTAGATAGGGGATACCCAGAATGATTCTAGGTACCCATAAATAGGATAAAGGCCAACCAAATGGCAGCCCTTATGTTGACTTAGCTCTACTCTCATGTCAATCGCATGTACCATTATGCTCCAATTGAATGCTTTCTCCTTCTTTCAAGTTCCTCTGCCAACATCAACCGTCTCTTACTTCTCAAACCCACTTCATATCTTTAATTTCTATTCATCACTAAAGCAGTCGTGCTTTTCAGACAAAATATGCATCACTAAAGCCGACGTACTTTTCAGACAGAGATGAAGAAATAAAAGCATATAATGAGAAATAGTCCGCCTCAAACACCATTTGCACATGAGATGACGCTTTTTCCTTGCTTCTTCTTCTTTTGTTCCAAATGATTCCAAAGTACCTAAATACTCAAAAACAAAACATAAAATATATAATTTACAAGAAAACTCGCAAAGAAAGCATAAACCATAGATAAATATCAAGGTATTTTAGACACCTATCAATTAACAATGGATTATCACAAGATCATCTTTAGATCTAATAACAGTCTAAAGATCCCTGTCGAAACCTTGAACTAGTTTGAGTGAATCTTATATTAGAAGAGAAGATTCTCAAGCATAAACAAACTAGGTGCAATCAAAGTTCAACCATCGTTAGTCAATCAAATCAATATGAAAACTAAAGATAAACCGCAATTATCTAGTTTCCCACCAACGGTACGCACTAGATTTTCTGAATCCCAAAGAAGACTTTAAACTGAGCGGCCGTAAGAGATTTCGCCTAATTAGGTTACTATCCTCTCCGAATAGGCGGATTTACTAGTAACAGTACAACATAGGAAGTTTATTATCACGAAGGATAAGTTTGCTAGAAAAGAAAACTCAAAGTATTTATAGACAAGGAAGTTTGGAGACCAAGGAATTTCCAAAATCGAAAATATTCTCAAGATATTCAATATTTTCCAAATTCGGTTTTCATAATTCCTGAGAATGCACTGTCCAAATTTATGATCGAAATCTCCTTGGAAAATCTTTAACTAGGAAATGCACATTACTAATTCTTAATTTCCATATATAATTAAAAACCTTAATTTAAATATTCTTAACTTATTTAAATTCGATCTTGGGATTTACTTCCTTCTTAGATGTTAATGAATATCTTTGAACAATAAAAGATACGCATTAATGCACGTTTTCAAAGTGTGTCAACATCTTTCCTCTTGTAAGTCCTTTTTCATACTTACTCACTTGAAACCGATTTACCACACTTCCAAACAAGTTTAGAATTGGTTCATCTGACTTTCAGGAACTATGTGATTGATCAAGTAACACTCAATCACAAGTCATGGGTGTAACGGTTCTACCAAAATAAGTTTCGGTTCTACCTCCATGTGAGTATTGTGCATAGTCACACTAGCTTACCAAATTTTCGGTTGACTAGGTACTAGGATCGGTTCCCCACATATATATGGTATCTAACTTATATGTGTTGCACATGTCCATAGGATCGGTTCCCCTTTGCCTAAAAACGTGTTGCACATTTCATAGGATCGGTTCCACTTTCTACTATAAACCTTGATGCACCTCATACAAGGATCGGTTCCCCTTGTGATGTACTGCACCTCTTACTAGGATCAGTTCCCCTCTACCAAATTTGGTCAGACACACAAAACCGATCATACCCCAGGTGATTACTTAAGATCGGTTTCACTAATAAAAGTCATACCAATACATAAGTCAGGCCTCATGTGATTAGTTTTACCAAGAACACAAACAATTTATGAGAGGTTATACTAATCACACATATTGGTCGTTCATAAGATATGCAATGAAGAACAGCCCCAATAACGCCTGGCGATCTCCTTTTCGGTTCACAACACATATCATGAACTTACTTCCTTAAAACACATGTAAAAACATTGTTTCCTAGGATGAAATCCTCACCTCATACCCTTAGATAATCACAATAGCATTCATACGATTATGTTGATGTATTATATTATATACAAAGTTTAATGGTTAAGCAATAAACCTCATATTGTATTCGTTAATACTATGTCTTTTCAGAGTGTTCATGCTTCACAGTTTTATGTTTTCAATATGCATGACTTGAAAGATACGTTATGGAGTGAAACAGTTCAAGTTAAATATCACTAACCTCAAGTGGAAGGATGATGTTGTGGTTGTAGCTCCGTACTTCTTCACTTCTTCAAGTCTTCGCAATACTTGTAATGTCTCATCCTAATACTTTCAAGCCAACCTATACGAAGTTGACTCTAGTACATTTAAATCAAGCGATTCTTAAATGAGTTTTGGTTCACTAAAATATGACAACCAAACCTGACATACCAACACTTGGTGGGTTCAACCGAGCTATGCTCTAACACATATAGTTAAGTTATTGTGAGATGATTGATATTTCTAGGATGTTCTTCGGGAGTATAAGGCTGGATTATCAATTGGTTCCTGTTCACCTTGATTTATCAAAATATGGAACAAAACTTCATAGGTACTTCTGTAGGAGACAAATTTATCTATCAGAATAAACTTATCTGTGGGAGACAAATTTGTTTATAAGTTTTCGACTTTGGGTCGTAGAAACTCTTAGTTGTGGGTGAGATCAGCTAAGGGAATCAAGTATGCAGAATCTGGCATGGTTCTAGAGGCATAAGGAACATGACTGTACCTTAATCGGTGTGAGACTTGGTTAGTGCTCAACTACATTCCAGTCCGAAGTTAACTTGTAGTAGCCTAGTCTTTGTAGTGGATTAATACAGTGTGGTGTTCAAATCTGGACTAGGTCCCGGGGTTTTTATGCATTTGCGGTTTCCTCGTTAACAAAATTTATGGTGTCTGTGTTATTTATTTTCCACATTATATTTTTATATAATTGAAATATCACTGGTTATGCGTAGTTCAATCAATTGGTAAATCAAACCTTTGGTTGTTGGATATAAATTGATTGACACTTGGACATTGGTCTTTGGTACCGTCCAAGTTATTTTTCCCATCAATCAGGCTCATAGATTTTATGTATTTGATATGCTGATTGATTTGAGAAAAAGAGATATAACTCCTTGATATCTTTCTTGGTTGAGCTTGCTTTATAAGTTGGTGCTCTCAGAATAATATTGGATTTAGTTCATACATATTGCCGAACGGATTGTTGGGTGTGGTTTTTATACCCCCACTTTTTCAATAATGCCAGATGCTCTATAACAATGGTATTAACACTCAACAGCCTTAGTAATCAATTCTGATTTTGTTGGATTACCGATGCAATGATCTATCCCCATCACGATGAAATTTTCGAAGATTACCCAGGCCTTTCGTCCAAGGCTATATACTCATTGAATACACCAGTGTAGCGCGCGTGCGACCCATAACACATAAGGGCATCATGGTAAAAATGTCGATCTCGGCACGTCCATCTTCTAGTCATAATTTCATGCGGCTCTAAAGGGTTTGGTATGACCCCGGTCTGTAATTGTAACATAAAATTTCGCCTCCTTCTATCTTGAATTGCATCTTCATCCATTTGATGCAAAAACTCCATATACATTTCATCCTCTTCTCCATATAACATTTCATACATCTCCATATCTTCCTCAGAAGAACCAAAATCAGGATTCATGGTTGAAAATCGAAAGCAATTGAAATTAAGAAAAGATTGATCGGATGAAAGATAGTTGTGAATTTGTGAAATCAAACTCGACCTGTATTTATGGAGGTATAAACTAGTCATTCCGGTGAACGTTTAAAAGTAGTCGTTCGTGGTCTTAGTTCACCTGCCAGTGATTTTTCCATGCACGCCAACATTTCTTCTACATATGCCAGCGGCTCCACTTCGTCCCAGCGCTTGATGATCAACCGCCCACTTCTTTATCCATAGTGCAAAATCACGTTTGCCCATCCACCTGGCTCAACGGATATTTTGTTTTGTACATTGCCATATGAATTTCCCTTAGATATTGTGGAGGTGAGACAAATTATGTAGTAAGTGTGCCAAAAACCCAAAACCCTAGACACAATCCAAACAAAAAGCAAAAGTTAGGAACACATACAAAATAATCTGAAATTAGAGTTGTTGTTGCGGTAGGGATGGAATTTAGCTTACGTTGAACCTGATGGGTGAAAGCACCTATGTAGCGGTATAATTTGCACCAAAGGAATTAGAGATGTCGTTGATCTATTGGGAGATACTCTCCCAATATTTGAATAGAGAGAAACGGAATGGTAAAATGCATTACTTTCATGATTTATATGGGACATTGAACCGCGACATATTCTTTGGGACACATTCGGAATTTGCTAATTAGATAATACCCGGCTATGGTATATTGGAAAGCTCGTGGTAGTTTATATGAGTATTTGGAAGCCGTGGTATTGAGCATAAATATACCCCCAAATGTGCCTTCCAAACATAATTTAACCTAAAATGTCACAAATTTTTCTGATAAACAAACACACACAGGAATTGTGCTCTCGTTTTATTGTGTTTTTATCATCCATAATTAAGAGCACGAAAGAGGATGAGAGTGCACAATTTCGATAAAACTAAGTTGTATCGGAGTAAGATTTTTATAGCTTACATCGAGTATCAGAAACATAGTTCATGTTTCTCTTTGGGAATTTCTGCCCAAAATATTTTCTCCCAAGAAGATGACCCTTCCTTGATCCAAAAACATGATCATTATGAGACATTGTACTAACTTGAGAATTTTCAGAGATGGACAAATCTCTCTTAATTCTATTAATGATATTTTCATATGATTTTCTCATTCTGAGAATTTCCTTATGATGCACATCATCATGATTATCTGAAACAATTATCGGAAATTCCTGATTGTTTCCTTTGACATAGATTCTCTCTTTCCCTTTCTTCTGGAATCATTCTTCATCAAAACAAGGACTATTTCGATATGGGTGAGGAGGAACCTTTTTCCAAAAGCGACTATCAACTTTTACTTCTAATTCTTTTGAGTTGACCTTGTCAGGTTGTGGTATATTCTGTCTTTCTACTGAGGAATAATCTTTCAGTTTTTTAAGACAAGAAACTTCTTTCAATATTATTACCACCATATTTTGAGAAGTATAAGTTTCCTGTCAAGTGACTGAAAGTTGTATTCCTTAATATCACGTTCACGGAATCGGTTCAAAGTTTTCTTTGGACAAGATTTTGTCTGATCATCAGTAGATGTAGAAGATGGTTTCTCATCCTCTTCTTACTTGATGTAGTTAGGTAAACTACCATCATCATGATCTGTTTCGGATGTGATCAAACAAGTTTTGTTATCACAATCTCTCAAAGTCGAGCAAGGACCTTTGGTTTCTTCACCAGAAGAAGTTATAAAAGAATCATTAGTCAGAATCATAGGATGTGTCTCTTTATCTTGAGTAAGATTTTTACCAAGAGATTATAATTTGACAGTGAGATCCATATTCTCTTTGGCTAGACTATCTAGTTGAATGTATTTATCTCTGATCTAACGTTTAAAAAGATTTGACTCTGTATTTAATATTAGCATTCTTGTAGACATATATTTAATGGGGTTTAGGAGTTTTATCAACTCTTTATCATCATCTTCTTTTCTATCAGAGATAGACTCAGATGTACTCTTGATTTTCGTAACTCCTGGATCATGAGTTAACGAAGTGGTAACATCTTCAACTTTTGAGTATTCATACTCTTTCATAACGTTAACTGAATCAGTCATCGATTCAATTCTTATAGGTTGGATCGCACCAAACACATATTGTTATATCTTTTCGTGTTTACCTGCTCTGATACCAATTGAAAAGATGAGGATACCCAAGTATACCTCAATCTAAAACTTTTCCACCTATAAGTCCTTTCTCCGAAAGTGATTGTCTATGGACTGAGTCGAGACAATACAACTAATTGGTTCACACTTTGTGTGATCGTTATGGATACGAGATCGAGACAATATGACAACAACATAACTTGTGTCATTGACTATGGATGCAAGATCTACACAATACAACAACGAAGTATGATTACTTGATAATAGGTTAGGAATTAACCAAACATTATAGGATTGTTATCAATTAATTAGGAATTAACGTTTGTGTATTTTACCTCTAATTATAATAAAACAATTATAATTGTGAAAATAGAAAAGTAAAAGACATGGCAAGATTTTGTTAATGAGGAAACCGCAAATGCAAAAAAAAAAAAAACGGGACCTAATCCGGAATTGAATACTCTCAGAATTAAGCCGCTATACAAAATCTAAACCAACTTCGTATAGTTGAGACCAAGCAACTAAATCTATAGTTCACCTAGTTCCCTCATTATCCCTGCGCCTCCAACTTGTAATAAGTCACACACTTGGAACAATTCCTTTGGTTCGTATTCCAAACAGTAAAGAAACAACAAATCTGTTATGTAACAACTCTTTTCAAACAACGTGATATGAGTTTGACAAAAGGCTCTTCCGTTTATCCCAATAAACTCCTTTGTCGGGTTCTTAGATCAATCTCTTCAACAACTACCAAAGTAATTGTATAGACTATGCAATCAATACTATGAAGCACAAAGAAATGTATTGATGCCAATATACACAACTAATCAATCCAATTTATCAAAAGATAAAACGATTATAGTTGGATCCCTAGCCGATCAAGTTTTGTGCACACCAAAGATTATGAACTCAGATAAGAAATCTTCTTTGTCTTCAAATCTTCTTAGATCTTCAATAAACACCTATACACAAACAACTTGAATCTCTTGTGATCAATTACACACAAAATGGAGTTTGTTGAAGATGGATTATCACAAGACGTCTTTAGATCTACAAACATTTCTAAAGATCCCCGTCGAAACTTTGATCTAGTTTGAGTGAATCTTATATCAGAAGAGAAGATTCTCAAGAATAAACAAACTAGGTGAAATCAAAGTTCAACAGTCATTAGTTAATCAAATCAGTCGAAAACTAATAATTAACTGCAATTATCTAGTTTCCCACCAACGGTACTCGTAGATCTTCTCAATCCCAAAGAAGTCTTTAAAACGAGCGGTCGTAAGTGATTTCGCCTAATTAGGGTATTTTCCTCTCCGAATAGACGACTCCACTAGTAACAACACAACTAGGTAGTTTTGCTGGCTCTGAGGATTAGTTTGCTCGAAATGCAAACTTCAATATTTATAGACCAAGGAAGTTTGGACACCAAGGAATTTCCAAAACCGAATATTCTCAAAGATATGCAATATAGTCCAAATCGGTTTTCATAATTCCTAGAAATGCTCTGTCCAAATATTGACCGAAATCTCAGTAGAAAATCTCCAATTAGTAAATGCACATTACCAATTTTTATTTTATAAATATATGCATTTAATTGTTGGAAATTAAAATCATATAAAACTAAAAACCTTAATTAAAAGATTCTCAATTTATTTCGATCTCCTTTAGTTATTAAGGAATATCTTTGAACAATAAAAGATAAGAATTACTGCACATGTTCAAAGCATGTCAACATCTTTACTTTGTAAATCCTTTTTCATATTTACAATCTTGGAACCGATTTTCCACACTTCCAAACGAGTTTATAATTGGTTCATCTGACTTCCAAGAACTATGTGATTGACTATCCTATCAAATTACCATTAATGGGTTTCACGGTTTTACCAAACCACAAAGCTTCAGTTCTACCTCCATGTGGGTACTAGGATCGGTCACACTATCTTTCCAAAAATTGGTTGACTAGGTACTAGGATCGGTTACCACATTATTATGGTATTTACTTGTGATCGGTTGCCCAAGTCATAGGATCGGTTACCAATTACTAAGACTTGTTGTACCTCTTACAAGGATTGATTCCACATATTTGTAATTGGTTGCACCTCTTAATATGATCGGTTCCCCAATGTCTAGAGTTGGTCATACCAATTACAATATATCGATCATACTATATCAAGTGATTACTTAAGATCGGTTTCACTAATAAAAGTCATAACAATACAAAAGTCAGGAATTGTGAATAGTTTTACCAAGATACATAAACAAGTTATGAGCGGTTATACTAAACACACATATTGGTAATCCAAAGATTTGCAATGAATAATAATACCTTTATGAATTGTACTTCCTTTAAACAAATGTAAAACATTGTTTCCTAGGACGAAATCTTCACCCATACACATACATAATCACAATAGCATTCATACGATTATGTCGATGTCTTATATACGAAGTTCAAAAGATAGACGTTATATGATGCGTGTCGTAAGTGCAATCAAATTAATAATCTTATTTCCACACAATTAACTGGTAATATAATGGAAGTAAGGATCGTTCCCACAAAGAGCAATGAGTTTTAGTTGTCAAAGTGTCACAAAGGGGGGTTTTGTTTTAGATTTCAATAAAGTAAATAAACAAAGCAAATAAAATTGTATTGTAATCAATAGAGAGAGATATGATCGAGGAATCCTTCTTCGTATATAAACCGTCAATGAGTTATTATAATTGCCTACTCATCGTTAATCATAGATTATCACCAACCGTAGAATAACAGCTAGATCAGTGATATCCCCTAAATTTCTTATATCACTGGATACGGAAGTTATCGCCTACCAGATTCTATTCAACGAACCACCATGTAGTAGATCACTCAAGGTGTAATTCAACCGAATGATTTATCTTTTGTGAATTTATAGGTTGATCCTAGTAGTTAGAATCTTAGATCAAGGTCCACTTTTTAGTGTTGTTTATACACACAATCGCTCCACATAATTCCTCTGCAAGGTTATGTGTTCTCTACTTGTGTACAAGTTATTCGACGATTACTTATCTCCTAACTTAATACTAGCAATAGATTGAATCAACAAATAAATTTATTTGGCCACCTTAATAATCTATCAATCAATCATAAATAATCAAATAATATAAACAAACGATAATCATATGAAGAACTTCAAAGTAGATTAATATAATAACTCAAATCTTGTTTACAACTTAGAATTCATCCTCAATCAATAGGTGTTTAGCTACTCATGGATGTAGAAACATCCATGATATACATATGAGAAAAGTAAGAGATAACGTTACGATTGATGATCTCTTTGTGTGATGTTTATTCTCTCCAAACCCTAAAAATTTCGTTCCCTAATGATGTGATATGATGTACATAACCTAATACCTTTTTATAGGTTTACATTACTTGGTCTTCACGTATTTAGTTAGGTTTAAAACCCCAACCTAAAATAACGAAATAACGTTCCCAAACGTGCCCTTAAGACTTCCAAAGAGTTTATACACGTTTCCCCTTTGATAAGTGCGCGAACCCAGTCCGCAAACTTCAAAATCCAGCAGAAATTTTCGGAATTAAGTCTGCGAATCCTTCACTATCTTCGGTTTTCAATGAAACTGTTTTGGCCACAACTTCTTCATCCGAACTCGGAATGACCTCATTATTTTTGCATTCTTTTTATATTTTAATTCTATTCAAGATGATGATGAGAAATCCTTAATTTGAATGAGTTAAGCTTGATCTTTGGCCTGAGTCTTAATTATGAGCGTTTTGCTCCTTTTCGTCGCTTTTCTTCTACTTCTCTTGGACTTTGACACTTGGATACTTGGAATACTTATCTTCATAGCTATTTTTAGCACTTTGTAGCTCCTTTTTGGATGATTCACCTATTGGAGGCAAACAAGAGAAAATAATAGTAATAATACGAAAATATGCAAGAATAATAGCTTAAACAAGTGTGGAATGGACACTAAAATCATATGAATTATGCACTTATCAAATTCCCCCACAATTTTCCTTTGCTAGTCCTAGAGCAAACTAAATAAAACTAATCCTAAATATAACAACTCCATGTCGTGGATAAAACGGTTACTCTTAGCATGAATAACAGGCCTTTAAACCCCTAGGTGTCCCTAGTGGACG
Organism: Papaver bracteatum; assembly: GCA_023529315.1. Taxonomy (NCBI): domain Eukaryota; kingdom Viridiplantae; phylum Streptophyta; class Magnoliopsida; order Ranunculales; family Papaveraceae; genus Papaver; species Papaver bracteatum. The sequence continues at coordinate 506,003 of JAJJWX010001777.1, forward strand.
AGTTATAGTCTCGTGAGGGCTTACAAGAGGTATTCCCACAAAACCTACTCCAATCTCTCACCTTGGAAGAACCGCTAAGGATAGACACAAAATAGAAAGCCAAATAATTAGAGCTTCTCCAATGGTGAATGTGGTTCTTTCATATGTGGCATCGCTTTTAAGACATCCTCTGGGTATAAATTCCTATATATTAGGAGAAAATAAATTTTATCTCCAACCCATAAAATGTTGTATCACCTTTTTACTTAATTGTAGGCATATGATTGGTTAAAATTATTGATTTTTTTTGTTTTTAATGATTTTTATTAACAAAAATGTGACTAGGATGGGAAGACATCCTCTAAGTGAATGTCTAAAACTAGAGGTTGACTTAGAGGATGTCTAACTTTTTTTTGCCACATCATCTTCACATTAATGGGTTGGAGACTATTTTTTATAAAAGTTGTTGTGTATCCTATGTGTATGAAGACTTTTCTCTTCACACACATTCCATTGGAGAAGCTCTTAGCTTGCATAAGTTCTTTAGCTGCAAACATCCCACATACATTCCAATCCGCACACACAAGCAATTACTTACTATGAAATTCAACCCGATTGCTAAACTTTACTAAGATAGTCATCGTACTTGTTGCAACGTTTGTCACAACACTCGCATAATGAAATCACATGGATAGATAAGAAAATGGAAATAGAAAAGTGAAGTGTGCAAATGTTGACTTAAGTGAAAGATGTTACCCACAATACTTGTGTGAATGTCGTCAAAAGATATGTATTTATAGCGCATAGTTGAGAGAAGCACCCATTTAACTTGACCACATGATTAGATACTCTAAGCGCATGTTTCCTTTTCAACAAGTATGCGATAGTTGCCTTGGGTCCTGCATTCCACGCTTGTTTAGGCGACGGAGACAGGGACAACGTTTTACGCATACTGTCATCCAAGTGTCAAGAACCTCATCAATAATCTTTTGACTTGCTATATATTGATGATATGGTTTTTATTTTCATCAACTATGATTATCCATGATTCCGGACATATCATTTATTAATGTCGATAAAAGAAGATGAGCCTTATAAAAATGTTTTTTTTTTTTCCGGCTCACTCTTATGAGTGTAAGACAATTATCTTATGAGGCTTTTATATACTCAACCAATGATTACCTTTCTACAACATCTACAGCAGTATCAGGATCCCACCAAATCACTTTAGAGAAACATATAGCTGCAAAAATAAAAAGAAAGTGATTCAGTAATGATTAATTGCGAGGATGAATCTTTCAAATGACTACCATAGCTGAGTTTTGCATTCAATTATGAACGTATAAATTTAAGGATTTTAGAACGATAAAGTGGAACTCAATCTATGGCTGTAAAAACTTGTTTCAACCTGAAAAGGTTTAGCGTGTCATCCTAAATAGCTCATTAATTAACTCCAAAATATGAAGTCTCAAGAATGCAAGAAATCAAAGAGTATTATTATTTATTATTATTTTTCTGTTTTTTTTTTTATTCAAACCAAACATGCTCAATAGAGCTGGCAATCGGGCGAGTCGGGGCTTGCCCGTAGCGGGTTACACGGGTTCGGGTTAAAACGGGTAAAAACCCGCGGTTTGATATTCTTCACGGGTTGTCATTTTATCAACCCGTGCCCGTAACGAGTTAAACTTGCGGGTTCACGGGTTATCCGCCCGTTTATCATCTATAAATTTGACAAGCGTTTCCTTGGATTTCTGGTCTATTTCATTTACATTTCAGTGCCATCTAAAGCTAACCTAACATAACATTCATCTAATTCATTTAATACTTAGATTCACATCAATCAATGAAGTACATACAACATAACAAATTCAACAGTTCAACAAAATTGAAAAACTTAATGAAATGAAAATTAGGAAATGACCGTCACTAGACTCACTACTCATAACATCATTATAATGGTCTTGTTCTTGTACACTTGACATCCTGGAACCTGGATAGAGCCACAAGAATAGGTCAAATACTCAAAAATTGGTAAATCCCTAGTTTAAAAAACATAATTTGGGACTGTTGCATATAAAATCTCAACAAAATCAGATAAATCAGTCAAGCGCAAATCAAACATGCATCAAAATCAAAACCCATCCTTTAATTCATCTATTCATAAAATCATAATCCATTTTACAGCAATCAGTTATGAAATCAAAGAACCCTAAATTACATTTTTCTTAAAAAGTAAGATACAATATGATACAAACAAAAAAATCATAAAAGTACCCATCCAAATCAGAGTACCCATTAACCCAATCCAAATCACATAATCCATAATCCAAATTATAAAAAGTAAAATCAGAGTACCCATGGCCATAATCATAAAAATTAAAATCACATAATCATAGTATCCATAATCATAAAAACTAAAAAGTAAAATCACATAAAACAAATCATTTAGTTACAATATGATACAAAGTTACAAACAAAAAAATCATAAAAATTAAGAGAATCGTGTATACTGTATACATAGTTAATTAGTTACATACGTACCAACTACCAACTTGTTAAGGAAACTCGTTTGTAAAAATTAATCAAGAGCGCTGCGGGACTGCATGAGAAGGAGTGATGGAGGTAGTGAGGAGGAGCCGCATGAGAAGATGGTGGGGAGAAGAAAAAAAAGGAAGAATAAGAAGAAATGAAAAAAATTCTCTAGGGTTTTAGTGTTTTTATATCTCTAATGTAGGGATATGATTAAGTAACCTACCTAATCCAACGGTGAGTATTAAAGGTAGTATTATTTTACACGGGTTTACCGGATTACCCGCGGGTTCACGGGACGGGAACGGGTTAACCCGTTTTCTCACGGGCCAGCATTTCTATAACCCGAACCCGGATTGTTTATAACCAATTCAAGCCGGGTTCGGGTTTTCACGGTCCGGGTATGGGTTTATCCGCGGGTTTCGGCTTGATTTCCACCTCTAATGCTCAACTACTCCCCCACACTTAAACTCAACATTGTCCTCAATGTTCAAAATCGAAAATTCTGATTTCAGACATAACATCCCTGAAAAACTCAAAAACTGTACAAATGGGTAGGGAACTAGGAAAAACATCCTAAACAAAAGTTGTTCACCTACGTCTTTTCTATAACATATAAAAATTTCACAGTGTTTAGATAAATGGTCTGACTTTTATGTCCTCGGGACTGACTGACATGCAATCTGAAAAAGTTCTGGAAAAATACCGAAACTCAAATGTTCAGCCAATCGGTCCAACTTAAAAGACTCCAAATTCAGATTTTCTTTTTGTAAAAGAAAGGTATGCCTGTCCTCTTTAAAAGTTGGGGTCAACCACTCAAATAGGACTCCGTATGAAGTCTCGAGAGTTGTTTTCATGACAACTGCGCAGTCAAAATTTTCTGACGAGAATTCGTCAAAACTTTCACTATAGATATAGGACTTGTAAAATTTAAGAAGGGAATGAAAGGTATGATATGCAAAACTAAGAAAATTAAAAACAAAATGGATAGAGATACAAAACAGATGGGTTGCGTCCCATTTAGTGCTTAGTTTAATGTCCTCATCCTGACTTGGCATTCCTTCAATTACTCCTTCAGAGGGAGATAATCATGAAATTGATGCACATCCATATCCACATAAGCAATGCTTTCATAATCTGGCTTCAGTCTATGGTCGTTCACCTTCAAATTTGTTCCATCTCTAAGACTAGAAATTTCAACTGCGCCATGAGAATAAACATTAGTAACAACATATGGTCCAATCCATCTGGACCGTAGCTTACCAAAAAATAATTTAAGACGAGAGTAAAATAAAAGAACTTTTTGCCCCACAACAAAATTCTTTCGAGAAATCATCTTGTCATGAAAAAGTTTCGTCTTCTCCATGTAAATATGGGAACTCTCGTAAGCATCATTACGTATCTCCTCTACCTCATTAAGTTGTAACTTCCTTTGTTTCCCCGCATTGTCATAATCCATGTTGCACATCTTTATCGCCCAATACGCCTTGTGTTCAAGTTCAACCGGAAGATGACAAGCTTTGCCATAAACCAACCGATATGGAGACATACCAATCAGTGTTTTGTATGCCGTTCTATATGACCATAATGCATCATTAAGCCTATAACTCCAATCTTTCCGTGAAGTATTCACGGTTTTCTCAAGAATGGATTTAATCTCACGATTTGAGATTTCGGCTTGCCCACTAGTTTGTGGGTGATATGGCATACCAACCTTGTGTGTTATGTTGTACTTCTTGAGTAGAGCATGAAAGGATTTCTGAAAATGCGAGCCTCCATCACTGATAACCACTCTTGGTGTACCATGTCTAGAAAAAATGTATTCCTTCACAAACTCACAAACAACTTGAGAATCATTTGTAGGGGTGGATTTAGCTTCCACCCATTTCGAGACATAATCCACAGCAAGAAGTATATAAAATTTTCCATAAGAATTGACAAAAGGACCCATAAAATCAATTCCCCACACATCAAATACCTCAACAGCAAGAATTGGTGTGAGTGGCATTTGATTTCGAGCACCTAGATTGCCCGTTCTTTGACATCTATCACAAGATTTGCAAAAAATATATGCATCCTCAAATAGGGTATGCCAATAAAATACACTTTCAAGTACTTTGAAAGCGGTACGTTTAGAACCAAAGTGACCACCACATGCATATGTATGACAAAAAGTAAGAATAGATTGAAATTCAGAATTAGGTACGCACCTGCGGATGATTTGATCAGAACCGTATTTCTACGAGTAGGGCTCATCCCACACATACTGCTTGGATATTTTCTTAATCTTAAGCTTTTGAAAATTAGACATTGTACTAGGTACTTGTCTTGTAACCAAGTAGTTCACTATATCCGCGTGCCAAGGTGTTGAATCTTCAATTGAGAGAAGTTGTTCGTCTGGAAAACGATCTTGTAAAGGAAGTTCTTCTTCGGAGACAACATGTCTACTAAGATGATCCGCAACAGTATTTTCAACACCTCTTTTATCCTTGATTTCATAATCAAATTCTTGTAATAGTAGAATCCACCGTATAAGTCTTGGCTTAGCTTCTTTCTTCTTCAATAGGTACCTAAGTGCTGCATGATCGGAATATAAAATCACTTTTGAACCCACCAAATAGGATCTAAATTTTTCGTGCAAATATTATAGCCAAAAATTCTTTTCGGTGGTAGAATAGTTGATTTGTGCATTGTTTAGGGTCCTAAATGCATAATAAATCACATGAGACATCTTGTCTACTCTTTGACCCAAAACGGCTCCAACTGCATAGTCACTTGCATCACACATTAATTCAAATGGCAAACTCTAATCTGGCGACTTGATAATTGGTGCAGTTGCCAAAAATTCTTTTAATTTATCAAAGGCATCCTTGCACTCCTTGTTGAAATCAAAAATAACCTCTTTTTGCAATAATTTGCACATCGGCATTGAGATTTGGAGAAATCCTTGATAAACCTGACCAAGAAAAGAACGAATTTCCCTCACCGAAGTGGGATATTGTAAGTTTCTTATTAAGTCTATCTTTGCTTTGTCAACTTCAAGCCCTCGAGAGGACAAAATGTGATTGAGCATTATGCCATGGTTTACCATAAAGTGACATTTCTCCCAATTAAGAACAAGATTAGTGTCTATGCATCTTTTAAGCACAAGTTCAAGATTTTGTAAACAAATATCAAATGAATCGCCATAAACACTAAAATCATCCATAAATACCTCAATGATGCGTTCCACATAGTTAGAAAATATACTAACCATACACCTCTGAAAAGTGGCAGGCGCATTGCAAGGACCAAACGGCATTCGTCTATAGACAAACGTACCAAAAGGACAAGTGAAAGTAGTCTTCTCTTGATCTTCCAGTGCAATAACAATCTGATTGTAGCCCGAAAAACCGTCCAAAAAGCAATAATATGAATGTCCCGCTAACCTCTCTAACATCTAATCAATGAAAGGCAAAGGAAAGTGATCCTTTCGGGTTGCGGCATTAAGCTTTTTGTAGTCTATGCACACTCTACATCCTGTTTGAACTCTTGTAGGATCGAGTTCATCATCTTGATTTCTAACAATGGTGACACCTGCTTTCTTAGGTACCACTTGAACTGGGCTAACCCATTTGCTGTCAGAAATTGGATAAATCACCCCCACATTTAGTAATTTGAGGATCTCTTTCTTCACGACATCCATCATTGGGGGGGGTTAAGCCTACGCTGAGCATCACATACAGGCTTAAAATCATCTTCCATTAGGATTCTATGCATGCAAATGGATGGACTAATGCCTTTGATATCAGCAATTGTCCAACCAATAGACGTTTTGTGCTCTTTCAGAACCCTAAGGATACGTTCTTCTTGTATTGGGGTGAGGTTCTTTGCAATAATCACTGGAAGTTCTTCTTTATCACCCAAGTACGCGTACTTTAGGTGGTCTGGAAGCGGCTTCAATTCAAGTTTCGGTGCCTGCACAATAGAAGGTAACAGAACCTCATTAGTTACGGGTAAAGAAATATAAGAAATATTACCATGTTTGGCTTCTTGTAGTGTTGTTAAGGCACCACACATCTCCACCAGTTCTTTGGATATCTCAACGTCCATGTTCAGATGTCCATGAACGTCCAAATCAATTCTATTCCATAGAAAAACTCCAAGTTCATCTTCACTGTTCAAATCAAACAATTTTTGTGCTAACGAATCAATAACATCAATAGAGAAAGCGGGGTGAATATCACTAGGATAACGCATAGTTTCAAAAATATTGAACTGTATGATCTCCTTATCAAATTCCATAGTGAGTACACCACTATCAACATCAATCTTCGTCTTTGCAGTTTTCATGAACGGTCTCCCAAGAAGTAACTAAGTAGATGAACAATTATCTCTATTGTGCATATCCACAATGTAGAAATCAGCCGGAAATATTAACTGATTCACTTGAACTAACACGTCCTCCACGACTCCCTTAGGATATATATTGGACTTGTTAGCCAATTAAATAGTAATCTTTGCTTCTTTTAAAGGTCCGAGATTCAAAGAATCATAAACATCGGCTGACATAACACTTATGGAAGCTCCCAAATCAATCAAAGCACGCTCGAATCGTCGGTTACCAATGGTAACGGGAACTGTGAAGCCATTGGGATCTTCACACTTTGTAGGCATCTTCTTTATCAACATAGTTGTAGCACTTTCGCCCATTTGAGTGATCTCATTGGCAATCAACCTATCCTTCCTTGTACACAAATCCTTAAAAACCTTAGTATACCTTGGTACGGTTCTGATGGACTCAATAAATGGAATGTTGATGTGTATCTTGCTGAAAATGTCCATGATCTCCTTGTCTTGAGATTCTTTCTTTGATTTGGAAAAACGACTAGGGAAATGAGGTGGTATGGTAAAAGTGGGAACCGTGTCTTTAGGTTGTCCAGTTGAAGTTGACTTTTCCTTAGGTACAATTTCCACTTCTACTTCCTTCTCGATATCGTTAACAGGTACTGCTCCTATATCCAAATTAAAATCCAATACTTGCTTTCCACTTCTTAATGTTACTGCATTGACGTGCTATCTTGGGTTCACAAACGGTTGTGACGGCAATGTTTTTGAAGCTATTGCCTTCAGCCGATTCACATATGTGGCCAATTGTCCCATCTGAGTATGTAAATCTCTAACCACAACATCATTCTTTTGTTGATATTGTAGGTTTTGTTGCAAAATCTGAGATATTCCCTTTTGCTCTTGCATCATAACCTTCATCATCTCCTCTAAACTAGAATTCTGAGTCTGTTGTTGAGTTTGAGGTTGGGGTTGTGATTGTTGAAAACCACCTTGTCTCGCATATGGATTAGGAGCTTCAGCTTGCTTGTTCGCATAACTAAAATTTGGGTGATCTTTCCAACCAAGATTATAAGTATTTGAGTACGGATCATACCTTTGCCTTTGATTAGGAAATATAGCATTCACCTCGGCATCATCTTCGTATGGTGGAGCAATTACAAAAGCTAAACGATGAATTGCCTTTTCAATAGTATTTAATCGATGCTCTGTATTTGAAGAATCTCCCATCTCACTAACTCTTCTAACCGTTGATGAATCTCGAGTGTAAAATTGTTGAGTGTTTGCATCCATGCTCTCAATCAAACTAGTAGCTTCCTCGATAGTTTTATTAACCAATGCACAACTGCTAGCCGCATCAATCAAGTTTCTCTCATGTGGTAGTAAACCCTCATAAAAGTGTGTGATAATGAGTTGCGGCGGTATTTGATGGTGTGGACAACTCGCCAAAAAATTCTTGTATCCCTCCCAGTATTCATACAAATATTCTCCAGTAATTTGCACAATGCCACTGATCTCCTTACGAATAGGTGCAGCTTTAGAAGCAGGAAAATACTTCTCTAAAATCAGCTTTTCATTCCCGTACATGTGGTGATACTTCCAGAGGGATATAATAAAACCATGATTCTGCTTGGTCTGCTAGATAGAATGGAAAATCTTGTAGAAAAGTTGTATCCTCGTCATCATCATTCTTCTTCATACTTCTTACTGTATTCTGAAATTGTTGTAGGTGTCGATAGTATCTTCACCCGGTAGTCCCTTGAACTTTGGAACCCAATGAAGAAGACTTGATTTAAGTTCCACTGTGTCATTCAGAGTAATACACAAGGGTTGAGAATCCAAACATGGGGATGTTAGATCTCTCAACGTCCTCCTTGGTGGAGGTGGATTTGCGCCTTCTACCATATCTTCTGAAGGAGGTTCTTGTTGCAACTGCTGACGTGCTTGAAGTAATGTTCCTTTATGGGTTTGAATACCGCACCTATGGTATTCCCAGTCTTTCGGTGCCAGAGATTAAGTACCTGAAAACAAAAATCTAGAAAACGAAATTAAAAAAAACTACAAAGAAATTCTAAAAAAAAAAGAATAAAACTAATAAAAAATAACAACTAAAGCTACCGACTGATCCCCGGCAGCGGCGCCAAAATTTGATGCGTGTCGTAAGTGCAATCAAATTAATAATCTTATTTCCACACAATTAACTGGTAATATAATGGAAGTAAGGATCGTTCCCGCGAAGAGAAGTGAGTTTTAGTTGTCAAAGTGTCACAAAGGGGGGTTTTGTTTTAGATTTCAATAAAGTAAATAAACAAAGCAAATAAAATTGTATTGTAATCAATAGAGAGAGATATGATCGAGGAATCCTTATTCGTATATAAACCGTCAATGAGTTATTATAATTGCCTACTCATCGTTAATCATAGATTATCACCAACCGTAGAATAACAGCTAGATCAGTGCTATCCCCTAAATTCCTTATATAACTGGATACGGAAGTTCTCGCCTACTAGATTCTATTCAACGAACCACCAAGTAGTAGATCACTCAAGGTGTAATTCAACCGAATGCTTTATCTTTTGTGAATTTATAGGTTGATCCTAATAGTTAGACTCTTAGACCAAGGTCCACTTTTTAGTGTTGTTTATATACACAATCGCTCCACAGAATCCCTCTGCAAGGTTTTGTGTTCTCTACTTGTGTACAAGTTATTCGACGATTACTTATCTCCTAATTTAATACTAGCAATAGATTGAATCAACAAATCAATTTAGTTGGCCACCTAAACAATCTATCAATCAATCATAAATAATCAAATAGTATAAACAAATGATAATCATATGAAGAACTTCAAAGTAGATTAATATAATAACTCAAATCTTGTTTATAACTTAGAATTCATCCTCAATTAATAGGTGTTTAGCTACTCATGGATGTAGAAACATCCATGATATACATATGAGAAAAGTAAGAGATAACGTTACGATTTGTGTGATTTTTCTTCTTTCCAAACCCTAACAATTTCGTTCCCTAATGATGTGATATGATGTACATAACCTAATACCTTTTTATAGGTTTACATAACTTGGTCTTCAGGTATTTTAGTTAGGTTTAAAAACCCAACCTAAAATAACCAAATAACGTTCCCAAACGTGCCCTTAAGCCTTCCAAAAAGTTTATACACGTTTCCCCTTTGATAAGTGTGCGAACCCAGTCCGCAAACTTCAAAATCCAGCAAAAATTTTCGGAATTAAGTCTGCGAACCCCGTCCGCAAACCCAGTTCGCGGACTGCACCATCTTCGGTTTTCAATGAAACGGTTTTGGCTACAACTTCTTCATCCGAACTCGGAATGAACTCATTCTTTTTGAATTATTTTTATCTTTCGATTCTCCTCAAGATGATGATGAGAAATCCTTAATTTTAATGAGTTAAGCTTGGTATTTGGCCTGAGTCTTGATTATGAGCGTTTTGCTCCTTTTCGTCGCTTTTCTTCCACTTCTCTTGGACTTTGACACTTGGATACTTGGAATACTTCTCTTCATAGATATTTTTAGAACTTTGCATCTCCTTTTTGGTTGCTTCACCTATTAGAGGCAAACAAGAGAAAACAATAGTAATAATACGAAAATATGCAAGAATAATAGCTTAAACAAGTGTGGAATGGACACTAAAATAATATGAATTATGCACTTATCATTATACTTCGTATTGAAATTCCTTAATACTATGTCTAACTAGAGTATAATCATTCATAGCTTCGCAGTTATGTTTTCAATATGCACGACTTGAAAGATACGTTAGGAATGAAACAGTTCAAGTCAAATATTACTAACCTCAAGAGGAAGGATGATGTCGTCGATGCTCTTTACTTCTTCACATTCTTCAAGTCTTCACGTAATACTTGTAAGTCTCATATCCTAGTAACTTTCTAGATAACCTATACGAAGTTGACTCTAGAAAATAATCAAGCGACTCTTTAAATGAGTTTTGATTCACTAAAATATGACAACCAAACTTGACATACCAACGCTTGGTGGGTTCAACCGAGCAATGCTCTAATAAAAACTTAAAAGGTGCAGACACACACACTTAACTATATACACTTTTATATTTATAGAGGATGCTGCTTGGATTTTCAAAGTGTTTTGGTAAAGAATTAGTGTGTACAAAGCTGATGTTGAAAGATGATCCATCAGCATAGTAACTGGATAAACAAATTATGTATATTAGATGATTACAAAGATCGTACATGGAGACATGAATATATGAGAATATCCTAAAAGATTGTACACAAAGACATGAAGATATGAGAATATATTAAATAAAGATATGAAAATATACACAGTTAGCACACTAAGTAGATAAAGATATGAATGTATATGAACATCCACTATTAATAGATAAAGATTTGAATATATGGATATACGATTATGCAAGATACAAAATATGAAGAAGTTACTCATAGAATGACAAACAACATGGAATACAACTATTCCCCCTAATGTATTGACATACTAGTGAGGAAGTGTGCCCTATATACCAATAAAGTACACCACTTATAAAACTAACTAACATCTAAATAAGTATAGCAGGTCTATATACACTAAGGAAGATATAAAATGATCTCATGAAAAATAACATGAGACAAAATTAAACCACCAGTTTCGGAGACATACGCTTTGAAATGATGTAGCAGGACCAACCCCATATACCATTTATGATTCGACTTTAGTTGCCCAATTCTAACATATATCCTTGTATTGTTCCATTACAATCAGACCTGAGACTTTGCTTAGGCCGCATTAATACTGTTAAACCCCAAAATACTATTGCATACATCATTTCAACCATAACCACATATACAAAGAAAAACTTCAATCCACTATGCTATTGCCCAAGTAATCGATAAACCCCTGGACTTCTACAAAGCATTGTATGATTTCAATAGGCGGTTCCTAAAATGAGAAGCTAAACATTCAACGTGTACCTAAAAAATGGATACTAAGCTAGTTCTATATTCAATGGAATCCCAATTTAAAAATTATTATTCGCGACACAATTAATGGAAAGTTCCTTCCTTCCAAACACGACATCACATGCATAATGAAGTGAGATTCTTAATTTTTAACCTCATGTTACCAATCTGCAGATGGAACTACGAATCTCAACAATCTAAGATTCTCACCAATCTAAATATTATATTATGCAACATACTAGCCACAAAAAGGAAATAAAAACTCATACTTGGTCATTATAGATATACTATGTGCAAGATTAAATTCGACAATCGGATATATTGAGTTTTGAAGTAATGTCCAAAGAACAAGTTACCAAGCATCTCCAAATTGTCCTGCAAACTAAGAATCCACCTGCAACACAGATCAAAGAAATGCAAAAAATCAATAAAAAAACTGGAAACTATATAAATCTTCAACTAAGAAGGAATGAGGACATTGAATCACCTGAGATTGAGCAGTAGTGATAGTATCTTAGATTTGCACTACTATGAAAAAGATCAGAAAAGTAGAATATGAATTAGGGTTTATAACCTAAAATATCATGCAACTTATTGCCTTAAAGAATCAAAAATTACGAGGATCGAAAATAGAAATCAACAATTTCAATACCATGCCGAGAAAGAAATCCCAAAAAAAAAAAAAATCATCGAAAATAAACAAAATTTATTAAAATCCTAGATTTGAAAAATAAAGGGTTTTTTTTTCTTTTCACCTTGTAAGAAACGTCTTGTTTAACCTATTAAACAATCTGCAAAGAAAACCCAAAATTAATCAGAAGTGAAGTGCAGATCTCCAAAAACAGATATTAGAGAAAAAATTTAGAGAATGATAGTAAAGACATGTGAGATAAGAAAAATTAAGGTTTGTACCTGTTGATTTTCGAGGGAGAAAGTTAGGGTTTTCCGATTATGATGATAAAAAATGAATATAAGATTTTGGTAGTTGTAGATGAAGATAAAAAGGATGTTGAAGTATAAGTATTTGAGAAGATGGAGATGACTGAGGTAAAAGTAGAAGTTGCAGCAAGTTCATCATGATAAAAAACGAATATAAGATTTTGGTAGTTGTGGATGAAGATAAAAAAAGGATGTTGAAATATAAGTAGTTTAAAAGATGGAGATGACTGAGGTAAAAGTAGAAGTTGCAGCAAGTTCATCTCTTGGCAGGGAGATGAAGAAGTTGGATAAGAGATGGATAAGAGTAGTGAGTGTGAAGAGGATAAAGATGAGGTGCATCTAAAAGGAGAAGATATCTTTATCCTCGAGGTCTCTTCTTTAGGATCCAGCCATCCATCTCATCTCAGTCGATGGCTCAAATCTTAAGCATCTCCAGCCGTTAATCTAACTACATATACATTATTAACCATCGTTAGCGGAATGTGTCACATTTGAGGGCTAAAATAATAAATATTTTGAGACTATTTTTAACCAACTATTAACTTTTCCGTGTTTTTGTTAAATCATACACCCTTTGTTTGGTCAACGATCCAATTACCGTCAATGAGGGCCTCACGTGTGGGTCATAAAAAACTCATTTTCCACTAGTGAATAAGGAATAACGAGTTGTTGTTATATTTAACAAAGGTTCCATTAGGGGTTTGGGTGATGCAAACTTCCTTTTGAATCTTCATTAATGGATTGAATATCCTTAAAAAAATAGGAATTGGATAGTTGGCATTTGACCAAAGAAGAAGATATTTTTGAACTTGTAGCGATTTATATGGTAAGCGACGTTGTGGAAAAAATCGGGTTGTTTTTTTCCAATTTCAACTGGGTTTGAACCAATTCCGAACTTGTAACAATAGATTCCATTTAGAACATAAGTACTTCTGCAATCTTCTTGGAAACACTAGCAACAAGAATTCTAAATGCACCGCTTATTTAGGAAAAAAATTTAAAACCGCATAGACATATGACGGGTCCTATAAATCAGCTCCCTTCAAATCCACAGAGGGTGGGACCCACTCTCATGTGTTTGTGTTGTTTTAAGATCGTCTAAATTCATTTAGGCTTACTCTAATGGAGACCAAAGATTCAACTTTCTCCCCAGAAACCGTTGTCTATTCTCTTGATTATAGATTGCGTTCATCAGTTGCGTTGATTATGATATGGAATCAACATAGGGATAGTAAATGGTTTGGCGTCTGAAAAATTTCAAAAACGCCAAATAGTTAGGCATCTGGGAGAATATTCTCTCGAAGATACCGAGGAGACGCCAAACCATTTGGCGTTTTTAGTCCCAGCTATCATATTTTATCTTAGAACTTTAAAATCTAACGATTATGCATAAAATGCCAAATCATTATCCATTTTTAATCTCATCCATTATATTATGTTTAATTTTTAAAATCTAACGGCTCTAATCTGTAAACGCAAAACCACTAAGCGTCTTGTTAATTCAACTTTGAATCACGATAACAGAACTAGTAGTAAAACACCAAGGTGACCAAATTTGGAGTACAAAAACTCCGTTCAAATGGGGAGATCCATTAAAACTCCATATTAAACAAAATTGATACAAAAACCCCAAAATTTTAAAATTTGATACAAAAACCCCAAACAAAATTGGTTTCATCGTATTTTTGCTTATTTTTTTTTATCATGAAACCAAAGATTTTAATGATGAAACAATAAGTTTATAATGAAACCAAAATTTGGTGGTATTGGTTAGTGGTGGTGCTTTTTATGGTGATGGTAGTGCTAGTATTTGGTGGTAGTGCGGGTTGTGCGGGTTGTGCAAGGCTTGACAAGCCTGTGTAATAACTATGTTATACTTTTATGAGACTCTCTAGCCGACCTGGTACTTGCTACTGGAAAAGGCTTTGGATTTGGATTTGGTAGTGCTAGTATTTGTTGGTGGATGTGGTGTTTGTTGCTAGTAGTGGTAGTCACCTTTGGGGTTTTTGTGTTACTTTTGTTATTTGGGGTTTTTGTATTACTTTTGTTTTGATGAGTTTTTTGCACATGAATAGTGACACCTTTGGGGTTATAACTCACGGCCGATCACGATAAAGCTTAATCCTTGATTCAAGATGAGGTGTTATCCGTTGAAAGTTGAATGTTGTCCGATGACATAGAGAGTGAATAGCGTGTTCAATGCAATAATGTTAGGGAGTTTGCGAATCATATGTTTCTTCATTGCACGTATTCTTTTGAAATTTGGAAGTACTTCATTGCATCCTTCAAAATTGCTTTCCATATACCAAGCATGTTGCTTCAATTATATGAAGCTTGGACCACCAATGTGCTACGTGGTAAAGGAAGATAGGTCTAGTAAATATTTCATTATGCAATTTGTTGGGTTTTTTGGAAGGAAAGGAATGGAAGGGTTTTTGGAGGTCGACATAAGTGTGTGCAAGAAAGTATTGATTTGGTCAAGCAATTGGTAGTTTTATGATCTTGTGATAATGACACTTTCAAGTATGTTGATCCAAGTCTCATTTGGAGTAATTGGATACTCTAATGTATATGTAATTGACCTTGGATTTCTCCTTGATCTCTTTTTTCTTTTAATATAACCTTTTCTTTCAGGAAAAAAAAAATGTTGGCCGATGACTAGAGTAAGCCTTAGGCTTAGTCCTATGGGCTAGATATTTAGCTGCTAGATTAGCCATCCACGTCAAATAGGGCAACCTCCTAACCTCTATGTGATGGCCAATCTAGCAGCGAAACGCCTAACCATCCGACACTAAACGCCTAACCATTCGGCGTTAAACGTTTCTCTCTCTCCTTCTTTTCCTCCCTCTCTACGCTTCTCTCTTCCTCTTTTTCTTCTCTCTCCTTCTTTTACTCTTTCTCTCTCCCTCTTTTCCTTCTCTCTCCATGAAAAAATTATATAGCGCCGAATGGTTCAACGTTTACATCACTTTTTAAGCGTCGCACTATTCAGCGTTTCAATCTCGCTGATAGTTGAACTGCGAGCAAATGCTAAGAGAGAGAAATAGCCAGATTGAGTGATAACTTTTTCCCCACACTTTTTTCATGATTTGCAACACTTTTTGGCCAATCTAACGGTCCAATCTAGCCCATATGGGTTAGCCTTAGAAGGACTGCAATAGCAAACGCTATAAACACAATTTAAAACGGAGTGTAAATGCTTGAAACGGGTGTAAACGGAGTGTCAATTAAGATAGATCAAAGTAGTAGTAGAAAGAAACAACAGATTAAAAGATAGATAAGATTATGTAGCACTATTATATTACGGTTCTTGCCACTCGTCGTTTCTCTTACAAACACATGAAAAAAAAAAAAAAGGAATCTCTTTTATTCCAAAAACTTTCTCTCTTTTTTTTCTCTTTCCAATTTCTTCTTCTTCTTCTTCACCACAGAAATTTCTAGGGTTTGATAATATTATCTGTACTTCAATTGTACAGCTGATTGCACCTGAAAGTTAAGAAAATCGGGGTTTAAGTGGTATAATTCAATTCAAAAGTTCTTCTTTGTATGTTGTTTATAGAATTAACGGGGAAATTATAAAAATAGGAGTTTTTCAGTTACTATGGTTCCTACAAGATTTGCATGGCCTTATGGTGGTCATCAAGTCTTCTTAAGTGGTTCATTCACAAGGTAAATACTTCCTTCACTTCAATTTGTTTTGGTATTTTGAAACCCTAACCTAATTTGGTGATTGAATTTGGGCGTTTTGTGTTGAATTAGGTGGACTGATCATTATTTAATGACACCAGTTGAAGGATCATCAACTGTTTTTCAAGCTATTTATAATCTTGAGCCGGGTTATCATCAGGTTTGAATTTTGACTTTTGTTGGATGATTTATTTGGTTTAGTCAAACCTTTTATTGATGATGATGTACATATTTGACATGATCACATGCATGCAAGCTTCTCAGAAGCTAAAAATCGTTGTTATTTGATAACTCATTTGTTTTGTAAGTCTGATAGTTGAAATATTGTTGGTTCAAGCAGTGTACTTAGCAGACTAGTGTGAGTCAGTACTGATAGAGCCCCTTAGCCATGCCGTTTTTAAATTGACCTTTCCACATTTCACTGTTGTCGCTGGAGACTTGATCTTTGGACTAGCTCGCTGAGCTGCTTGTATTTTAATTGTTACCATAGTGTGAATCACAACTGATAGTATGTTAGGAGAGGTTATCTAATGATCAATGCTAGGTATGTAACGTGGATCTGGTCTGGTGGTACACTTGAGTATGCTGCATGTGTTGATTTTTTGGTGAAGTTTCGTCCTAAACACGAGATCATATATGAACCTTTTTGGGATGTTTTCATTAGTTTTTCATGGAATTTGAAGATTGTTAAAGGTTGCTCAAAACCATCCCCTCTGAAAATCTTGAATAATCTCTTGTTCAGCCACATCCACGGAGAATACCCGGGGCATGGCATTTTGATTTTGACTGTTCCACATTTCATTGTTGCCTGTGAGGACTTGCTCTTAGGACTAGCTTGCTGAGCTATTTGTACCTTTTCTTTGCAGTATAAATTCTTGGTCGATGGAGTATGGCGGCTCGATGAACAACAACCATATGTCACTGATGAGCACGGAATTGTGAATAATATAATACTCGTGAGGGAGCCTGAACTCATGTCTTCAGTTCTGCGTTTAGAGGCTTCCAATTCTGATTCAAGCATGGAGCTTGATAATGGCTTCTTTAGGCACCCGGTCAGTTAACGAGAAGCTTATTTGTTTTATCATGTATCAAGTAGAACAAAATTGCTAATTTTCTTTCCATGACTTGTGTATTGATCGTTTTTATATATTTAACTAAATAATAATATTTGTTAATCTACATTCACCCATTTAACTGGCTGTCCGTTGTACCAACCAGGCTTCACTCTCAGGTGCCACACATCGAGATCCAGTACTACAAATTCCTGATGGTGAGATACACGCTTTTCGTCGTCACATTACGTTATTATTGTCGAGATATACAGCATATGAGTTGCTTCCTGAGTCAGGCAAGGTTCGCATAATTTTCAACTGCTTTGCTCGTTTTTAATCATGTTCGATCATATATCATCTCTTACAGATCAATTTGATTAAATATTTAATTGATATAGTTGTGTAAAAATTCAGGTTATTGCATTGGATATTAAGTTGCCCGTAAAACAAGCATTTCATATAATGTATGAGCAGGTATGACTGTTTTCTTGTTTAGTTTGATTTTCCTCTTCTCCATCTTCCCCGTGACTATGAGATAGTAGTTCTACTAGTGGATTTGGGAAAAATAAACAAAGAAAATAAATGAGATAATCAGTAGTGAGTAGTGCCTTTGAATGTTTGAATTGTATGAACTATGAGTAAACTATGTGTAACATATGTGCGTGTTTTATCAACATATCGGATTCTATTATAAAGGAAAAATCAAGTGATTTTGTGGCGTTGAATTTGTTAGATGACATATTCTACGACTATAAGAATTGTGCTTATCAAAGGTAAAGAGATAAACTTATGATAATGAACATCCTGCTATACATAGGCAAAGACAAAGCAGAAATAACAATTCGACCTCCTAACGTGAAAGTGACGTATTATTTTTGTGATACTGAACAGTAAATATGTAACCTTATTTGTCCTTCTTAATTGCAAACTCTATTAAGGAAGTTTTGTCCGGATGTCAAAAGGATTTATCAGTTTTACTTCAGGGGCTAGTTGCTGTGCCTATTCGGGATGACTTGAGTGGACAGTTTTGTGGAATGTTGTCTACTTCTGACTTCATTTTGATTCTAATGGAGGTATACATGCTACACTTTAGTCCTCATGCTGTTGTTGTCAATTTCCCTTCTGCTATTCTATTTGAGAAATTAGAATATTAGATTCATTTAGCCTTGAACATGTGGTGCAGTTGCATAACAATGGATCTATACTTACCGATGAAGAGCTTGAAACGCACACTGTTTTTGCCTGGAAAGAGGGAAAATATCAACTCAACAGAGAACCCGATGGTTCTGTAGAAGAGATACCTGGGAGGCCTTTAATCCAAGTAAGATGCCATTCCATTTACTTAATAAAGTTGTTTTTTGGCACAAAACCTGCATGAATTTCTGTCATTCTTTGCCAGTATTTTTATATAGTACCTCAAGATTCAAGAGGGAAGATGTTTTTGCTTTTATATAGGAATATGCTGATACTTTTGTTATTGAATCATGAAACCTCTTGGTCTATTATTCAGTGAGTGACATATTCTCTTAGCATGCTCTACACAAATTTTCATTTTGTCCCATGATTCTTATTTGCGGTGTATTCTTTTATGCTTTGGCTAAGCATATTTTTGCGAGATGTTGGCTTTAGATGGAGTGCAAAAGGAATGTGGTTTTTGTGGATGATGATGTCGTTTTAGCTAGAGTGTGGCTTGATGATCTGGTTTACATCTGCAGGCTGACCCACATGAATCTCTAAAAGATGTGGCTCTGAAGATTGTTCATCATAAGATTTCCACTGTTCCTATCATTCATAAACTAGAAGACGGGTCCATGCCTCAGTTGCTGCATCTCGCTTGTCTGCCTGGAATTTTAAAACGTATGCGTTTTAGCATTTTCTATTCTTGGTTTTGTCCTTATGTTTTCACAGACATCATTCTTCGGGTCATGGTATGTGATTTATGTTGTCTACAAAATTTTCAGATATTTGTAGGCATTTTAGACACTCCCCTGGAACTTTGCCTCTTCTTCAGCAACCTGTTGGTAGGCTCTGTTTAGGCACATCAATGCAGAAAGTTGGCGTGTCGACTGGTTCGCGGCTGACAATGTTGCGGCCCAATGATCCTCTAAGTTCTGCGCTTTCTCTACTAGTTGAAGGTACATATTAATGGTAGCTAAATGTCATCTCCGTACTTGAGTCAGCTCTCCCGTTTTATGACCTTAAGTTGTATACTTTCTCTGTAGATCAAGTAAGCTGCATACCCATTGTGGATGATAATGGGTCACTGCTGGATGTGTACAGCCGGAGGTAAACTTTGTTTTGTTATTATTTCGCTATCTGTTGGAAGTTTTGGTGTGATTGTTTTTGTCCTGCAACTTGCCTTTTGTTATCTTATTTAGACACGATTAGTGGTGATTTTAACTGTTGTTTTTGCAGTGATATAACTTCATTAGCAAAAGATAGTGCATATGCTCATATTCGGCTTGATCAAACAAGTATACATCAAGTAAGTGTGTATTTTGAATATCTAATTAGTTATTTTGTTGACTATTATAATGTGTTTAAAATAGATGATTTTTGGCCGCTTTATATCATGGCCAACACCTGGTGTACTCATCATTCCCCCCATTCAACCCTCTTTCTCCCTACTGCCTACTGAGTGATATAACCTTTAAAAAGGCATTGCAAGCTGCTACAATCTATATACCTGGGAACTCTTCATGGTTTTCAACTTCTGGCAGTGTATGTCTTTCCAGTCTATAATTGTATAAGGATCCACTGCCCCATATACTGTCAACACGATATTACCAGCTCCATGCTCCCCACTGTGCTGTCTAAGTCTTGTCATGGAACATTTGCGTGATAGTCTTGTTCATTCAATTTTCAGGCCTTGCAACTGTTTTACGAAGCAACTGGTGCTGTTAACGCCTACAAGCATTGCACCACATGTTTGAATTCTGATTCGTTGCACGAGATTATGGAGCGTCTCTCTGATCCAGGTAAATAATCTTATCACGTCATCCTTTCTGCGTGCATGGGTTCGTTTTAGCTTTAGGTATTGTTAATGTCATTAAGTGATCAAACAGTTGTTGCTATTTTCTTTTTGCTTTTGGTTCCAGCGGTGAGGCGGCTTATTGTAGTTGAGGCAGGAAGCAAGCGTGTGGAAGGGATAATCTCACTGAGAGATATATTTAATTTTCTGCTTAACTGAATTTCTCCTGTAAATTCTCTCTTAGTAGACATTCAATTTTTGTCCATTTTCTTAGATTCAAAGGGAGAATAATCTTCTAATTAGATCAATTTAAAAGAAAAACTAAATAAAATAATCATTGTTGTATAAAAATGTGTTTCAACTGTTCAACAAATGAAATATAGATTCCCTTAATACCCCTTTGAAAGGGGGGCAGCACGGGGCAACTGAACATTTGTGTTCCTTCCTTACAACTCCAATTCCAATTCCATGGGATGCGGGGGCGGGTTTTCTCCTAGCACTCAGAAACTGCAGTGAGGCTGTTCACCAGGTAAGTAGCACAGTTCACTGATAGTAATGCAACTAGAGTCAGGTGTACAAAGTAGAACTATTAAAACTTAATTTTAAGTTAGCCAGTGACAAAAATCGTGAATGGCAGGATTCGAACCTGCGCGGGCAGAGCCCACATGATTTCTAGTCATGCCCGATAACCACTCCGGCACGTCCACTTTTATATTATATGAGTTGGAGTATTTCAATTCCAGATTGGATTCCTTTTGATTATGCTTGCACCGTGTTTGTTATTGTCTGTTTAGTAAGTTAATACTTATTTTTGTGCTAATAGTCTGGTTTTTGTTGTTTACTCTCCCTAAAAGTCATAATAAGAGTCATAACCCACTCGAATGGGAAAAGAGACTGCTGATGTTGTAAAGTTGTTTGGCCAACTCTATTAATGGAAAGCAGGACCCATTCCCCTCACTCCCTTACCTCACTTGCCTAGTTGCTTTCTACATATATTTTACTTATTCTTCTTTAGACTTTGTTGCTGTTGTTTTTATTTATTGTTTTTTTCTTTTTACCAGCTTTAATCTCCAATTTCTCATATTTTATCCCCCTGTTGCTGCTTTGAATAATTTCTTCATTCATTTACTCACTCTCTCTTCTTTTTACGAATAAGAATCGCATTGTCATCTTCAAAGAAGAGTTAAGAGTAGGAGTGTGTAACTTAATTTAACAGTAGATGACTTTCTAGTAGGGTAGTAAAATCGTCTCTAGTCTTTAGGTGGTAATACCTCTGCCACAGGGTCAAAACTTGTATACATCCGATTCAAGTAACTAATACCTATCCAACTCTTCAGAGTAACACATTTTACCTGCAGAAATACTAAATTAGAGATTGACTAGATCAAAAATAATATATCGTAAAAAGCAGTGGATGAGGCTCAATGTTTATCTCGTTAACATTGTTGTCTATGACTATAAGATAATGGAGGGAAAGATAAAGTATCAAACCCTTGCTCTATATAAATATATATGTTGCCAAGTTGGAATTTACTGAAACCACAGGTGGCTAGGCTAATAATCTAGGTAGGGGACCATTTTTACATATGAGATTCTCTCCTATATCTATATATCTAATATATTGATCATATCTATAAATTTTGATTCTTTTGATGTTGCCTTTGGTATCTAGCTAGCTCTATATATGTACACAGATCATGGTTATGTAATTTGTTATCTACTTCTCTTCAGTCATTTCAGCTAGCTTTCATCTCTTTTCTTCTCTTGCCGGCCAGTCTGAGATGTGGAGAAAGAAGAGAAAAAAAATCACTCTAGTAAGGTATGTTGAACGGCTGCTACCACGACGGGGCTTTGTGGATTAGATCGGTTTCTTAAAACCCTCGTGGGAGCAGGTCCGGGCAACATATATATTAATCTCTTGCAGTTCCATGTAATTGGTGCAGGAGCAGTGCGTCGATCCATATAATATCGATGAATATGAATATATATGTATTGGTATGAGTGGGCAAGTCATCATATAGGCAAAGGGAAGGCTACGCCTTTCTTCATGGTTTCGTCTTGTTTTTTTCGATTTATATGTTTTTTGCTTTTCGTCTGATTCATAGTTTGTTTGTGAAAGTTTAATGTAATCGTCAAGGTCTGCATTCGAATGCTTTGTTCAAATGTGATTTGAATAAATAGTCTACCGTAGTTTCCGTTTGTGATTCGAGATTATAAATTGTTGCGATTCGGTATGAATTCCTTTGTACGAGCCTTTAGTTCACTAATCAAAAATAGGTTGTTGGTGAACCAATATTACTTACTGTGGGACAACTTATAAGTAAAAAAATTCAGTGTAAAAGACACTAGTTGCGCAATTGAATGTACTGCGATCACAACCTACGACCAGGA
Source organism: Papaver bracteatum (assembly GCA_023529315.1). Lineage (NCBI taxonomy): Eukaryota > Viridiplantae > Streptophyta > Magnoliopsida > Ranunculales > Papaveraceae > Papaver > Papaver bracteatum. Next base: position 528,851 of record JAJJWX010001777.1, read on the forward strand.
AAATCAGGCGGTTACCTTCAGTGAAGGTAGGAAATTACCATGATCAATCTTGAACCTCTAGGATCTACTTCTAAGCTGTCAGCATCGCAAAGAAATGTTTCCTAAACCATTGGTGAGCATATTTTGAGATGTTCACAAGCAAAATTGGATAAAAACATTCAGTCTTGCCGGCCATGAATTTTCCATTGATGGATGCATTCAACTTTACCAAGGATGAGTGCCCCCTGTGATGGATGCGTACTAGCTCATTTAATTAATTTATCTATCGCGGATGACATGAGATTAGTTTACTAATTAATCTTCGTTGATTAGAAAGTTTCCTAAGATTCCAAATTCAGTTTTGACTTGAAAGGTTGTTGTCTTGTTGATGGCACGAGGGGAAAAAACAACAAACAAACAAGAACAGAAAAGCTCCAATTCTAACATGAAAAAGTTGTTGATAGTTCGTTCGGTTGCCATTTTGCTAGTGCTTCACATAGATTTTGGAGAATTCAAAGTCTCAATCAGAGATGGAAGCACCTCCCTTTGAGGATGATGATGGTTTGAGAGATTTCGACTCCGACACCGATAATGATGAGCAAATTGATGCGGTAAAATGATCATTTCAAGATGAAAATGAGGATTTTAAAGATTGTTAAGCTTTCAGCTCCCATTTGTTGGAGCTTAGTTTGGAAGTTTTTCTTTGAGTTTGTTTGAGTTTGCTCCTTCGTGGGCATGTTGTTTTTTTCATTTTTCATTTTTCATTTTTTTTTAACTTTGGTGTCACTCTTGGTGACATCTTTGTTTTTTTATTTAATTTTGCCATTCCCTCGTCAAAAAAAAAAAAAACATAGATCACCACTCTAGATACCGCAGTTGTTCAAAAGATTAAGTCATATTAAGAGGTACTACTACTTTTTCGTTCTAGTCTAAAAATGGGCCAAATTGAAAAAGTGAAAAAAACTATTTTCTAAAAACTTAGGAGTAGTTGGCATGGTCCAAATGTAACACTTGGCGCTATAAATGGAGTTCTTCATAGATGGAAAGCACTATCTACTACCGGCAAATGGAGTTCTTCATAAATGGAAAGCACTATCTACTATCAGCAAGGTGCGATCGAAACCTTGCCGACGAGAATGACTTTTAGACCCAGTTTCGCATCCTTAAAAGATAGTGCAAATTGAATAATTCATAAATTTATGGGTTCTCTCGTCAAACAAGTTTATAGGATACTCTTGGGCTTATTATGAGTTGGGGTCGTTATCTTAACATGTGATACATCATAACCAAGCATGTCTATGAGCAAAGAATTTAAAAAGACATCAGTCAAGGGCGGAGCCAGTTGAGAGCAAAAACACACCCGACCAACTGATACTCAAACATAAATTTATTGGATATAGGGTTCCCAAGCCATTTTCCCTTATTTGCACCCCCTATGAATTTTTTCGCTTCCCTTTAGGTTGATGTCAGGCTCCACCTCTGACATCATCAAGGAAACACGCGAGATCATTCGAGGCTTCTATATCACAAGGGAAAAATTTGATTGCAAATAAGTTGGAAACATAAACCAAACAGTTTCAAAAGCTTGTGGAACTACAGTCTAATCAGAAGGTTCAAAGTTTTACAACCGAAGGCTACAAAGCATATGTTCAATCAACAGTGAAGACGAGATTCGTCAAACTTTAGTGTCTGAAGCTCTTAAATCTGCACAAGTGAATCTAAATTCTCTTGTTTTGTGGTTGGATAAGATCCAACTATCTGTATTTGTAGGGCATAACAGTTGTTTCAACTTCATGAAACACCATTAGCATATCAAGTTCCTTTGGAGGGTATCCAGCTCTAGTGAGATGCACAATTGTTGCACCATTTATTAAAACAAGAAATGATCAATATTATTTGGGATAAATATAAGGAAAACTTGTACACAAAATTTAGATAGAATCAATATATGGATAGATTTGAGGAGCTATCATCAGGATCGTCCAAGACTTCCGAACCAAGTTCGAAAAATATTTCCCATGACTATATATATATATAGGTAAAACTTAAGAGGATACATACCAGCTTTTGTTTAGACGATACCACTAAGTAAACTTAACGCTTCTTCAAGGAGATATATAGATCTCTACCTCTTTAGTAGTTCTGAAAAACTGCACCTGCAGAAAAACCCTGGGACCTCGTCCAGATTTGAACACAAAACTGTATTAAGCCGCTATAAACATTATCCTACTATTAGACTTCGGGATAGAATGTAGTTGAAACTGAATTCACCCTCTAAGAAATTCAATTACAGTCGTGTTCCTTACGCCTCTTTAACCTCGTAAGACTCTACGCAATTGAATCCCTTAGCTGACGTCTTTTACATCCTAAGAGTTGATTCGGCCTAAGTGAAAACTTTTAATATTAACCTGCATTTAATAGATAAACCTATTTGATTTCCCTTTAGATCGGTGGATCAAGACTTGGAAATATGTTTTCAATAGATAAGGCTAGCAAACCTCACAAAGCTGGAACACTTACACTTAATTAGTGGAGAAACTTGGACTTGTATTATTAGGCACAAGAACTGTAATGACCCGTCCCTTCCACCGATATTGTCCCCACTTAGCCACTTAGGACATCCGACAGTTTGGGGCTTTCAATGGGCATCTCTGCGGTTGTCCAGTAACAACTTCCCAGGAGGTCACCCATCCCTGGATTACTCCCGCCTGAGCGCGCTTAACTGTAGAGTTTTCTGCCAACTCTGAAGCCAATTGTGCTGAAAAGGCCTCGGTATAATATAGACGTTCCTTGTCTCATGTGAGAGCAGTATCTGGCATAATCGCCCAACACACTCCCCCAACAAAGCACAAGAGAACCACCGCTAGTTGTATCCCAACTAACATCGATATTGTTCCCACTTACCCACTGTGGTTATCCAGCAGTACGAGATTTTTGACGGCACTACTGCGATCATCCCGCAGCAGCTTCCCGAGAGGTCACCCATCATGTGACTACTCCAGGCCGAGCACTCTTAACTGAGAATTTTTTTCCACACAAATCAGTCAAGTGAACCCATCGGGACTTGGTGTTAGGAAAGGACAAACCATTACTTATATTTCATATCATCCGCGAACCACTGCCGAATATCGGGCTAATACAATACCACCACCTTAAATTGGAGTTGTCCTCGACTCCGGAATATATCCTCAAGTCTAGATATCTGACGTTCTCTACTCCTGATGAGACAAGTACCTAGATCAACCTCATCCAACGTACCTTACCACCTACGGCATGTGACCCATCGCCGGCTCGGATACCATTTGTAATTACCCGACTCTCCACCGATACTGTCCCCACTTAGCCACTGTGTTTATCCGGCAGTGTGGGATTTTTAACGGCACTACTGCGATCATCCAGCAACATCTTCCTGAGAGGTTACCCATCCTATGACTACTACCGGCCGAGCACTCTAAACTGAGAAGTTTTTTCCACACAAATCAGTCAAGTGAACCCATCAGGCCTCGGTGTTAGGAAAGTACAAACCTTACTTATATTCCATATCATCGGCGAACCGCTGGCGAATATCGAGGTATTACAAGAACAATCTTAAATCGATCAGTAAATAAAAGTTTTGGATATCTATCTTGATGAATCAAAAAGTCTGGACGAAGAGAACTTTGCAATTTCTGTCTATCTTGTTCCTGAAAAAGATTACTAAAACCTCGATAACATAATGAATATGATCAGGATACTCGAATTATCAAGGTAATGATCGTCGGACCTATCTTCACGAATCCTTAAGTGAAGTTTGTAAGTTGTAAACTTAATTATATTTCTAAGTGACAAACCTAAGTTCATAGAGTACGAATCTAGCAAACAACTAAGACAAATAAGTGTCTGGGATTGATTTTCCTAGTTGTTTGAGTCTATCTATTTATAGACTTCTAAGTCTATGGTTGCTTAAAATTCAAGCTAAGAGAACTTGAGATTCAAGCAAACACTTTCTATGTTTAGATGAAAATCTTATTAGAAGTTCATGTAAGTGTTGATGGTGGATTTTTGACAAAGGTTAAAAAAATCATTTTGGGTGACTTTTCATGCTATCGGTAAAATGGTAATTTTAAACTACGGGAGTAATACGGTCATTTTATAATTTAACGTGAAAAGTCACATTCATCAAATTTTTGACTAAGGGAAAAATGATCATTTTATGAAAAATTCTGGAACAAGGGCAAAATTATCATTTTACGGAAAATTGGGTGAAAAGGGCAAAATGGTTATTTTGGGATTTCCTCGAAATTTCCCTCAATACTTAATTGTCAAAAGGTTTTAGTGCTATGTCCCTCATATGAACTCCTAAAAACATTAAATTCTTTAATTTTACTAGATTTCATGAGAAGACTCAAATTCATGTGAAGATATGAATTTCTCTATTTTTGCTCAATTTTGCATAAAGCATAGTTTCTTTACTCCTATTGGTCAAAAGCTAGCTTGCCAAAGCATGGAGTGAAGACCTCCCATGATTGGTTGCAATAAAACCCTAATCATGGTTGATAAACAAACAAATTTGGAATTAGGGTTAACCGTAACTGTCTAGGTCAGTCACAGATTGGGTTAGGCCGCGCCACTTGGTCGGCCAATATGGCAGGTCTTTCGCCTCCCAGGAACGACCAATCAGATCTCACGGTGATTACATGTTGCCCCTCTTTTATTCCAACCAATCAGGTCTCACGGTGACAACTTGTCGCCCCTCTTTCATTCCGATAAATCAGGTAAAGCTTACCTGACAAGCTCCCAATGGCCGGACAATCTGACAAGACTTGCGCCTCTTATGACCGACCAATCAGGTCTCATGAAGCTAACATATCGATCATTTTATATTTCAACCAATCAGAATGTTCAAAGCTTACCTGACAAGATCCCAATGGCCGGCCAATCTGACAAGCCTTGCGCCTCTTATGACCGACCAATCAGGTCTCACGAAGCTCACATATCGACCCTTTTCTATTTTAACCAATTAGAATGCTCGAAGCTTACCTGACAATCTCCCAATGTCCGACCACTCATATCTCCTCAAGCAATCCGGACAGCTGGGAGCAATTGGTAAAAAAAATTATGTATGATCTATATGCCAAAAGTTTTGTATAGTTGTCTACTAAAAATTCGTATCCCTTATGAGTTTTTACTGTCGGGCTGTTTCACCTCCTAAACGAGCTTAAAACCTAAATCTTCTCGTGGAAAAGGATAGGAAATTCTCTCCTGATCAGAATGATGCGGTCAACCATCAAACTCTGAGTTCGTATGAAAATCTATAACAGTTTTAGTGAAGTGTCTCACATATGAATTTTATTACTAAGAAATTGCATGAATTTATTCATACATTAACATAAACTTTTATTCACTCTTTCTTCAAGAGGTGTGTTAATCCTACTACATACATATACGTGACTACTTCTATATTCATATATCTTTTTTCTCCACTCTTTTATGACCACCCATCACCTCTCGTTCAAATCATGAAAAGCGGTGCTTGACTTACTCAATAACCACATTCGACATCACTTGTTCATCCAAGCATGTCAATATTGATTAACACATATGAACTCTACAATTTGCTAAAGACTCTCAAAACTGTGACATGACATACTCTTACAACTTGTTAGCCTCATCAGTTAGGTGTGAAGAGTCATGCAAGACAACCTAGTCATGCCGGTAAACCTTAGTTATGCAGATAAAATGTAGTCATTCAGGTAATCCCTACTCATGCAGGTTAAACTAGTCATACAAGTTAAATTTACAACAAAGTAGTATTTTCTACCAAAACACTCGAGACATCAACAATGTCACAAATGGGGGGATGCTTTTTAGGGTATTGGTTTGGCGGTCTACGACATGCGATGTAGCAATACACCCATTAAAAAGTTTCAGGAGATGCGGAAAGTTGACAAGTGAAGGAGTAGTGGATGTACAACCGTCCAGTCTTCCATCCATTATAAGGATACGGTTTCATCACTTTCACACGATATCCACCTTCTCACTCCTTTACAACTTCCACTTCCCACGATATTAGGGCGTACATGCATGATTACGCATAAATAGACTTTTATATCTATTTATAAAGATTATATGTTGATAATTCTAAAAAAAAAAAAAAGAGTACAATTAGGATTCGTATAAAATATTGGTTGGTAGCCTAGCGACAAGCTGAGCACCAACACCCTAGCAACAAGTATTCATAATCATCATCACAAGTATCCATAATACACTGAACACACTGCTTATAACCTTCAATCAATTTCTAAATTCTGATACACATTGATACACCTTCACCTCTCACGGAGTCTATCACTCTGATATCAACACTTCCTCTGCCTCCCTCCCTAAGACCAACCCTTCTTCTTCCTTTGTGACCGAAGCAAGAATGGAACAACCATTTCTTGGTTTAGTCTAGGATTGTACAAATTGATCTCTTGAATTTAAAGTAATCTTGTGCAATTCAGTCGTCTAGGGTTTAGACTCGTTTCTCATCAACCTACCCCATTTTACTATTTTCAGTAGAATTAGTTTTTCCATACAACATTAAGCATGTGAGAATTTTGTCTTGGAATTACATGGAAGATTATACACTATAGTTCATAGTACTGGAATCGTGTATAATGATAGTTCATGACAAGTAAGCCTTAAGCATACTCATTTCATTAAACACTTAAGACTTGAATCATGATGCACATACACAGGGTGTTTTAGTGATCAAAAGATATCTTAGAAGTGTTCACGAGAGTTGTAGTAGTACTAAACGTATTTGTAAAAATAGTTCATGAGCATCTGCTAATTTGTACTGGGTAGGTATGCGAGGGTACGCGTACCTACTTACCATTTCTTGAATTTAGGTGGCCAAAGTACGTGTATTTGGTATGCGTACCGTAAGGATATTCACGAACTTAGGCTCTTGAGGTATGCGTACTGTGTATGCATATCTCTCCTCATTCACGAATTCAGAACACCATGATACGCGTACTGGGTATGCGTACCTACCAATATTTTGGAATTTCAGATATCCATAGTACGTGAACTGGGTATGTGTACCTATACTGAATCCAGATTATAGTATCTCTAGAAACTATCTTTTTGATGTTTGAAACATTCCCAATGGTCATAAATATAAATATCATTACTCGAACAATTTTCAAATGATCCGCCAACATAGTTCTTGAACAACAAATCGTATCGAACTAAGATTGCTAATGCATCCATTATTTGAATCGTATTTCGAGATGTTTAACAAGACAAGCTTGACTCAATTTTTTTTTGGCAATATTGAATCTACTAGAAGTCATACGACATAGTCTCAAATAGATAAAATGGTAATATTTTTAAGTAAATAAAATGGTTCTTCAAATGCCTCTTCGTAGATGTAGTTTTCCAAATGACTCTTTTTGATATTTAGTCTTCAATCTTGGAGGTTTATTCACTAATGTATGATGCTCAACTACCATACTCTAATTCTAGTCTGAGACTTGACTTAAGTAGACTATAAATCAAGATATAGTTTTCTGCATCCAACATTCACCACAAACTTAGAGATAACAAAACCTGCGAGTTCGACCGAGCAATGCTCTAACACTTACACCTAGTTCTTCAAAAATCACCCTAGTACCTCCTCATTTTTCTACCCACAATATAGTTAACCCCTAAAATCCAATTAACATCCCAATGACTACCGATGAACTTAATGGGAGAAAAAGAATGAGACCTTGGTGTAACAAAAAAATTGGGTCTGGGAATTTTCGTAAAAGACTATTCATGATTCAAGTTATTCGAGACATAATAATGAAGGTGGTGATTTTATCGACCAAAATGATGGGACACTAGGATAATTTTTGAACATTAATTCAGTTAAAAGGTAACAAGAAAGGTAGATTGCAGCCTATTTCGATTGGACGATTGGAAGTGATGGTGACATCATGTGAAAAGCTAATTAATTTCAGCAAGTGTTTCCACCCTTGGTTAAGCTTACATGGAATTGATGTGCTAGTTGATCTTTATGTTTTAGATCTTGAGGGTTACCATCCTGTCTTGGGAAATCAATTGATGAGTACAGTATATGACTAATCTTTTGCGGTTATTCAAAATTTCATATGAAAATTATTGTGGATGGAAATGAGGTATTTCTGCAAGGTCTATCACTATGCAAAAATTTGGTTGTTAATAATGCAAATGTCCGACTTGTATTAATTACGGGAAAAAAATAATATATTTCTGCAATTATATTCATCAACAACCGCGTCAGCTAACTCTTCTCATCGTCTTAATGCACAAGTATAAGGTATCCTTGATAAATATCAAATAGTGTAAGGTGAACCTCAAGGACTTTCCCAAAATGTGGTCAAGACTATAAATTTTAATTGTATCATGGGATAAACTTTTCTTCGTGAATCGTATCATTATCCTGATTTATACGGAAAAAAAAGTTGGTGAATGAGATACTATCAACAAAGGTTATATACGCTTGTGCAACACCCATCACCGTTGATATTAGTTGAGAATCATGATGTTTTTTTTTACGGATGTTTGTGGACTATAGATCTCTAAAAAAATCACAACTAAGGATAAATTTCATATCCCGATGATTGACGAGCTATTCTTTTGTAATATGGTGGATTGTCTGGCTTGATAACATAGGTTGTTTCAAGGAAAATATAAGACCATATATCATGATGAGTTCAAGCACCATATCAGCTGGGCTCTAGATTATTAGATGTGTGAGGTCTAAGCCAAGAAAAACATGCGCAACAAAAAGCTCTAAGAAATTAATAATTTGGTTTTGCACGATAAAGTAATTCAAACAGTATAGAGAAAGAAAGAAAAGCATTCGGTAATCTATTAGTAATAAAATTAGTAGTCTAAAAGGCCTCTACCCAAAAATAATGAGATAAGTTGGACAGAAATAGAAGAGTCCTACCTAAATCAACTAAATGCGTATGTTTTGATTGAACTACTCCATTCTGCTCTGTAGTCTGAGGAGAATTGATGTGAGATACCTGAATTGTCAAGAACATATTAAGTTCATTGCGATTGAACTCTCAACCACCATTGGACCTTATAACTTTGATAGTACAATTGAATTTATTTTCGACTTGTAATTTTAAAGAACTGGAAATGGTTATAAAACCTAACTTTTTATTCATTTGAAATGTCCAAAAATATTTGATACAAATAGTATAGTTGTGGAGGAAACAAACTAACAAAAATTAAGGTGCATGTATGTTATGAAATCAGAGATATTCCCATTAAAATCTATATATTATCATGAATATAAAATAATGCTAATAAATTGTTGATAATTAACAAATTTGTATAAAAATAAGCATATATACCATTGAAATGATCCAAATACATTTGTATTAGTACATAACAAACCTTGAACATAAACATGGGGAAGATAAATTAAGAAATAGAGAGCGCCTGCTATGGCTACGTGAATCGGGAGCATGACTCGGTCCACATCGATTTCCTGATAAGCAATTTATCCACCGCTCCTTACTTTTGCAAGTCGTTTTCTCCACAATATGGTTAAGGTTTTCTAGTCTTTCAAGTTTTTAGTTCTCCCACCTAGTTTTCTTTTTATCTAAAGCTGTTTTTTCCCAAGTTTTCTTCCTAAGTTCGTTATCCTTAAGTTGACACTATGCACTGATTCTCTTAGTGCTCATTAGCAACCTCCTATTCTCTAAACCTCTTCTCAGTGTCTATTCGCTTTGAGTTGTTTTACTCCAAATCTTTCAAGTTATCTTCTCTACTATTTTCTTCAGTAGTATTGTTCTTCCTCATATGGTTACTCTTTTGAATTGTTTCAGTTCATGTTCTTGAAAATATTTTTTCGCCCTTTTTGCTGGTAGCTCTCTATTTAACGTAATTTGTAGCTTGTCTGGTTGGTCCTGACCTCTGCGGATACATCTGTCCAAAAAAGTTTGGTCATTCCAGTTTATTGATGTCTCTTTAAGCTTTTATTTTGCAGGTACATTTCCTTATTTGACTCTTCACTTGATTGATTGCTTCAACTGTAATCCTCAGTACGTGTCTCCCTCCTTAATATCCATTCGGTAATGATATTCACAGTTCCACCCATAACCAATCCTCAATTTCAGTCAAAACCTCATCTGTCACAACTTATCTCAAGGTTTGATGTAGACTACACTGTTGCATACTTCAGATTAAATGAGCCCATTTGTATCTCGAACCCGTCTCACCCTCAGTTCCACTGTTCAGTGTCAGTAAACCCTTTGAATATGAAGAATTACTATGGAATTTTATTATTTATACTCATAGTCTCATGCTTACCGTGTTCAGTGGGAGTAAATCTCGAGAATCGGTTAAGAAAAAGACTTCACTTACTGGAAGTCATGATCTGGTCCATTAGATTTATAAAAGACATACTGAAATCTCTGATGCAAAATTTATGTAACTCTAGTATTTTTCACCCAAAATTGGAAAAACCAACCCTCAATGTTGATCAAGTCATGGAAGAAAAGATGCAATCAAAATTATCTCTGCAAAATATTCTGGTTATATCCTCTGAAGATAGGGAAGAAAAAAACAGCAAGGAAATTGTAAATTTATAATCATTGGAAAAATCTACTCAAATAAATTCTTTAGAGCTGAGGCAATAAGAAAGGAACTAAAAGTATACTAATGGTAACTCAAATATGAACCAGAGGATCTCATAATAGGCATACCAATAGAAGAAAATAGATTAGTGTTGAGTTTCAACACTCACAATGATGCACAAAGAGCCAGGGAATCATCTTCAGCAAAATTCCGTAAGTTTCTTCTGCTGCTAAAACTATATCATCAGAGTATTCATCCTTTCCTGGTGGACATGACATCACAAGTGTGGTTGGTCATCATCCTTAACCTCCTACCGGAAAAATAGTACTATAAAATCCTCCACCAGATTACAAGTACACTCGAAGGAGCTTTCTTGCACATTCAACTTCCGCGAGACACAAACTACACTTAGAATAATCTAAGGGTGAAGATAGTGATAAGTGTGAACCAACCTCTCTGTGTTAATCTTACTTTTGACTTACAGGAGAACGGAAAGTTCACAGTCAAGTTCTTTTATGTTGGGCTACCCAAAATCTGGGACGTTTGCAGGATAATTAATCATCCAGAGATACTGTACTACATCGATGACATAAAAAGTACATCAACAACATCATCAACGTCCGATCCTATCACCTGAAAAATTACATTCTCAACACCACCCCCACCCCGGCTATTATCTCAACTAATACCTTCAGCTCCCCGAGAGATAGCTTTTCTTCTTTGGTTTATCTTAATGACCCTGATCCACCTATCCTGCATGGTTCCGGTTCAACTTTTAATGAAGCTAGAGAAGTAGAAACAAACATAGTCCTATACTCCCATAAATCTCTTAAAAGAGAAGTTACCCCATCCACAAGTCGTAGTCCAAAACCTAAACATAAAAGGAGCTCAGAAGAATGGTGGATACTATCAAGATTGAATCAAAACAGAGAGTTTCATTGATTGAGTTTTTAGATAACAAGAATACAATCTATTTGATTTTTTTATTTTGATAATAATTCTTTACAATAAGAAGTAAATATATAGATTTCAAAAGGGAGTAGGTAAGGAATATGTTTTCAACTATGGAAGATTCAACAATGGAGGCTTCAACAATCAACAATGGTGGCTTCAACAATGGAGACTTCAACAACGATGGCTTCAACAATAGTGGTTGTAACTCAACACTCCCGCTCAAGCTGGTGCATATATATCGCTCATGCCTAGCTTGCTAACAAACTTCAGAAACACCTTACTCGGAACTGCTTTAGTTAAAATATCAGCTACTTGATCTTCCGATCTAATTCTAGGTAACTCCACGATCTCATTTTCCAACTTCTCTTTAATGAAAAACTTATCTATATCCACATGTTTTGTGCGATCATGATGAACTGGATTATGTGCAATATCACACGCCGCTTTGTTATCACAGTACACACGAATTGGTTTCCTAGGTGGATACCCCAATTCAGTTAGCAGACGTTTTAACCACATCACTTCACAGATACCCAGCGCCATACCTCTCCATTCAGCCTCTGCACTTGATCGTGAAATAACTCCTTGTTTTTTGCTTCTCCATGTAACAAGATTACCCCCAACGAAGGTAAAATATCCTGAAGTAGACCTCATATCATCGTATGACCCACCATAGTCAGAATCAGTATATGCGTCCATACTTTTGAAGTCTTTACCTCTTTTAAACAAGATCCCTTTTCCTGGAGAGACTTCAGGTATCTTAGGATTCGCATTACCACATTCATATATGTTTCTCCAAGATTATGCATGAATTGACTAACAATACTCAATGCATATGCAAGATCAGGTCTTGTATGTGCCAAGTACATTAGTCTACCCATGAGGCTTTGGTATCTTCCTTTATCAACAGGTACTTGGTTGACATCCAAACATAATTTTAAACCTGGATCTACTGGTGTATCTACAGGTTGACACGCTATCATACCTGTTTCCTCCAACAAATCAAGGGCATATTTTCTCTGTGACAAGAAGATTCATTCTGTTGATCGAGATACTTCAATTCCAAGGAAGTATTTTAAAGAACCAAGATATTTTATCTGAAATTCACTTGATAGATAATTTTGGAGAGCCTTTCTTTCTTCCGGACCATCTCTCGTAACTATCATGTCATCTACGTATATGATTAGAGCTGTAATCTTACCTCGATTTGTCTTTAAGAATAAAGTATGATCTGAATTTGCCTGGCGATAACCAAATTCTCTCATAGACTTAGTAAATCTTCCAAACCACGCTCTCGGAGATTGTTTCAGACCGTACAATGACTTGTTTAACCTGCAAACTTTTCCGTTATGCAACTCTGACACCATCATTCCTGGAGGAATCTACATATACACTTCTTCGGACAAATCTCCATGTAAAAAGGCGTTCTTGACATCAAACTATTGCAATGGCCAACCCAAATTTGCTGCAAGAGACAACAAGACTCGCACTGTATTAATTTTAGATACAGGTGCGAATGTCTCATTATAATCTACACCATAAGTCTGGATATACCCTTTAGCAACCAATCTTGCCTTAAAGCGTTCAATTTCACCATTTGCCTTGTATTTAACTGTAAAAACCCAGCGACATCCCATGGCTTTCTTTCCTTATGGACATTCCACCATGTCCCAAGTATTATTTTCTTGTAAGGATTTCATATCCTCGATCATAGCTTCCCTTCATTTTGGATCAGATAATGCTTCCTGCATGTTGTTAGGAATAACTACAGTAGATAATTGATTCACAAATGACTTATTTGATTCGGTCATACGGTGATTAGAGACCTAATTACTCATGGGATATTTAGTTTTTGATGAAATATCAAGTTCATACATGGTTCTAGGAATACCTCTATTGCGACGTTCTGGCAAGTTTTCCTTTGCAGGTTCAAGAACATCTTCAGCGAACGGTTGGTGATCCATCGTTGGTTTCTGATCCATCTGCATTATCTTCTTCAACTTTATTTATAGCTTCAATTTCACCATCCGCGTTAATTTCTTCCTCACTAACTTTCTGTTCTTTTAGAATTTCTATCACAACATCTTCGATTATGTCTTTTTCATAGTTAAGAGTCTGAATTTCTTTTTCATACTCCCCCTGAAGTTCAGACCTCGAGTAATACATCACGTGTTCGTGAAACTTAATATCCACTGTGATGTACATTTGTTTAGTTGGAGGATGGTAGCACATATATCCTTTATGACTTGCAGCATATCCTACGAAGACACATCTTAAAGCTCGGGGAGATAACTTGCTCCGTTGGTTCTTGTGTAAGTGCACAAAAACTACACAACCAAATATGCGTGGAGGCAAGTTTGGAACTATTGGTGAAACTATTGCCTCACTGAGAGCTTGAAAAGGTGTCTGAAAAACGAAAGTGCTGGAAGGTGTACGGTTAATCACATATGCTGCAGAGGCAAGAGGTTCACCCAAATAAGTTAACGGCATATGAGCTGATATTAATAAATCGTGCACAATTTCAAGCAAGTGATGGTTTTTCCTTTCAGCTACCCCATTATGTTGAGGAGTATTGGGACAAGTTGTATGATGAACAATACCACATTTTCTTAAATAATGTTGAAAATCAGTACTTAAATATTCTCCTCCGTTGTCACTTTGAAGAACTTGAATCTTTGTATTGTATTGTGTGTTGACTACCTTATGAAACCTCTGAAATAAATTATTCACTTCATCTTTTGATTTCATCAAGCAAACCCAATGTCATCCTAGTGCAATCATCAATAAAGGTGACGAACCATCGTGCGCTACCAAGAGTGTTAACTTTAGACGGCCCCCAAACATCAGAATGAATAATCATAAATGGAATAGGATTTTTATTTAAACTTGATTGAAATGAAGTACGATGGCTTTTAGCTAGTTCACATTCTTCACATTGAAAACTGGAAACATAAATCTTTGAAAATAAACTAGTAAATAGCCTTTTTAAGTAGCTAAAAGAAGCATGCCCTAACCGTCAATGCGATAACCAAATTTGTGATTTCTCCTTCTCCCACCGAGTACCATTCACAACTAAAGCATTAGATAATCTTTCTGAACTTTTTGACGCCAAATCTATATAGTATAGCTTTCCTCTTCTAACCCTAAAACCAATCGTCCGCCGTGTTCGAATGTCCTTAAACACACAAGAATTAGGCCAAAAGATAACAACACAATGTAAGGCTTTAGTAATTTGGGAAACTGATAATAGATTATAATTTAGAGAGGGAACGACTAAAACGGAATCTAGACTCAACGTATCAGTAAGATTTAATGATTGTTCTCCAATTACTGGAGCCAAAGATCCATCTGTTGTGCAAACAGAGTTGTGTATGGATGTTTTAAGAGGAGAAACCTGTCTGGAATCAAAAGTCATATGGTATGTGCAACCCGAATCAATTATCCATGAGATATTAGGAACAACTTGGGAAATATTAAAAACCTTACCATTGGTTATTTCCATAGCGGAGGTTAGATTGTTAACCACATGTGCTGCTGCAGCGGAATTCTTTTTCTTAGGATCGCGTTTATCCCACCAATCTGGATACCCGACAATCTCAAAGCAGTTGTCTTTGGTATGACCACATTTATTGCAATGAGTGCAAGTGGCAGACTTATCTTTAATGTTGTATTGACGACGGGTTGACATTGCAGAGGTTTCAACTTCAGTTCCTTTGTTCATTGTAGTATGCCGGACGGATTCACGTCGAACCAAAGCATAACAAGGTTCTAATTCAGGTATGAGATCCTTCCTTAGAATTTCCCAACGTATTTGTTCAAATTCACTGTCTAACCCAGCAAGAAAAATATGCACCCTCATACGTTGAACTGATTTTCGATATAGTTCAACATCTTTTTTATTTTCCACAATCACCTTATCACGGTGATCTAGCTCACTGAAGATTTCTACTAATTCCCCATAATAGACCGGGAGTGCCCTACCATTTTGCCTGGCAGAGAAAGCCCTTTGATTTAAGATATAAATTTGTAGTTCATCTACTCCATCATAGAAAGCCTTAGAAACAACATCCCAGATCTCACGAGCAGTAGGTAAACGAATATATCGTTTCATTATTTCTGGTGACATAGACATTTATAGCCATCTCCTGACCTTTTGATTGTCTGCGCACCACTTATCATACTTATCATCATTTTTAGATAGAACTGGAGACGTACCGCGAATAAAGGAGAGCTTCTCCTTCTCAGCAATATGCATCTCAATGATTTGAGACCACAGATCATAATTTGATTCATCCAAAGTAATTCCTGCCTTGAACGATGACCCATCGGATTCGAAAATAATTTTGTCGGAAGGTATTGTGTTATTAGGAGTTTCTGCATCTGAATTTCCCATGGTTTAACACTAGATACAATGATCCTTCTCCTTGCTCTGATACCATATCAAGATTGAATCAAAACAAAGAGTTTCATTGATTGAGTTTTTAGACAACAAGAATACAATCTATTTGATTTTTTTTTGATAATAATTCTTTACAATAAGAAGTGAATATATAGATTACAAAAGGGAGTAGGTAAGGAATAAGGTTTCAAACCACCCACTAACAAAGTTCCTTCTTTCACTTTCAAAAACCAACCTCCAATCATGAGACAAACCTACCCCACCTCAGGTTTCACTTTCTCTAATGACTTTGTTATTGAATACTTTACCCTTCCAAACCAAATTCAAAGAAATGACCCATCTCACCCCCAATCTTTCACCTTCATTCCAACACCACCAAGATTTTTTGATGACCCCCTAAAGAGCTTCAAACATAAAAAAAAAAACATCTTCTCCACCACCAAAACTCCCGAAAAATTCTAAGAACCAATCTATTAAACTAGAAATCCTCACAGGGAAAGCTATGAAAACTCTAAATAGCCTGATTGTTCCATCAAACTTAGTTTATCCAACTGACTCAGAACTGGGAACAAACACACTCTTAGCTAAAATAGAGTTTCACAATAGAAGGGGTCCCAAAAAAGCTGCTGGAAAATAAGCCAAAACATGAAGTTTTTCCGTCAATCAAAACCACTCCACTTGGTTTGTTGGTTAATGAACATGAGAGGTCTCTTAAGTGAGGGGCCGAGGGAGAATTTTTCTTAAGTGAAAAAAAGTAGGGGGAAGTGAAAAAAAGTTGGGGATTTTTTTTTTTTTGGTGAAATTAATAAACCATAAATAATTAATGTTTAGCACTCTAATGGAAACAATAAGCTTTGTAATTAGTAAAAAACGATTATAAATTAATAAATAATTATGATTATAATTAATTAATGAAAGTGATGAAGTTTTATAAGAACGCGCAATTGGGGGATACAAATTACTTCCCCCAACCTATGATTTCTGCTAAGGGGTGACCATTTGATATGAAAGTACTAAAATACCCTTTGGTTAATTAAAAAACTTTATAAAAAGAATGTTATACCCTTTCCCCTAAAACTTTAAAATCAAAAACCAAAATCTTATATCCACCAATTCTTATAAATCAGTACCGGCACTCCCTTAGGTTTATGTTTTTCAAAAAAAAAAATTCATAATTCTTCAACCGTTCTTTGTCGATTCAAAAAAAAATCATCGATTAACCTAACCGAATCATAACAATGCCTCCACGAAAGAAACCAAAAGCCCCATCGACAATCAATCGGTGAAGAGAAATTAAAACAAAGACTTGCTAAGATTGCTCAAGAGCAAGAAGAAGAAGACGCAACGCTCTCGGACAATCAACCGCTCGTAAAGATGGCTTCTGTGAGAAGGTAGGTGATTTTAAACTCAATTATGAGTGTTTGAATCGATTTATAGCAATGGGTTTAGGTTAGAATCGCGAAACCTGAACAAAACAGTTGAGTTTCAGTAGATTCCGATATTGAATTGTGTATGAATATTATGCCGGTTTTTAGTTACGGCATTCCATCTAGGTTGAATTCAGTGCCGGTATTGAGTTACGGCTTAGATGTTATGATGAATGCAATGCCGGTTTCAAACCCTGAAACTCAATGTTATGTACCGGCATAAAAATTGTGTTGAATATTATGTCTATTGTGTATTACAGCATTCCTTTTTGATAATTCACGTATATGCCGGTAGTAAACTAAAACTTATAGGAACACTAAAGAATTTTTCACCAGTTCCGGCATGCATTGTTGGTTGCATTGTATGCCGGTACTCAGTTACAGCATACTATTGATTTATTTTTATAGTGCCGGTAGTATTCTTTTGGTATCCAGGAGAATTACATATGTCTACAGGCATTATCGAAAGTTAATAGTTATTGCCAAAACAACATATCGGCGTGGATTGTTTAAGTGAATCTATGCCGGTACTGATACTAAAAATGAGATATCTTATATTCATTTTGAGTCCTTATGATATAGATCAAAAGCTAAGGAAGCTAAGAAAATAAAAAGTAAAGATGATGTGACTAAGAGAAGGAGGAAGGACGGTCTTGATACTCCCCAAACTATGCCTCCCCGTGGGAAAAGATGAAGGTCGCAAAAAGCGTTTGGGGGCTGATTGTAGAGGGATAACTTGGGAGAGTGGTGGTGACCATAGTCGACTTATAATCAATGAACCTACTACAACAGTTGAGCACTATGAGCAATATGAAGAGGAAAGTGAGGAGGGAGATAATGAGGTCATCCAAGTCAATTTACAAGCCAAAGCGAAGTTGGTGGGCCAAGTCAACAACTGACACAAGGCAAGGGCAATGTAAAAGTTAAAGGTTCCCACCTTCCTCATGTTGATGACATGATTCCTGACCTTGATGGTGGTAGAATTTGGGGTGAAGCTCAAGATACGATAATTATATTTGGCTACAAGCACTCGTGGGCTCGCACTATCTATCAAACATATGTAAGAATTTTTTAATCTTGTGCATATGTATTATTGTGTATTTATGTAAAATCTTTTAACCGTACTATCTCGTAATGGTAGGATTACAAAAAGGTTGTGCGTGTTTGCCGAAACCAAGCTGCGTCCGATTAGGATTTATCTTTGGAATGTGAAGAGGTCCAAACATTAGTAAGAGATCCTGGTTTATATGCTTTGGTTGAAAATTATGTGAAGTGTGATGCTATGACAGTCAATTGCTTTATCGAAAGGTATCATGACGAAACTGATACCATGCACTTCCCATTTGGGGAGATGACCTTGATCCCGGATGATGCTTAGAACATTTTAGGCTTGAATGTTATTGGAAAATCAATAGCATAAGGAGGTCATTGTCCAGACCTATAATGGTCAAAGTTTCACGCTTTGACTAACAAGCTGTCGGGTTGGGACTACAAAACTTTTGTTTGAAGCTTCTATGTATCAAAGTGTAGTACGACAAAGACAATCAAGCTGACTCTGCTTAAGACGAAGTTTGAAAAAACGCAGGAAAGAGGTTTGGATGATGGATGGGACCCTGCACAGATTCGTTATACAGCTGCTGTGTAACTTTTATTCATCTTGGGCACTAAGGTATTCCCAGAAACTAGTGGAAACAAGGTTAGCGGAAGCCTCATTCAATACTTGGATCAGTTGGAAGAGGTCTTTATCTATTCTTGGGGCACCGTGGTAATGGCACATTTGATGACGGAGATTAGAATGACCTCTAATGCTGTTACAAACCAATTTTTCGGGAATTTCACTCTGCTCCAGGTAATATGGTTTTTAAACTTATGTTCTTATGTATATTGTTCACATATATTGTACCTTTTTTATGAACTCGGAAACAAAATTTACTGCTTCTTATATGTATCATTCCACATTGGTATATGTGTGGGCTTATGAACACTTCCCAACATTGTTCAAGGACTACCCCTGCTTGAAGATTATAGACCTTCCTGAACCTGATGCGCCTAGAGCTAAGAGATACCAGTTCAATAATACTCCGAAGCCCGGTAAAAATGGTCGACTTATAGATATGAGATTGGCGCTGGACACGATGACCACCAAACACGTTGTGTTTGACCCTTACAAGGAGGCTAGAGAAAATCGCCAAATTTTGAGGTATCCGAACGTTGCATTCTACAATGGTTTGTTGTTCCACCCAAAGGGATACATCATGGCCAATCCTCGACGTGTGATGCGTCAAATTGGATATAACCAATTACATGGCTTCATGACAACCTCTACTTCAAGGTACATTCTTGACTTGGGTGAGTCCATTACAAGTCCCTCAAAGTTGAGGGTAGTGTATGATCCAGTTCCAGAACCAACACATTGGAGGGATAGGGAAGAGTGATGATGTGACAGTCAATTGCTTCTTGGTGGCTCAATGATGGTACCTTTGGCGGCCTACCCATTTTATTTCGAACCTCCGCTACATCGACTATGGGTGTGGCTTCGAAATGCTCACCTTGTTGTTCTTGGTAGATTGATGTTGGTACCTTTGGCGCCTTACCCCTTTTCTTTGGAACCTCCAATCTATCGACTGTTGGCGTGGATACCGAATCCGTCGTTTGTTGTTGACTTGATAGTGGTTCCTTTCTAGGCCTACCCCTCTTGTTTTCAACTGGGGCTTCCGCGAACCTTGCTTCCGAAATCTCACGTCCGGTTAGATCTCGTTTCTTACTTGACGCGAGTTCTTATTCACGTTGAGTTATTTATTTCAATTATTTCCTTTGTTTTCTCCTAGACGTTTTAGTTTGAGGTCTACTGGGAGGATCTCCCTTTGTTGGATCTTCACTTTGTGCTATCCATGGCCGTGTAATTAGCCTTAGTTGGCTCAACAAGACTTTCCGGCCAACCGAGGTGCCACGTGAGTACACCTCCAAGAATTCCTTTGTTTCGTTCGTATCCCATGGTGATTGTCCAAAATCTGATGTAGGGGGAGGGTCGAAAGATAGTTACTTCCAAAAAGTACTTCACAAGCATATGGTAACACGGAATCCCCAATGAAGATATGTTGGGACGAATACACACATCACCTGGTTTTCCATGGTTTATCTCATATTTCATTTGTCTGATCATATGTTTTATTGCACATTGAAAGACATTGAATTATATTCCTTGCAGCAACTTACCATAGCGAATAAATGAAGTCATCCTTTCCATTGAGCTTTTCTCAAAATCCTTCTTGATCTGGTCGATATCACTCTTAAAGTATTACTACATTGCCTCGGCGACCGTAACCACGTTGCCTTGGCCGGGATGGATGAGATATTTAAATCTCCCATGAGCGGACTCCGATGCACTAGTTGTTTTATTCTTGTAGTGTCTATACCGGTTTGTCCATGCACGCACAAATTTTTCCTTGAACTTATCTAACCATTGAATTCGACAATACCAGACGGAGGTCGGATATACCTCGTTCCAATCTACAATAAACTTGTCCAACCTATGTTCGTACATATC
This sequence comes from Papaver bracteatum, assembly GCA_023529315.1. NCBI lineage: Eukaryota > Viridiplantae > Streptophyta > Magnoliopsida > Ranunculales > Papaveraceae > Papaver > Papaver bracteatum. The sequence goes on from JAJJWX010001777.1 coordinate 549,744, forward strand.
CTCGGTAAGGGACCAATAAAGTTTGTCCCAATCTCTTAGAAATTACAACCACTTTTTATGATTTTCCGCATGTTCTTGCTCCACCTGCTCTTTTATCTTGCCTCTCTGATCTTCTTCTTCTTCGGGGGATAGTTTGTTCTTGCGAACATCTTCCTCTAGTTGAACAATCATTCTCTTCTTAATATTCGCCTTGGTGGGTTCAAACAAGTCATGGCAAGTTTTTATGATATTTTTACGTATATGATACGTACATAGGAAATTTTGTGCGTCCGGGAAGACGTAGGATATTGCATTCATTAAGGCGCCTTGTTGATCGGTTATGATGACCCTCTGTAGTTTATTTTCCCGGAAGAATAATTTCAATTGTCGTAATACCCAATGATAATTATAGTCCTTATAGTTTTCCATTAAACACCAAGCCAATGTGAATGTTACCTTGTCTGATGTTTGCCCCACGATGTTGAACAACAACATATTGTATTTTTTTTGTCATGTAGGTGCAATCCATCAAAAGAACACCACAACATGTATTATCCAATTGTGAAAGCAAAGGATGCGAAATAAATATTTGAAGGGGATTCTTTTCCGGCTCTCTTTTAATGATACACGTGTAGTTGTGATCCCAAACTATCTTCTCAAATTCTTACATAACGCTCCTCCCTTCCCATTCCACCCTTCTAATTGTTGCTTGTGCGTTATAAATCGTACTTAGGGAAGACACATTGCTCTTATACTTTTCCTTGAAGCCTCTAATAATTTGTCTCGGTTTGATAAGTGCTTTGGTCAGACTTTTACATCCTCCAATTCATGAGGTTTTAGCTTCGCAACTACGGAGTGACCAACATAATATTTTGGATCCCGGTGGTTATGACACCTGAACGAAACCGCATAAACCCATTCCATGTTCATGTCATTTAGATGGAATACAAGCTTAAAGGGGCAATTATCCTTCCTCGTACGAGTCTTGTATACCTTATTAGTCTTCTTTGGATATACATAACCCTTTCTCTTGTGGCTATTCTTCTCCTTGTATTGCCCACTTCTCTCCCAAACCATCTCAAAACAAGTTGATTTTCCTTGGGTATTCCCCACCAACGCACACCTGTTCTTAAGAGCCGTCTCTTTAGCCCAAGCGATTGCTTCCTTTGGATCTTTTATTCCCTACACAAGGACAACAACGGGAGATTAGAAGGTTCATTATAGGCAATCCATTAGTAAGGTCAATATACTAGGTGAAAAGTATTCTTTGGTAACATACCAGAGGCATTTTATAGTATTCCGACATATCCCGACCAAGCGGCTTTGCATTTGTTGGATCAATATATGTCACCACCTAAGGATCGAATGAATATTAGTTACAACATAAATTTAAAAGAATGCCGGAACAGTATTCCGGCACTATCGACCTATGTTCCTACATAGTCGAACTAAAACAAAACTGAAGACCAAATTTTAAACCTGTTCTGGCATTCTAGTTACCTATATTTTGTCGCCGGTACATGTTTCCGGCGTAACGTATGATTCATATTCTATGCCGGTATTTAGCTTTGGAATTATTTTAAACTAGAGTTACACGGCGGTACAGAGTTCCCGCGTGGTGTTTAATTAAGTTTTCTATGCCTGTGTTTAGCTTCAGAAGGCTCTGGTTCATGTATGTTTTGATGCAGTACCGGCATAGTCAACTTTGATTTTAACCATGACGGTATCATATTTCGTAGAATATGCCTTGGTAGGTAAAAACTAACTTGTGTACCGGCATAGTTATTTGTTTGAAACCTATGCCGGTTTTGGCTTCGAAATGGGGGATAATGTGCTACCGGCATGATCGTTCAATGAATACTATGCTGGTTTAGTATGTTCCGGCATTGTATTCGTACTTTTACAATGCCAGTACATAGGTTTTTTAGATGAAAAAAATGGCGGGTTCAAAGGAAAAAAAAAATTCAACCTCTCAGCAGCTTTACCTGTGTGTTGGGGATGCTTGTATGTTGTGCAAGTTTACTTTCTTGTGTAGGTTCTTCAAACAACTCTCCTTGCTCGTAAAAATCATCATTCAAGGGTGTTGGTTCCACAAAAACTTGCAATTGTGAGTTGTTATCATTAACCGAAGATTGAAGATATGCTTGTTGTTGTAGTTGAGCTAAATATTCAGCAGCAACAATTCTCTCTTCACAATCATCCTCCATTTTCCACAAATAAAACTTCCCTCCTAATTTTTTTTACCTCATTCTACTCTCAACACTCACCCAAATTCAAATAAAAACACAAACTAATCTTATAACAAATACTTAACATTTTTACTAATTATAATTAAAAACTAATTAGGATTATTGAGGGGTAGATTAGGAATTAAAAAAATATTTGGATAGGGGGTAACCACGAATTTCTATTGGGACACCATTTTTGTCCTGTAGTTGTATCCCACAATTAGATTCAGTATCCCCCAATTGCGCGTTCTTTTATAATTAGTGGATTAATGATTAAAAATGATAAAAATAATGAACTAAAGGTAATATTGTTAAAAGTAAAATTAAATTTGAAATAAATATGTAGATGATAAATTTTAGGGGCAAGTAAAAATTTGGGAGGCAAAATTGGGAGGAAAAATATTGATTGCTAGATAAAAACGTGAGAGGAAAAATTAAATTTGGAAGAAGTAAAATGTTAAAAAAGAAAGAAAAATAAATTAAAGTAAAAAACCCTCAAAATAAAGAATCTTTAATTGGGGATATCAAAACTAATTGGGGGATATGAATTACTTCCCCCAACCCATGGTGTGTGCTAAGGGGTGACTTATGATTATGAAAATACTAAAATACCCTTCCTTCAAAATAAAAATTAAAAACTTAAAATCATAAAACAAAATCATATCCCCCATTTCCATTTCCATCTCCACTTTTTATTATTCTCTTTTAGGGTTAGAGATTTGAAACCCAAATATACCCCATTCCCTTTCAAATTCTAAACTCTCCTCACTCCCTATAAAATTCTCTTCTCCTTCTCTGCCGGCTCCTCACTTTGGGAACGTTTTTTTTTTTTTTTTGATTAATTCGGAAGTGATGAAGACCATGCCGGAATTGATGAAGACCATGCCGGTAGTCAAGTGCCGGCATGCTCGAGAACTTCCCATCAATACCGGTAGTCAAGTGAAAAAAATCAATTTTCTGGATACTTTTCATCCTGTCACAAGATAGAATTTCGGTTGAAAACCATGCCGGTAGTCAAGTGATGGCATGCTCAAGAATTCACTTATTGTGCCGTTACTAGACTAATCAAAACCAGAAAATCGTAATTGATGAAGACCATGCCAGAATTGATGAAGACCATATGCCGGAACATGATACCGCAAGATGCTCGAGAATTTCCTATCAATGCCGGTATTCAAGTGAAAAAAAATTAAAACATTCTGGATACTTTTCATCCTGTTCCGGCATAGAAATTTAAGCAAAATACTATGCCGGAACATGATACCGGCATGCTTGATAATTTCTTGTCAATGCCGGTAGTCAAGTGAAGAAAAAAATCAACATTTTGGATACTTTTCATCCTATTCCTAAGCATAGAAATGTAAGCAAAATACTATGTTTAACAAAATTGGCATGCTCGAAAACTAGATTACCATGACGGTACCTGTTCAAACCCAGAAAAAAATCAACATTATGAAGATCAAAACCAGAATAGTGGCAAACAATTTTTGAAAATTGCCGACAAATGCCGGCATGGTTTTTTGGTTGAATACCATGCCGGCACCGAGCTTTTTCAGCTGCAACAATGGTGGATTCAAAGGAAACAAATCAAATTTTCAACCTCTTAGCAGCAATTCTCTCATCACAATCATCTTCCATTTTCAAAAAAAAAAATTCCACTTATTTTTTTTTCCTCTCCTTCTACTCCTCACTCACACAAATTAAAATCAAAACACACACTAAACTATCCCCCAAATACTTAAGAATATACTAATTATTATTAACTACTAAACATGATTAGTGAGGGCTAGATTAGGAATTAAAAAAAAATTACATAGGGGGTCACCCAGAATTTCTATTGGGACACCGTTTTTGTCCTGTAGCTATATCCCCCAATTAGTTTTGATATCCCCCAATTAAAGATTCAAAATAAAATATAGTAACAAAAACACCACTATTTGCAATGTATGTTAACGTTGAACATACGTTGCTTAATTATTTTTGGAAATTACCGAATTAAAGCAACGTATTTTCAAGTTTGCAATGGATATAGAAGTTGCTACGTAAGAAACTTCCATATCCGTTATAAACCCGAAAAACTAACATTGCAAATTTGCTGAAATGGTGTAGTGAGGAAAATGAAGGAGTTTGTTAATGGAACCGGAAAGATTGGTTCGTTAAGGTTAACTTATTTAAACCAAGTGGAAAGAGGAGGGAAAAAATGACTCACATAACTCTTTGGAGATGGATGAATACCAATTGAACAAGAACATCAACTCTACAGATGAAGCTGAGATTTTAGTAAATCAGAGGGATATATACTTTGTAGTTAAGAAGATTCCTATGGAAAAAGGAAAAGCAAAGATGATTGATGCTATGAAAAACTGCATTGTGAGGAAAATAAATAGAGCTACAACAATAAGGATTGATGAAGACAACAATATATTAAAAAAGGATGGAAAATCAGAAATCACTGAAAAAACCAAAAATGAAGATGCATCAAAACTCCTCTTGCCCCACCAGATGTTCATAACTCCTCCAGTCCCCCAACAGAATCCACCACCACAAGCAAGAAATCACCATAGAGTCACGAAGAAAGGTATACCAATGAAGCGGAAAAGCTTAGCGATAGACAACATGATTAGTAAACTGGAAAATGAAGCCAAAGGCTGTGAAAACAGTAAGTAACAGGGAGAATCATACCAGACCAACTAGGTAAGCTGTGACAGAATGGAAAATTACGCCTGGAGTGCCTGGGCGCGCATGCCATAACTTCTCCGGTGCGCCATGATGATGCTATGATCCGGGCCTTAAAGCTAGGAAAACGCATGTCCATTTTCCCTTGCAGGGATGCTCGTGGAGCATGGTGCATCTAACTCAGCTTCCACACCGTTCCATCTTACCCCTTGTTCTGCAAAGGGTTTAAATCCATTGAGGTTGTGGACGATGCATATTGCATGCATCACTGGCTTCAGAGTATTGTTCAGGCTTAAGGAAAATTCCTAGGACTTAGGCATAAGCCGCTCCAAGCCTATCGCCATTCCCTTGTTTGATTACCAATGTAGCTTACTCTATTTGCCATGTCTAACTCCGCAACTGGAACATATACCAACTCTATGTAGCTTGATAGGTAGTATGAGCATCCACTTGTTGGCATGCAACTAGACTCATCAAATTTGTCCACAATCATCTCTTGCATCGAGATACCGAGCTTAGACAATATGAGGGGCCAATGTGCTGGACCAACAATGTTGCAACTCATTGCGGATGCCTACGTACCCTTCCCTATTCTAAAGGTATCAAGCACATACTGTAGTTTATCGACAAATGGACAAGCAACTTAATCCAACTCGTTTGCAAGGATATGGCCAAGCAATAATGTTAATGGACTAGTCCGTATAGGCCGTTCCGTCAAAATGCATCCAAGTGGTGAATACTTGGTCTGATGCATGGGCTAGTAATTCCTGAGCATCTTATGTCCCTTTGGCAAAGCTATGCAACTATAATTGATGCTTAAGCGCCATTTATACTCTTTTGGCTAAGCTATAAAGCTTACTTGGTGCATGGTCCGCATATGCACCTTCAACCAACTACCCCTCCCTATATATGTTTTAAAGACATTTTTACAACTCAAATTGGGGGAGCAAAAATCATTCATCAATCCCACTTTTACTATTCATGGCCGTTGCCACATATTTCATGAATAACCGACCAAGGTGGATGTACATTCAGTTCTGGCTCACATGCCAGTTCCAATGTCCGACCATGGTGACTGAACATTTCTTGAGCCAGGTCCAGTGAAGGTCCATGATGGTTGTATTTCCGAATTTGGCCCATAGGCCACTCCAATGTCCAGTCGTGATGGTTGTACATTTCAAAGGACAGCCTGCCTCGGCCTGTTGCACCATTGTGGTGCGATATTGGCCATAGGCCAATGACCTGCGTATTGCGCCATTTTGGAGCTACTTTGTTCTAGGCCATCCTCCCAACTGGCCTAATGCATCCTTTGATGCGATATTGACCTTTGGCCAATATAGTTAACAGTTTACACCCTCTTGGTGCCATATTGGCCTTGACCAATATTCTCATGCGATATGCCATTTTTGGCAGCGTATTGGCCTAGGCCAATGACTTGCGTAATGCGTCGTTGTGGCGCTACTTTGTTCTAGGCCAGCCACTCAACTGGTCTGAAGCACCTTTGGTGCGATATTGGATCTAGGCCAATGTTCCTCTTAAGACGCAACGGAGTTTGAGATGAAGCTTCATCTCATGCCACGTTGCATCTTTGTGCACGCCCCATGCTAAAAACACGGGGTGTTATAATAGTCACCCATTTAAAGAATTTCGTCATCGAAATTCAAAACAAAAACTATTGTGGACAATCTCTTCGGTTTGGATTCTTAAACAAAAGTCCCATACCAATTGCTCAGTACTCATAGATTTCTTCAGTTTGTCATGGAGTATCAATTAGGACCTTCTGATCAAACGTCCCATACCGCATACTCAGGAATCCAAAATGAGTTCAGAACGTCACAGAGAATCACAATCGGCCAATTGCCAAAAGGATATCTCAACAAGGTATCCTAAATGTGCATCCCATACTACACACTCAGGAGTCTCTAATGTTCACAAAGTTGGTGCCAACTCAAAGCGAACAGACACTGAGAAGAGGTTAGAGAATAGGAGGTTGCTAATGAGCACTAAGATAATCGGTGCATAGTGTCAACTTAAGGATAACGAACTTAGGAAGAAAACTTGGGGAAAAAATAGCTTTAGACAAAAAGAAAACTGGGTGGGAGAACTAAAAACTTGAAAGACTAGAAAACCTTAACCATATTGTGGAGAAAACGACTTGCAAAAGTAAGGAGCGGTGGATAAATTGCTTATCAGGAAATCGATGTGGACCGAGTCATGCTCCCGATTCACGTAGCCATAGCAGGCACTCTCTATTTTTTAATTTATCTTCCCTTTGTTTTTGTTCAAGGTTTGTTATGTACTAATACAAATGTATTTGGATCATTTCAATGGTATATATGCTTATTTTTATACAAATTTGTTAATTATCAACAATTTATTAGCATTATTTTATATTCATGATAATATATAGATTTTAATGGGAATATCTCGGATTTCATAACATACACGCACCTTAAATTTTTTTAGTTTGTTTCCTCCACAACTATACTATTTGTATTAAATATTTTTGAACATTTCAAATGAATAAAAAGTTAGGTTTTATAACCATTTCAGTTCTTTAAAATTACAAGTCGAAAATCAATTCAATTGTACTATCAAAGTTATAAGATCCAATGGTGGTTGAGAGTTCAATCACAATGAACTTAATATGTTCTTGACAATTCAGGTATTTCACATCAATTCTCCTCAGACTACAGAGCTGAATGGAGTAGTTCAATCAAAACATACACATTTAGTTGATTTAGGTAGGACTCTTCTATTTCTGTCCAACTTATCTCATTGTTTTTGGGTAGAGGCCTTTTAGACTACTAATTTTCTTACTAATAGATTACCGAATGCTTATCTTTCTTTCTCTACACTGTTTGAATTACTTTATCGTGCAAAACCAAATCATAGATTTCTTCAGTTTGTCATGGAGTATCAATTAGGACCTTCTGATCAAACGTCCCATACCGCATACTCAGGAATCCAAAATGAGTTCAGAACGTCACCGAGAATCACAATCTTCCAATTGCCAAAAGGATATCTCAACAAGGTGTCCTAAATGTTCATCCCATACTACACACTTAGGAGTCCCTAAAGTTCACAAAGTTGGTGCCAATAATTTGTAATACTGTGTGGAACAGGATCCAGTTGCCCACCGTCCCAGACGGTCATCCAGGTTGCCACTTGTAAGTAGATGCTAGCCGGGCCTGACAGCGCCAACTATTGGCCAGTTTCCAATATATGGGGATGATCAGTCCCATTGTCTACCCACTTTCCCAAACAGTCTTCTGGATATCCACTCGTAAGTGGGGTGTCACTTAGGCTAGGCAAACTCAAAGTTTTTAAAAAAGCTCAACTCGAATCGCAAAGTAAACAACATAGCAGTTACTAACTCTTTTCTGTGCAAAAGTTGGCATACTCTCCAACTTTATTTACTTTAGAAGGAAATAATACTCGTTTGACGAGTCCACTCCGCATAGTCCATAAAGTTATCTCAGAACTTGATTTGATACCAACTATGACGAACCAGAAAATTATGCCTGGCGCGCCTGGGCGCGCAGGCCATAACTTCCCTGATGCCTCGTGAAAATGCTACGATCCAGGCCTTAAATCTGTGCAAACGCACCTCCATTTTCCCTTGCAGGCATGCTCGTGGAGCATGGTACAGCTAACTCAGATTCACACCGTTCCATCTTACCCCTTGTTCAGCAAAGGGTTTAAATCTATTAAGGCTGTGGCTGATACATCTCGCATGCATCACTGGCTTCTGAATATTTTCCAGGCATAAGAAAAATGCCTAGTATTTAGGCATAGGCCGCTCCAATCCTATCGACATTCCCTTGTTTGATTACCAACGTAGCTTACACTATTTGCTATGTCCAACTCCGCAACTAGAACATATACCAACTCTATGTATCTTGATAGATAGTATGAGTATCCCCTTGTTGGGATGCAACTAGCCTCATCAAGTTTGGACATAATCATCTCTTACATCGAGATACCGAGCTTTGATGATATGAGGGGCCAACATGCTGGACCGGAAAATCTACAACTCATTGCGCGTGCCTACGTACCCTTCCATACTCTAAAGGGATCAAGCACAGGCCGTAGTTCATTAGCGAAGGTACAAGCAACTTAATCCAACTCGTTTGTAAGGTCGTGGCCAAGCAATAATGGTAATGGCCTAGTCCGTATAGGCCGTTCCGTCAAAATGCATCAAATTGGTGAATACTTGGTTTGCGGCATGGCCTAGTGATGTCTAAGCATCCTATGACCCTTTGGAAAAGCTACACAACTATAATTAAGTCCTAAGCGTTATTTATACTCTTTCGTCTAAGCTATACGGTTTACTAGAAGCATGGTCCGCATATTCACCTTCAACCAACTACCCCTCCTTATATATGTTTTAAAGACATTTTTACAACTCAAATTTGGGAAGCAAAAATCATTCATCAACTCCCACTTTTACTATTCATGGTCGTTGACATATATTTCCCGAATAACTGGCCAAGATGGTTGTACATTCAGTTCTGGCTCACATGCCAGTTCCAATGTCCGGCCATGGTGGCTGAACATTTCCTGAGACAGGTCCAATAAAGGGTCGTGATGGTTGTATTTCCGACTTTGTCCCATATGCCACTCCAATATCCAGCCGTGATGGCTGTACATTTCAAAGGCAAGCCTGCTCCGGCATGTTGCACCATTGTGGTGCAATATTGTCCATATGCCAATGACTTGCGTATGCGCCATTTTGGCGCTACTTTGTTCTAGGACATCATCCCAACTGGCCTAATGCATCATTTGATGCGAGATTGGCCTTTGGACAATATAGTTTACAATTTACACCCTCTTGGTGCCATATTGGCCTTGACCAATATTCTCACACAATGTGCCATTTTTTGAAGCGTATTGGCCTAGGCTAATGTTCCGTTTACTACGTAACGGAAGTTTTGGTTGAAGATTCATCTCAGGCTATGGTGCATCTCTGAGCACGCGCCGTGATAAAAATACGGGGTGTTGCATAAGCACTTTTAACTACTCTTGTTTTCAAACTTCAATGAATATCAAATCTTTATTAAGTATCGTAGTTCTGAATATTATTGATTTGAAAATTGTTAGTTTTAATCGATAATATTTTGTTGGGGGTGCGAGTATTGATTATAAGCAAAGAATATTGAGTATTGCTTGTTATAACTTTATGAGTATATATGGAGAACCTATGTTACTCATTGGATTGTTAGTAATCACCCAATAACCCATCAAGATCTCTTAATCATCCTTCACCCAATACAAATCCCTTTATCCTCTTAGGCTCCTACAACTCGAACCCCTCACTCCCAGCAAAAAGGATATTCTCATCAAACCTTCTTAATATCTTTGAATGTGCTAAACTGAAACTGCTAGGGACTAGGAAAACCCACTACCCAAACCCATCTCCAAAACCTGATCTCACTACATACACCAGATATCCTTTTTCTCCAATAAACCAAAAATAAAGAACCTTTTATCAAACCTCTTTTACTCAAGCTTAAATACCAAAACATGGAAATAATTAACCCGACAGTAGTAATAGGAAATGCTTGGGGTTTAGCTATATCTTGGTATGATAGTGAATACCATAAATAGCCAAATAAATATTTACTGTTAACTGTAAGATTAGTAGTAATGTGGTTGTTGTCGGGAGCATATTGTTATTCTTATATGATAAGAAAGCACGTCAGATGGGAGTATTTTAAAAACTTGGATATGAATGGTGATATACCATTGATAGTATTAGGGGATATTAATTTTACCCTCTTTGTAGATGAAAAGCGTGGGGGTACGCCGATAGACCAAACTGAGCCTCTCTTTTTTTACCAATTTGGTTAATTCCGCAGAGTTAATGGATATATGTTATGTGGGTTATCAGTTTACCTAGTCTAAAAAAAGGGTCGGGCAGGAGTTCATAAAAACTAGGATGGACTGAGCTCTAGCTAGCTAACCCAAAATGGTAAGTATCTACCCTAAATCCATGGTCTATCATAGTCATATCCTGATTAGAACCACCCATTATTGGAAGGATGGAGTTAAGCCTTTCAAATTATATGGAGTTTACATGAAGGAACCATCTTGTTTTCAAGTCATTGAGAATTCCTGAGATATCGGTCCGGGGGGGGGGGGGGGTCCACTGCCTTTGAAACTATGTATATGCTCAAAAATTTAAAACACTGCACAAAAATCAAAACCCCTCTTATGCCAAAAACAACCTTAATCTCCGTGATAACCATCTAAGAGTTTTAAACCTCAGAAAAGAGTTATGAAAATGGAACAACTATGAAGAGGCCTTCTGGAAAACCAAAGCCACAAACAATAATCTTCTCCCAGGGGATAAAAATACATGGTATTTTCATTTTAGACCACTTACAGGGCTAGAAAACTTAGGATATAATCTATAAAAATACGATGGAACTTGGTGTAATAATAGACAAAGAATTTTGGACTCTTTTCGCAATTACTTTTCCTCAATGGCGGCTACATCCAACCCGCCTTTTAACAACCAAATCCTTCATTTATCCCTAAATGTCTAAATGAGCAGGATAATTCAAAACTCTTGGCAATTCCAACTGAACTCGAAATAAAACTAATTGTGTTTGATATGCACCCAAACAAGTTTCCGGGGCCAAACATCTTTCCGGCTATCTTCTTCAAAATTAAATAAATTGTTTCTCCTAAAAAATGAGGTAACAAAAATGGTACTAGACTATTTCTTTGAGTTAAAATATATTCTGAAAGAATTCAACTCCACTTTCATTACCTTGATACCAAAGATTGAGTCTCCCACTACCCCAAAGGATTTTAGGCCCATATCGTTATGCAATACCATCTACAAAGTGATCTCCAAACTTCTAGCAGGAAGAATTGAGCCTTTCCTAGAGATGCTTATTTCCCTATACCAATCAACTTTTGTCCCGTGTAGGAAAATTGTTGATAACATAATCATATCTAATGAGATTATTCAACAATGAGATCGGAAAGGAAAAAACAGAAGATAAAAGGAAATATGGGCCTAAAAATTGACATGTCTAATGCTTTTGACCTGGTTAAATGGGATTTTCTAGTCAAAATAATGTAACAAATGGGTTTCTGCAAAGATTGGATATACTTGATTCTCTAGTGTATAGGAACCTCTTCGAGTGTTGTCTTAGTTAATAGCTCACCATCTGGTTTCTTCAAGTCAACTAGGGCCTTGGACAAGGGGACCCTCTCTCCCTGTACCTTTTTATAATTTGTATGAAAGTCCTTTTAAGAGCGTTGCAGAATGCCGAGGAAAGAAAGCTTATCAGTGGATTTAAATTTTATCAAGCATCTCCGTCTATCTCTCACCCGCTTTTTGCAGACGATTGCTTAATCTTCACAAAAGCTGGAAAAAAGAGTGTAAAAATCATTGATCTTTTTATCCTAGGTCTGTCAACAAATAAACTATGATAAATCGTGAACCAATCCTAAAAAAATTAAAATTTAGACTCAAGGGATGAAATAGAAAACTCCTTTCCCCAGCAAAAAGAGGGGAAAGGAGTTATGATTAAGCATGTGGCCGACACGTTGGAAACATACCAAATTTCGTGTTTTATAATCCCAAAAGAGATACCAAAAAAAATAAAATGGACACGCTTAATAATGCCTTCTGGTGGGGGTGGGTCAAAGATAAGAATAGGGGATGGTGTCCCAAAGCCTGGATTTCAATCTGTAAACCAATAGTCAACGGAGGCTTAGGTTTCAAACAATTTGAAGAATTTAATCAGCCATGATCACGAAAAATGCATGGAAAATGATAAAGAATCCTTATTCTCTCACCTCAAGAGTCCTACAAACCAATTATTTCAAAAATTCCACCCCCTTAGTATAACCAAACCAAGACAGAACATTTATTGATTTTGGAAAGGTATTCAAATAATTCAGGAAAAGACTATTTGGAAAATTGGCAGTGGAAATGATATCCAACTTTAGACAATAATTGGATCTCGTTAAGTGTACCAAACATTATTCGGAGAAGCGATGCCAAACAATAATTTCCAACACCTTGAGAAAGGTTAGTGACGTCCTGTCCGGCAATACTAAGGAATGGAATGTTGAATTTCTCCACCAAGTCCTCCCACTGCAAAACATCGTTGATATCGATATACAACAAAATTTTGGCGACACGAACACTGTAACGTGGCCTCTTACTTAGAAAGGAAACCTGACAGTTAAATTGGTTTACGAGTACTTAATTAGGGACCCAATTGAGAATAATATTCGCCCTCCACAACATAATTTAGGCAACAAGGACACTCTAACATGACCTCTTACTAGGAAAACAAACCTAACAGTTAAACTAGTTTACGAGTACTTAATTAGGGACCCAATTGAGAATGATATTCGCCTTCCTCCTCTTGGCCCAATTTGGAGTAAAATCATGTCCTTGAAGGTTTTACCACGCATGTAAGTTTTTGTGTAAAAATGTTATAATGACATATTTCTGGTTAGCAGTAAATTGGATAGGTGGGTTATAACTATAGATACTACTTATACTATGTGTAATACGTCACCAAAGACATATGACCACACTCTTCTAAAATGTCATTTCAGTAGAGCAGTCTAGTTTGGGGTAAATTGTAGGTTAGACAATCACATTACTAGGATTGAGTCATGAATAATTAACATGGGAGCAAGTCCCATTATTGGAGTAAAATGGAATCAGTTATATGCTATTACAACATGGTTCATATGGAAAGCTACGTGTCTTAAATGTTTCCAAAACATTCAACAAACCCCTGCAACCACCATTAGTCTTATTGATAGTCACCTCAAAACATGTCATCACAACCACAAAGATATGGTCCCCAACATGAACCCATGTCCCGAATAATTAGATCACAACAAAATTTTGATTCTCAGATGGAAACTAACCTTGCTATGCTATAACTAGTGGGACACCTACTCATCCATTACATTTGTGGTTATTGTTTTAACAGATAAAGGAGGCGACAACAAAGGACAACGGTCCTTCCATTGCGAAGTGAGCTCACTGAAAGAAAGTGCGACACTGCAGCCATGAAATGACACCAACAAAACAAGAAGAGGACCTGCAACACAGAAATCGACAACAAGAAGCTAATGAAGAAATTGAAAATCAAATGGAAGTTCCCACAACGAACTACTCATACTATGATCAATGATGAAAATGTAGATTTATTTTATTACTCCCTTAAGGCTATATTGGAAGCCAAAACTTATTTCAATTGCTCAAGTTTATGTTCCATCCTCTGGAGGTGGTAACAACTGATTTTGGGTTTTTCTGAGTTTTCATAGTAGTAATTAAGATTTGTTCTCTCGGATGTTGTTAAGATTAAATTAAAAGGTTTAAATAAAATAATAAATAGAAGAGAGATTCACTGGGCTTAGGATTTCACCGAATTCATATCAATTTATTCAATTATTTATTCTTCACCAATTATAGCTCAAGGAATAAAAACACGGACTCTTATTTTGCCAAAGTAGGTTCTCAAAACATTAATTGTATCCCCTAAGCATAGATTATCTAAACAAAGCATAACCTATCTAATTGAATTACAACTAATTTTATCAAATCATAAATCAATTAAATTAAGTGCAAAAGTCATATAGAAAAGTAAATAAATTAACCCATGTCTAAAGTTCGTCTTCCTCCGTCGACCCAGTGTGGGAGTTTAAATTCTCATGATGTAGACACTCTCAAAAGAAATTTTATTGCTCAAAAAAAGTGTGTACAAAAGTAGAAAAGAGAGAAAATAATTAAATCCAGAATTTCGTAACGATGTATAGACGTTACAGAAAAACTGTTACAATGGATGTTGCAAATTTGAAATAAACGTGCCAAACTGACTGTTACGAGTACTGTTGATAAACGACAGTTCTCTGCGACAGTCAGTGGACGTTGTATTTATTCTTCTTCTTCTTCTTCTCTGCAGCAGCAGAGAAGTTTCTCTCCACTCTCTATTCTCGACCCCAAACTCTCTATATCCCTTTATTTACCTCCGAATGCTCTTTATATACCCAACTGCACCAAGAATCTTTCGTAATAAATTCCAAAATTTGTGTAATATCTTTCATGCAGTCACGGAATAATATCGATTTTATCTCCTTTTTTTTTTATCTCTTCCACACATAAGAATCCTCCCAACACGCTGAGAAAGAGTCTTTGGTGGAGTAAAACTTCTTGCAGCCACACGCCAACTTCTCTAAATCACACAGAAGAGACGGGAGAACACAAACAGACTCCGAAACTTTTGTGTCTCTGTTTTACCTCAAAACTACATGTACATCCCAAGTATTTTAATACCAACACAATTAGCAGCCATGTTAAGATGAAGCAGGATAATCCTCACCCTTCTCAGCGGTTTAATCTCCACCAAATCTTTAACAGAAACCCGATAATATCAGAAGTGAATAATCGGCCCTGTTTGAACGTAAATTTCCTTATTCTTCAAAACCAACCGGCTTACCATCCCTGTTTTAGCGTAACAGGGTAAACCCAACCGTTTTCCGACGCAAAATTCTCAAAAATTACGTCCATGATCATTCCAGAATTTTACGCAAGTGTATAGAAATTTCCCGCCAAAACTGTTTTGTTAAAACCGTGAAGAAGGTGGTGTCCCCCTAACCGTTGGTGGGGTCCGAATAACAGGAGGTCACCCCTTATCAATTGAGTGCCCCTTAACGAACATTGAGAGTCCGAATAACACGTGTCCTCCGGGTGCCAATAACAACTTTTCGAGCTGATTTTTCCATAAATGTTTATTGCCAAAAACACCTACAAAGAAGTTTATTAGTGATAAAATGAGTCCTAGCTAATGTAGTTATGGGTGAAAATGTGTCTCACTTTCGTGCTCATCAAATTCCCCCACACTTACATTTTGCTAGTCCTCGAGCAAAACATAAAATTGACCCGCTACACAGCTGGTCATTCATTGTTTTTGTACTTTTTCTTTTTTAGAGACCTGCTCCACAGCTGGTCATGATTTGCAAAGAAATTCCTGAAAAATAAAAATAAAAAGTTAATAACCACTCCCCCACACTTAAACATTACATTGTCCTCAATGTAATTGAGTCATCCAACGTAAAAATTAAGATGGGAAATAAAAATGAAAATAAAAATAAACAAAAATAATAAACAAATAATTATACCTACTGGAATGTACAAAATGGATCCCCATAAACTAATAACCTGAAAACTTTGGGATCGACCCAAAATACAATATTTACAAACGACAGCTTCACAATTATTTTATGAAAAAATGGGGACACTGAAACTGTCAGAAAATAAGATTTACCCCTAAACCAAGTTTTTACTGCACATGGAAGTGCGTAAAGAACAAAGTATGGGGATTCTGTTGAGACTGGGGAAATATCAATTGATTCATGCACGATATCAGGAATTGGCAAGTCCTCTGGGTACTTAGATGCAAAGTAATCCAACAACACTTTAGAAGCACACAATTCTAACCCTAAATTAGGCAACTTTTGGAAGTCTAGGGGTCTAGAAACAACCGCTAAGTCGGGTGAATGATCTTGTGAGGTAGATTCATCTATGGAATTAGGCGAATCCTCCACACAATCATCCACAGGGTCATATATATGCTCAGTCTGGGACAAAGATTCACTACATGATTCATCATCATCATCAACATATAATCTTTGGTATTCTAGAATTCTCAATCTTTGTTCCAAACTAGGTGGTCTGTGTTTGTAATACTTCTCATATATCTCTAACGGAGATTCTTCACTTACCTCACGTGGAGCAAAAACTCCATACCATTGCCTACGCTTATATTCAGCAAGTGTCATCTCAGATGGGGTTTCCTGATAATTTGACTTTCTACGCATATATTCCGCCATCGTCATTGTAGGTGACGTCTCCTCATAAGAAGTCATCATCCTGAAAAAGAAATAGAAAAAGAAACGCATAAAAAGGAAAAAAGAATATTCTAAAATAAAATGAAAATACTGTACAAAATAAAAATAAAAATAAACTTAAAAATAAATCTAAAAACAAATTCGCGTCGCAACGGCGCCAAAATGATTTTGGGTTTTTCTGAGTTTTCATAGTAGTAATTAAGATTCGTTCTCTCGGATGTTGTTAAGATTAAATTAAAAGGTTTAAATAAAATAATAAATAGAAGAGAGATTCACTGTGCTTAGGATTTCACCGAATTCATATCAATTGATTCAATTATTTATTCTTCACCAATTATAGCTCAAGGAATAAAACCACAGACTCTTATTTTGCCAAAGTAGATTCTCAAAACATTAATTGTATCCCCTAAGCGTAGATTATCTAAACAAAGCATAACCTATCTAATTGAATCACAACTAATTTTATTGACATAAATCAATTAAATTAAGTGCAAAAGTCATATAGAAAAATAAATAAATTAACCCATGTCTAAAGTTCGGCTTCCTCCGTCGACCCAGTGTGGGAGTTTAACTTCTCATGATGTAGACACTCTCAAAAGAATTTTTATTGCTCAAAAAAAGTGTGTACAAAAGTAGAAAAGAGAGAAAATAATTAAATCCAGAATTTTGTAACGATGTATAGACGTTACAGAAAAACTGTTACAATGGATGTTGCAAATTTGAAATAAAAGTGCCAAACTGACTGTTACGATTACTATTGATAAACATAGTTCCGACAGTCAGTGGACGTTGTATTTCTTCTTCTTCTTCTTCTTCTTATCTGCAGCAACAGAGAAGTTGCTCTCCACTCTCTATTCTCGACCCCAAACTCTCTATATCCCTTTATTTACCTCCGAATGCTCTTTATATACCCAACTGCACCAAGAATCTTTCGTAATAAATTCCAAAATTTGTGTAATATCTTTCATGCAGTCACGGAATAATATCGATTTTATCTCCTTTTTTTTTATCTCTTCCACACATAAGAATCCTCCCAACACGCTGAGAAAGAGTCTTTGGTGGAGTAAAACTTCTTGCAGCCACACGCCAACTTCTCTAAATCACACAGAAGAGACGGGAGAACACAAACAGACTCTGAGACTTTTGTGTATCTGTTTTACCTCAAAACTACGTGTACATCCCAAGTCTTTTAATCCCAACACAATTAGCAGCCATGTTAAGATGAAACAGGATAATCCTCACCCTTCTCAGCGGTTTAATCTCCACCAAATCTTCAACAGAAACCCGATAATATCAGAAGTGAATATTCGGCCCTGTTTGAACGTAACTTTCCTTATTCTTCAAAACCAACCGGCTTACCATCCCTGTTTTAGCGTAACAGGGTAAACCCAACCGTTTTTCGACACAAAATTCTCAAAATTTACGTCCATGATCATTCCAGAATTTTACGCAGGTGTATAGAAATTTCCACCCAAAACTGTTTTGTTAAAACCGTGAAGAAGGTGGTGTCCCCCTAACCGTTGGTGGGGTCCGAATAGCAGGAGGTCACCCCTTATCAATTGAGTGCCCCTTAATGAACATTGAGAGTCCGAATAACACGTGTCCTCCGGGTGCCAATAACAACTTTTTGAGCTTATTTTTCCATAAATGTTTATTGCCGAAAACACCTACAAAGAAATTTATTAGTGATAAAAATGAGTCCTAGATAATGTAGTTATGGGTGAAAATGTGTCTCACTTTCGTGCTCATCAACAACCTGCTACTTGATTGTAATTTTCCTATGACATTCACAGCTTCCCAGACCTTAAATCTGGAAAGCTATTTTCTTTAATATATCGTATATGTTACAAGAAAAAAGAGAAAAGAAAAGAAAAGAAAAAAAATACACTCGTGTTAAAATAATATGTAACATATGCATATGAAATATCCATGACTGCCAACAGGGGTACCAATAAACTTGCGGGAGTACCATTTCAAACATGTTACATAGAATTTGGTATTGGTATGTCCCCAGATAAATCGGTATACCAATTAACAATCTTACAAATATCGGATGCATGACCATTTTGGGCGTATTTGTGCTACATAGATCCCAACTAGACTTTGATATATGCCTTTGGGTGAAAGTTAACCTGGCTTGATTGGGGTATGCCCAGATTAATTGGGGTATATCCAATAAGACGAAATAGGGTCATTATGAAGTAAAGCCAAGGCACCCCTTAACCTTGTATTTTCAAAGTGGCTAATATTCCCTTGATTAGGTTAATTAATTAAGTTTAGATTAAATTTTTGAAATTATGAATTCAGTAAATTATACCTTTCATCTGTCTTATGATTTCGATTTCGATAAAAAAAAATTAGTTTTGAAAATGCACAAGTCCGGCAAGGTCATGGTTTGAATAAAGAGCCGGTCGTTCTCTGGCCGGCAAGGTTAACTTTGCATAACATGCCGACTAGTTTTCAACCGGAAGGGTCCACTTTGAATAAACTGCCGACCTTCTTACCGCCGGCATTGTCTCGGTTGAAGAACACGCCGACTATATTGGAATAAAATTTTACGTTCGGCATGGAAAATTTTCCTACAATGCCGGCGGTCATAACGTCGGCAAGCAAATAGTTTTTATCACTGTCGGGTGACATGTAGCCGGCATGTTAAGGATTTATAACCTTGCCGACTTGTACTTATACCAAACAAAAAACAGAAAATATGGAAGATGTAATTCACTTTATTCATGCAATTTTGGTTACTACATTGATGGAAACATAAAAAGGAATGCACTTAGCATGTGCATCAAGCCTTTGAACTCCTAGGCGACCCTAGTGGATGAGTTATAGTCTCGTGAGGGTTTACATAGAGGTATACCCACAAAACCTACACAAAAACTTCTAAAGCCATCAATCTTCCTCCTCCGAAGATGATACGACATACAAGTACTCCGGGTTATCCTCCGGGATTCTTTGTGCCAAGAAGTGATAGTTTGCATCGAAAGCGAATGCTTCCCCCTTTTCCCCCAAGTAGCGCGCTTTCATGACTTCATGCTACAAAAACACAAAAACAAACTTACATTTTTTAGTGGTGTTTAGTAGGAAGATCAAACAACATGGATCACGGAAAATAAACCACAAAAACACTTACAAATTGTTCAATAGACAAGTTGAAGGGGCGAGCGTTGAAAATCCGGGGTTGGAGAGCTAAAAAAGTGAGTATCGCATTTTCGATTACTAGGTGCCTAGCGTGGACTTGTTGAATACTTCTTGCATTAGGATTCCCAAACTCACCGCTAAATTTGTTGTGTACCCTAACCCAAAAGGTTGTGGAATCCTCCCTTTCGGAGGATTGACGTCTAAGTTGATTTTCCGCATACCATGCCTTGGTGATTGCCAAATCTTCATTTGAATCAAATGATGCCATTGTTGTTTCTAGAGAGCTATTGGGTGAGTTAGATGGAGTGTATGATAATATGAGCTTTGGAGAGTATATGCAAATAGTTGTGTGTTGTTTTGTAGAGAGAAATAGTGTATTTATAGGATGGTGGCCAAATTTGTCCGTTATAGTGCCCAAGTACAAGTCAATCAATGAAATTGTACTTGCAAAAAATTTGAATTTTGAATAAGCCGGCGAGGTATGTTTTCTCCATGATGCCGAAGCAATTAGCCCGACATGGTCCTAAATTTGTTACCATGCCGGTCGTGTAATATTTTAGGCATCAGGAGAAGGTTTTTTGCCACAAAACCGCCGGAATTGTATTGGTTCACTACACTGCCGGCTACAAATCAGCCGGAAGGGTCTTAAATTTGTTATCGTGCCGGCGAGGTATGTTTTAGGCATCAGGAGAAATGTGTTTTTGCAACAAAACCGCCGGAACTATATTGGGTCAATACATTGCCGGCCACGAATCAGCCGGAAGGTTATCATTTTTATACCATGCCGGCCCTGATAACTACACAATTTCCTTTGTCAGGGCCGACAGTCTGACAATTAACAACCTTGCCGGCCCTGGGACAGCCGGCATTGTAATTTTCAGAAAGCATTCCGGCTTATGCATTAAAACTTTACATAGATAAACAAACCATTCATTCAACAACTAGAAATCCAACACTTTTTGTCCAAAATGAAAACACGTCCCATAAACCTTAAAAAAACATTTGTCTACACCATTAACTTAAACATTTGTCCACCACAACATAAAGAAATAAACTACGAAAGCATTCATTGACCACGACCACGTCCACGACGAGCACGACCCCGTTTTGGAGAATTACCTTCACCACCATGACCACTACTGCTATGAGTCCTCTTTTTATCAGCATTCATCTTGGCTTTTGCTTCTCTCCTAGTTTTTTGTTCATCCTTTACTTGAGCCTCAAGTTGCTTGAACATTTCATGGGCATCCTCATTGCCAACATTGTTAACATAGTCATTGTGCATGCTTTGCTCTTCAATCAACAAAGGCTCTCATTTTTCTCTCGCGCACAACAACACCTTCACAAAGGTCTTCAAATGCTCCTTATATTTTCAATTAAACAACAAAAAATGAATAAAATGATTCAGTAATAAAATCAATCTTAAAATAGTAAGAGCAACTCTAAATATACTTACAAAGAACTTAAGAAATGTTGTTGGGTCTTTCGCTTCCAACTTCTTCCTTAGAGCCAGTTCTTCAGCAGTTATTTTCCTAATCACAGTAGGACGAGCCCAATCCAAGTACCACACCATGTATTTATCAGTAGCTTCATGACCGGTCGTCACGTCGTCCAAAAGAGTCACATCGATTTTACGGCGACGTCTATTGTCCCAATGTTCTTGAGTTGGCGCTGGATCGTAAGCGACGTTGATACTTTTTTGGGACGTGGTGCAGTCATCCCGGTTCACAGTAAAGAACGGCTTATCTTCAGCAAATTGAGGTTCTTCTTGGATGTAACCCAATTATTGCATAATCCGATATGGATCGTACATTGAAAATCCTTCAAACACAGTCATCAAGGGTCCATAGTATAATGCAACAACTTCATTTCTAGGATGGATTAAACCTTGATTTCTAGCATCCCGATACGGATCAAATATCACCTCCTCCGCAGTCAATTTGTCGATGGTACTTCGGAGTTTCGTAAGCTGTTGCGGCATTTTCTTATCCTGAGTAACCTTAAAACTGTACCTTTGCGCTCTTGGCCTATGAACCGCAACACTCTCATCCACTTTGATGTAGGAGCTATCACTATGGGAAAAATATACATCTACAATTGGGTTTTACAACACTTTTCTAAACATTGTAGAAAGTCCTATGTTTTACAACTGGTTTCAAAGGAAGAGTTTTCGTATATCATCACTACCAACACTTAGGACCAAGGGGTTGCGCTAAGAAAACAAACGATAACTCTTTAAGAAAAAGTGTTGTGACGATATTTAGCTATAACAACTCTGTTTTATAAGTGTAGTGAATTAGCCTATCACAACTCTCACAAGTGTTGTTGAAGAACAGAAAAATATGATAATGAAAAATATGTTAGAGGGGAGATTCGAACATGAACCTATTGCATGGAAGTCTAGCTCGTCAACCATCCTTTCAGTTCACCAGTTTTGGATTTTTTCATTTTTTAAAAATAGAAACCTATAACAACACTTATAAGTGTTGTTGAAGTAAAAATATATAATATTGGAAAAAATGAGGTTGGGGTGATTCGATCCTGAGCCTCAGGCATGGAAATCTACACCACTAACCATCCTACACTATCACAGGTTATGTCAAGTTTGTGGTTCTTTAATACACTAACTTTATGACAACCCTTCATAAGTGTTGTAAAATAAAATGTAATGCTAAAAAAATAATGCTCAGGTGACTGAGCCGCAAACAGCGCGAAGCCTTCTCTGAAAATTACTTATTTCCAATTAGGGTAGTCTGGTCATTTTCACAGTCTCCATAATGTTTATTGCACTTTTTTCCATCAAGGGTATTATGGTCATTTTCACATTCTGAAATATTTACTTTACCTATTTCCGATAAGGGTAGTCTTGTCATTTTTCACAGTCTCCATAATATTTATTGCACTTATTTTTATTAAGGGTAATATGATCATTTTCATATTTTATAATATTTACCTTACCTATTTCCAATAAGGGTAGTCTAGTCATTTTCACAGTCTCCATAATATTTATTGCACTTATTTCCATCAAGGGTAATATGGTCATTTTCAAAGTGTAATATTTACATTACTTATTTTTTATAAGGGTAGTCTGGTCATTATTAAAGTTTCGATAATATTTATTGCACTTATTTTCACTAGGGGTAATATGGTCATTTTCATAGTCTGTAATATTTTCTTTACTTATTTCCGATAAAGGTAGTCTGACCATTTTCACAGTCTGTGCAAACATCAGCCTTCTCTGTAAAAAATCACATACATTATACAATGACAATGCACTATAAATTTTTTGTAATATAAATTTTTTGTAATGGATGGTTAAATTTTATTCACTTCGATTCACAAAAATTTTATGAATCACTTCACAACCTTTATAAGAGTTGTCGTAGAGGTTAAAATATTTTTCACTTGTGCCAAATTTTACAACAAAAATTTTCGAGCTAAATTTTATTCAGGTTCTAAAAAGATCGAATTTTTTTGTCTATTCACAAGCTTTATAGTTGTGTCGCTAAATTTTTCTCACTTGCTAAAAGTCATCAACCCGCCTAATTTTTTTAGGATTCACAATATTGGTCGTTTTGTGTTTTTTTTTTAAGGTTTCGGGGAATAATCCGAAGGAATCTTACATATAAATGGATGGATTCATCGTTCTTACCAAGCTTTCCGACTTATAGTAGTCCACTCACGACCAGGTTTCGACCTTGGGGCCAGGGTATGCATACAATATGCCATAATATGGCTTATTTAAGGTTTCCGAAAATATTTTGAAGGAATCTTACCTGTAAATGGATGGATTCATCGTTCTTACCAAGTTTTCGGCTTATAATGGTCCACTCAGGGCCAATTTTCAATCTCTGAGCCTGGTATGCATACAATATGCAGAAATAAGGTTTGTTTAAGGTTTCGTAGAATATTTCGAAGGAATCTTACCTGTAAATGGATGGTTTCTTCATTCTTACCAAGTTTCTGACTTAGAGTAGTCAACTCGCGGCCTGGTTTCGATATCGGATCCTGGTACGCATACAATATACATAAATAGATTTTTTTTTTTAAGGTTTCGTAGAATATCTCGAAGGAAACTTACCTGTAAATGGATGAATTCGTCGTTCTTACCAAATTTCTGACTTAGAGTAGTCAACTCACGGCCAGGTTTCGATCTCGGATCCTGGTACGCATACAATATGCAAAAATAGTTTTTTTTTAAGGTTTCGTAGAATATTTCGAAGGAATCTTACCTGTAAATGGATGGTTTCTTCGTTCTTACCAAGTTTCTGACTTATAGTAGTCAACTCGCGTCCAGGTTTCGATCTCTGAGCCTGTTATGCATACAATATGCAAAAATAGGTTTGTTTGAGGTTTCGTAGAATATTTCGAAGGAATCTTACCTGTACATGGATAGATTCGACGTTCTTACCAAATTTCTGACTTAGCGTAGTCAACTCACGGCCATGTTTCGATCTCGGAGCATGGTATGCATAGAATATGCAGAAATAAGGTTTGTTTAATGTTTCGTAGAATATACCAAAGGAATCTTACCTGTAAATGGATGGATTCATCTTTTTTACCAATTTTTTGACTTAGAGTAGTCAACTCGCAGCCAGCTTTCGATCTCAGAGCCTGGTATGCATACAATATGCAGAAATAGTTTTTTTTTTAAAGGTTTCGTAGAATATTTCGCAGGAATCTTACCTGTAAATGGATGGTTTATTTGTTCTTACCACATTTCTAACTTATAATAGTCAACTCGCGGCCAGGTTTCGATCTCTGAGCCTGATTTGCACACAATATGCATAAATAAGGTTTGTTTAAGGTTTCGTAGAATATTTAGAAGGAATCTTACCTGTAAATGGATGGGTTCGTCGTTCTTACCAAGTTTCTGACTTAGAGTAGTCAATTTCGATGATGTATCATGTTAAGTTTGAAGTCAAAACCCTCTCAGAGCTTCTTGGTTCATAGATTGTATGTTATTATACCAAGTTTGAAGTTCGAATCGACATTGACCTTCATACTTATCGATTTTGATGATGTATCATGCTAAGTTTGAAGTCAAAACCTTCTTCGAGCTTCTTGGTTCATAGTTTGTATGTTTTTATACCACATTTGAAGTTCGAATCGACACTAAGATTCATATTCTTCAATTTCGATGATGTATCATGCTAAGTTTGAAGTCAGAACCATCTCAGAGCTTCGTGGTCCATAGATTATATGCCATTATACCAAGTTTGAAGTTCAAATCGATGCCGAGCTTCATGTTTATCGATTTCTATGATGTATCATGCTAAGTTTTAAGTCAGAACCCTCATAGAACTTCTTGGTTCATATTTTGTATGTCGTTATACCATATTTGAAGTTCGAATCGACTATGAGCTTCATATGCATAGACTTAAATGGAAACTATTTGAGTGGCGTACTGCATCCTAAGATTTTTAAATTAACAAGCCTGTGGTACTTGTAAGTATTGTGGAGTATCTGTCATGCTAGTTTTCTGAATGTTGTACCATTTCTCAGTTTCTTATTTTAAATGTTACCTATAACAGAGATGTGTCCGACAATAATATAAGCAGCTCAATCCCGGAAAACATTGGAAGTTGTACAAGTCTTTTGTACTTGTAAGTTGCTTTATCTCTTCCACTTTTTCAATTGTTTCTTGATACATTTATCATACTCACGTTAATGATACAATATGTCTTCAGGGATATTGGAGGAAACTGGATCACGGGGGAAATTCCTTCCGGTATTGGTTTGTTAGAACATTTGTGGTTCTGGTATGCATTATTTCTCTACTTGTTTCCCTTACTTAGCTCATGTATTTTTAATGCCATTTTTGATATATTTCAATATAGTTTCAGGGATGCAGCAGACAATGAAAATGTTGGGGAAATTCCTTCCAGTATTGGCTTTTTGCAACAATTGGGGTTCTTGTATGCATTTTGTCTCTACTTGTTTTCCTTATTTGGATCATGTATTTGATACAACTTTTAAAGTTGAGGTCCTAGAGATGATTTATTTTGAAAAAATTAATAATTAATAACTCTAGGTAATTGGCTGTTTTTCACTAGACAACTTCAAGGTAACCGGCTGAATGGGAAGATTCCAGAGGCGATCGGTTTGATGCAAGCCCTTGGCCTACTGTATGTACTATTAACTCTGTTTCTTAAAACATAATTGTACACTAAAGAGCTTGGATATTTGTTCCCCTTATAAGTCTAAAGGGTTACTTTAATATGCATAAATCTCTCGTCAAATCATTTCATAGGACAAATCCCTTCCGAGGTTGGGAGGATTATAAATCTTGAAAGGACAAGAACAAGTGACTATTGGGTTTTGTTGTGGCCTGAGGTTGAGTATCATTGCAGTCCTGAGACATAGATGGGGTATCGGTTGCAGTCGATGGAAGTAGCATAGATGTTGTTGCTGCCATGGACGCGCGTGTACATGGAGGAAGAGATGGTGAAATTCAATGGCTGGAGGGATATGTTCTTGGGTCTTAAGGTGATTATTGTGTTTACATGGAGGAAGAGATGGTGGAATTCAATGTCTGGAGTGGAACTGTTTTTGGGTCTTAAGGTGATTATTGTTTATAACAATGAAGTTTGGTGTTCGACTAAAATGGTGTGGTTGTTGTCTATGGGTGGAAACAATTGCTGTAGTGGCTAGAGGGACAATGCAGTGGAGGTGTTGCTCAGTTGGTTATAGGAAAGTTGAATGTTGTGGACGGACCTTGGACAAGGCCTGTATTTGGATACGCCGTTTTCAGGGAAGAAATTAGGTTTAACTTCATTTTATTTGATTGATTTTCATATGTTGAGATTATTCATCTTTATATCATTTTCTATAGCTTTGAACAAAACTATGTCTAGCTAAATTCATTATTAGGGTACGCCGTTTTCAGGGAAGAAATTAGGTTTAACTTCATTTTATTTGATTGATTTTCATATGTTGAGATTATTCATCTTTATATCATTTTCTATGGCTTTGAACAAAACTATGTCTAGCTAAATTCATTATTAGGGTGAATGATGAACTTGTAGGTTAAAGTGCTTATGCCATGTATATTGCATAGTTTAATTCATGAACATCATTGCATTTGTACCTAGGTATCAATTGTTTTCTGATTATTCCAAGACTATATGCAGGGATGATACATGGTGCTAGAGCTATAGTTGGGAATGAAAGTGCTAAATGGCCTGAGATGCTGAAATTGAAGCTGAAATGTACGCTTAGGTAAATGAATGTGGAGGATGCAAAAGACCAAGTCATGCTCAGTTGAGAAAGGACAAGAAACTGGTTTGATTCCGAATTGAAAGAAGAAGCTAAATGCTCTGCCATGGATATGGGTTGTAGGAATTGGAAAAGATTATTGGTATAGGTCATGACAAGATGGGTTGGTCTGTGGCGTTTTTGCCAAGACTTAGTTTCAGTTCGTTGTGGTCCTGATGCTATCATTTTCTTTCCTTTCGTTGTGCAACACACTTTCATTCAAGGTGATTTGAAGTTAGATAGGTAATGCAATTTGAGTGGCAGGTCTTGGATGAATGTAATGTGTTATACTGGCAGGTTAATATGAAATTATGAATGTGAAATACTTTCGGCAATTCAATTTTAGCTATAATTTTTTTTTCAAATAATTTTATGCACACAACTTCTAATAAGTGTTGTGTTAAAAATTTCTACTACCCACGACAATGATTGTAAAAACAAATCTTCTACAACGCTAACAAGTGTACTGACTGTAATATTCACAATACTAATAAGTGTTGTGTTAAAAATTTATACTACCCACGACAATCATTGTAAAATCAAATCTTGCAACATCAACAGGAGTTGTTCAAAATAGTTATACAACTCAAGGAACTGTAGTGAGAGGAGTATTCACAATACTAATAGACGTTGTCTTCCAGTTTTCAACTACTTAAGTTAGATATTGTGAAACAATTACTTTACAACATAAGTTTGTGTTGTCCAAGATAGTTCGACAATTCATACAAGGGTTGTGCAAATATTATACATAATACTAGTAATTGTTGTTACATATGTTTCTACGATATCCTACTTATGTTGTTCAAGATAGTCCTACAACACAAGCAAGAGTTGTGTTAGGCTTTCAAAAAAATCGAAAGAGAATCACAACTTTGGCAAGATATTGTCGAACCATGAATCACAACACCATTTACAACTCTTAGTCAAGTATTGTAGAAAAGCTTGGACTTTCTACAATACCCCCCTTCCATAATGCATGAAATGGAGTTGTCGTAGGGGTACTACAACTCTTAGATTGTGTTGTAAACGTTGTTTTTTCCCGTAGTGTATCTTTGAACAAGGAAGGGAAGTGCTCATATATCCAAACCTATGCAAAAAAAATGTTTAGAAATAACCTTATCTTACGAGAATTTTACAAATATAAATGTTTTAGACAATAAAATTACCTGGAAGAGACATGTGTTTCCGTTAACTTGCTTAGTGAGTGCCATAGAACATTTTGTCAACTCATTGTTCAAGAAGGCGACCACCGCAGTACCCCAAGAATACTCACACATCTTATGTAATGGATCCAATAATTGCAAGTAACTGGCCTCGACTTGGTTTCTGGAACTGTCGGGGAAGATACATTTGCCCAGGACGTATAGCAAATAACCGCCCGCGGCAGCATTGATTCGCATCGGGTTCACCATTCCTTCCCTATCAAGGATTGACTGTGTATCCCATAATGTGTCCCTCAACCTTTTCACATTAAACTTCTTGGTTAGACGACCATCCTTCATGTCAAGAACAACCTCCGTCTAAACCTGATTCCAACCGAACAATTTCTTGCTCAAATCGTAAATCTTCTCGAAAGAAATCGCATTATCTAATCCCTCAGTGACTGCTTTTCCATCAACCTCGAGGCCTAGAATTTTTTGAGCATCATCGGGATTTTTCGTCATCTCACCGAATGGGAATAACATAGTATCAGTCTCTCCATAGAACCTCTCACAGAATGCAGAGACGGTAACTTTATCAAGATTAATATTCGAACTCTCCACCGTAGGCAACAACTCGGAGTTCCTGACAATCACTTTCACCTCCTCACTTTCCTTGTCAAGATCCCAAG
Source organism: Papaver bracteatum (assembly GCA_023529315.1). NCBI lineage: Eukaryota > Viridiplantae > Streptophyta > Magnoliopsida > Ranunculales > Papaveraceae > Papaver > Papaver bracteatum. Next base: position 578,757 of record JAJJWX010001777.1, read on the forward strand.
TATGAGTCACTGAACACGAAGCTTGGTGCCCCATGAGACGGATGGCATACTTGTGATCCTAAATACCAAAAAAAACAAAATGAAAAGAAATACAAACACTTGAAGCAAATTTAATTAAGATAGTTACACACTTGAATAAAGAACAAAGACGGATTAAGATTACTTACGATAGTATTATGGATCGTACATGCCCATGAGTCTTTGTATCAAAAAAGAACTTTTCCACCATCTTTTGGGGCCCCCCTTGGGTCCTCATCTTTTTTCAGTGTAACCATCAAGTGAAAGGGAGGCATGTGAGAATTAGCTGGTTTAGTGATCACCCTCTTCCTCGCTCCGGTTGAAGTTGAACCTGAAGCTTCGGTGGGTTCAACAATTTGTTCTCTACCTCCTTCTCCTTCTTCTTCTTCTTGTTCCTCTTCCTCTTCAACAATTTCATCTTCGACGGTTTTCTTACCTTTATCTCTATTACCATCATCATCATCATTACCTCCTCCAACAGGTGGCATGTCTTGATGAGGATCATCCTCATCATCATTGTTTCCTCCTCCAGCAGCCGGAGTTCTTTTATCAACATCATCATCATCACCTCTTCTACCAGATGGAATTGATTGGTCTTCATCTGGAGTCTCGTCTGAGTCATTGGGTTCCGATGGTGGTTCATAATCATCATTCGGTATACGGATCTTTGTCGTTCCCAGCTCAACGAATACCCCCCGATATTGTGAAGTCAAGAGTTTTCCACCAACACGAGGAGGTCTTGAAGGAGGACTAATAGCTTTCGCAGATTTCTTCTTTACCGTTTGCAATCTGAACAAGAATAATTCAGAAAGAAAAAAATTACAGGCCGGCAGGGTCGACAAATATAACCTATCCGGCGAACACATGGCCGAAAGGTTCCACCAAAAGCAGTGTGCCGGCTAAGAAAAAGCCGGCAGTGTATCATAAAAATAGCCTTCTGGCGCACAAAAAAATATAGGATTTTTCACTAAACTAGTCGGATGGGTCCATTCCACATACATCGCCGGCTGCCAAACCACCGGCATGATTTTATACAAATACCCTTCCGGATTCAAAAATTCTAGGCATCAGGAAACATTCTATACAAGTAGCCGGAAGGGTAAAAAATAATAAGACGCCGACCTCATTAAAGAAACACATACGCCGGAAGGGTATACATATGAATAACCTGCCGGCCCTGCTAGTAGCAGTTATAGAAACTACACAGCCGACAGGTTTTTCAACCATGTACCTTCCCGGCCAAACCCTAACTATGAAACCCCGGAAAGGTCGATAAAAAATACATTGCCGGCGTCTCAACTGCCAATTCAAAATTTCGAATTTTCTAACCTAATTTGACATGCAAACATGAGATCGAAGTACTAGAGTGAGTTTAAACAAGCCCTTACTTTCTTAAGTGCACCATTTCGCGTGTTTCAGCGGGTTCAAATTCTCCTTCTTCGAAGGTTTTTTTCTTCACTTTCTTAGCAACCAAACTTCCAATTCTAGGGTTGTATTCATTGGGTTTTCCATTTGTTTGTTTCATCTTGCTAACCCTAGGTGGTGGCAGATCCATTGATGAAGATTAATCAGAGTTTTTGAATCGACGATGTTAACGAATTGATCGACGAGTTATTACCCTAAATGAGTTTGCCTGCTATGTAATAACTCGTGAATCTATTATTATGAATATGAGGAAAAAATAGCTCTCATTTAGGGTAATAGGTTTTTAAAGAATAAGGGTAATTTTATAACTTATCCATTAGGACTCTCACTAAAACCCATAAAAAGTGTCCATTTAAAATTGGGTATACCCAAATTAATCTGGATATAACCCGATCAAGCAAGGAAAGTTAACCCTCCCCTTACCTTTTAACATTTTCTAGTTCTGTTGTCTTGTGGGTGTGGACATGGGTCCACCGGGCCGCAAGTACAGATGTGGAGGAAACAGACGAATAATTTCCCCTTCCGTCCTGTTTACTTGAAAATGACAGTGACATGAAGGAGAAGAGTTAGATTGGTAAAGACGACACATTCATGTGGGCCCCACAGTTTAGGGTTTCGTATCCATCTTTATCTACTGCTCGTTAAATAGGCCTACTAAAGATTTCGTCATAATTTTCTATTCGCGAAAAAATAAAAAAAAGCGGAAACAATTTTGGCGGTAAAACGACCAAACTCATCCGCACGTGTCGCTGCGCCATTGGCTCTCTATGTATGGTAGATGTCGGTTATGTATGTATATGATATTGCATGTACATAATTAGGTTGTTTTTCCCGCGCTAAGAGATAGAGAGAGAGAGAGAGAAAAAGGAGATTCCCAGGAAAAAAAAAAGGCTTGTCCTTTAGAGAGAGAGAAAGAAAGAACGAGAGATTTTCACAGAGTAGAATTTCAGGAAAGGAGTTTTCTTAAAACCCTAGTTGATTTGAAATCGATCTAGGTTGTGAATTTGGGGAAAAAAAGGTTAGGGTTTTGAAATTTGACATTCTTTAGATTGGAAATCATAGATCTAAATTTCAGCTACAGATCAGAGATCCAGAGTCTATCTTTACTGGATATTTCAAGGTTAAATTACTTGTGATTTATTTCTTGATTTGTGCTTATTATTTGTTATGATTTGTAGGATTAATTGATTGTATGAATTTTTTTTCCAGCTGATTTAGTAGTGATGATGGAAGAAGCGAAACCCTCTAATAGTGGTAGTTCTCAACAGGAAGAGATTGATCCCATGGAAGCTCGATTCACTGCTCTTTGCAAGGTTTTTTATTTTATTTTTTATTGATTTTTTTCTTAATCTATAAGTAGTTTAGCTGGCTGTGGTCTAAAAAGGGGGAATTTTTTATGCAGAGTGGGTTGACGTTAGAAGAAAAGGTAGCAACCCAAGCGATGAATTTGTTTAAGGAAACCAAACACCTTTTATTAGCTAATATCTCTAGTATTGGAGGTGGAACGGTAAATAATAGCCCCTTTAACTGATTTGATTTTAGGTTGTTATTAAGTATTTACCTGAGGTGACTAAATTGCAAAAGATGCTTAATTTGGTTGATTCAAATATGTTGGTTTGATTTGATCAGCCTGAGGAAGTGGAAAGGTTTTGGTTTGCGTTCATATTATATTGTGGGAAGAGGTTAAGTGAGTCAGAATACAAGGATCAAAATGGGCTTACTTTATGTCGGATATTGAAAGCGACGAAACTCAAGTAAGATTTTTGTGTTGATTGTTAAGTTGTTTATCTATGTGTTTGGTGTAGGTATTGATTTGTGAATGCTCTTGTTTTGCAGTGTCAAAGATTTCTTCAAAGAGTTGCCGCAGTTTCTTCTCAAGTCAGGTCCGGTTATTAGTAAGTTGTATGGTGCAGATTGGGAGCATAGATTAGAGGTGTGTGTGAATTGTGTAACATATGAAAGACATATTTTTGTGCTCAATTTTTTTTTCCTGTCACTTATAGTTTTTATATCTGTTTGTTGTGTTTGTGTTAGGCCAAAGAGTTGCAGGCCAACATTGCGCACTTGATTGTTCTCAGCAAGTAAGCATCTCATATCCAATTTGGTTGTTTTATTTTAAGAGTTGTTTGTGGTATCTTATTGTATAAAACTGTTTTTTGAAATTTGTTGGGATATGAATTCTAGTATTTAAAAATGGACGGGGTTGTGAACTACTATGAATGTTTAGCGATGTGTATGTATAATGGATGGGGTAGTGAGCTACTTTCTTTAGTCTTTACGTGTGTACATACAATATTTGAAGTGTACATTTTGGTGACCTTAATTAAAAATGGTGCTATATAGGTACTACAAGCGTTTATACCTTCAGTTCTTCTTGACAAGCGATGATATGCAGTCAGCTGTTGCATGCGACGATAAAGAGTCAGCTGTTGCAAACAACGCATGCCCTGTGTCAAATTACCATCGTTTTGGATGGTTGCTTTTCTTGGCACTTCGAGTCCATGCTTTTAGCCGGTTTAAGGATCTTGTGACTTGTACTAATGGATTGGTATCGATATTGGTTAGTTCTGTACTCCTATTACCCCACATTCAATAAATGTACTGTTACATAAATAGGTTTCTCTATGAACTGACTTTTTCATCTCACTGATCATATGTTATGCTTATTTTGTTTTAATTTTATATCTCTTTGAGTGAGGTCTTGTAAAAGTATTAAGAAAATATATGCATAAGCCTAATATGATTTAAATTAATGACAGGCTATCCTGATTCTTCATGTTCCTGTGCATGTCAGGAAATTCTCTTTTGATTCCGAGATGTTTGGTAGGAGTCATTTAACTTCTTTGGCTTGCTTCTTAGTTTCTCTCTCTTATTACATCTAGTATTTTAATGTAACTGATAGGTCTACTTTTCTTCATTTGTCTCAGTTAGAAAAGACAATAAAGGTGTTGACGTTCTTGCATCTCTTTGTAAAATGTATGAGACATCGGAAGATGAGCTGCGGAAAACAATGGAGAAAACTAATGATTTAATAGTGGATGTTTTGAAGAAAACCCGCTGTTCGGCATCACAATGTAAAACTAAAAATTTAGAAAATGTTGACACAGGTTGGTTGGAGTTGGTCATTTCCTTTTGCGTTAGTGATTACCTGTCGCTTTATCATTGGAGCTTTACAAATAGATTTTTTCATCTGAAATATCTTTTCATTCCTAATGCAGAAGGTTTGACCTTTTTTGAAGATTTAATGGAAGAATCATCTTTTTCATCTAGTCTGATGGTTCTGGAAAGGGACTATGAAATGAATAATAAGTGTGATCTGGATGAAAGGGTATTTGTGAATGACGAGGATAGCCTACTTGGCACAGGAAGCTTGTCTGGAGGCGCCATTAGTGTCACCGGTGTTAAGGTATATTGATATATTCTAATGTGAAGGTGATGCGACCAAATATTTTGCTAGTTTTGCCTCTTAAAAAGGATAGCTTTTTAATCATTGGAGGTCTTTTCTTCTTTGCAGAGGAAATTTGGTTCAATGGCCTCTCCAGGGAAGACGGTGACAAGCCCACTCTCACCCCCTTGTTCTCCTGCTCCTTCTGTAAATGGTCATCTTGGTGGTAATAACACAAAGATGGCACCTACGCCAGTAAGTACTGCTATGACGACTGCGAAGTGGCTTCGTACTGTCATTTCCCCACTTCCTTCAAAACCTTCGGCAGAGCTGGAGCGGTTTCTTTCATCTTGTGACAAGAATGTGACTGATGATGTGATACATCGAGCACAAGTAATATTGGAGGCAATCTTTCCTAGAAGTGCCTTAGGAGAGCGATGTACCACGGGGAGCCTGCACAGTGCAAATCTGATGGACAGCATATGGGCCGAACAGCGAAGAATGGAAGGTCTAAAATTGTACTACAGGGTTCTGGAAGCAATGTGCAGAGCAGAATCTCAAAGATTGCACGGTAGTAACTTGACCTCTTTATTAACCAATGAGAGGTTTCACCGATGCATGCTTGCTTGTTCAGCTGAATTGGTTTTGGCCACCCATAAGACAGTTACGATGTTGTTCCCTGCGGTATTGGAGCGAACTGGTATTACAGCTTTTGATTTGAGCAAAGTGATAGAAAGTTTCATTAGGCACGAAGAATCTCTTCCAAGAGAGTTGAGACGACATCTAAATTCTTTGGAGGAGCGGTTGTTGGAGAGCATGGTATGGGAAAAAGGCTCCTCAATGTACAACTCTTTAATTGTTGCAAGGCCTGCGCTGTCTGCAGAAATTTATCGCCTAGGATTATTAGCGGAACCCATGCCATCCCTGGATGCAATTGCCACGCATAATAACGTTTCATATGGAGGCTTGCCACCACTTCCTTTCATACACAAGCATGAAACTGCAACAGGTAATTGCTAACGTATGTTGTTGAAGTTGCCTAATTTCAAGATTATATACATGACAGTGAGTATTGTATTCGTCCCCCCTCTACTTTGTGCTTTATAGATGTTTGACCTTACCTAAGATTTATCTTTAGTTTGAGGGTTTTGCCAGGTCATATATGATCTTGGATATTGTCGTTTCCGTTCACGTCTGGAAGATTCTGTTTGCAATCATTTTGCAGGTCAAAACGGAGAGATGATGTCCCCAAAGAGAGTGTGTGGCGAGTATCGAAATGTACTAGGTGAACGGAACTCCTTTACATCGCCAGTGAAGGATCGCTTATTGGTTAATAGTCTTAAGTCGAAGTTGCCACCATCACCATTTCTGCAGTCTGCTTTTGCTAGGTAAGAATTTGTTTGTTATGATTCGATTGATGTATTAAATTTATGTGCAGTCTTACTGCCTTCACAGTCCTCATCTAATAATACCTTTTGCATACTGTATTGCAGCCCAAACAGACCAAACCCAGGAGGTGGGGGTGAAACATGTGCAGAGACAGGGATCAATGTTTTCTTTAGTAAGGTATGGTTATGTGTAAAGATATGTGTAGGTTGCTTGCTGTTTTGATTATCTGTGCATGTATGAACCTCATCACTAATTAATCTTTAGACACCTGGGAATCTTGTTCCCGATGTCTCCTTTTGTGTAACTGAAGAGAATTAAAATGGGCATGAGCCACCATTAATTTGCTTTTTGTTGGCCTTGCATTTGGTTTATGTACCTTAGAAAACTGTATCCATGGACTAGGTCAAGTTTGCTGTGTTAGATTGTCTGGCTCAGATGCTTGAAAGTGTATGTTTATTGTTATGTTCAATTCCACCCTGACAGTTTGGTCTTGTTTTAATATATTAGATTCTGAAGTTGGCAGCTGTCAGAATCAATGGCTTGGTTGAGAGGCTGCAAGTTTCTCCTCAAGTTCGGGAAACTGTCTACTGTTTCGTTCAACAAACCCTTCGTCAGCGAACGTCAATTTTCTTCAACCGCCATATTGACCAGATTATACTTTGCAGTTTATACGGGGTTGCAAAGGTGTGTCTGCAAATAGTTGATGAATGGTTTAATCCTAATAATGAACCCAAATATTCTTCTAATGGTATAAAATGTTGTTCTTACTAAGATTCTGTCGTCACTTGCAGATTTCTCTTTTAAATTTGACGTTTAAAGAAATCATTTACAACTACAGGAAGCAACCACAATGTAAACCTCAGGTTTTTCGCAGTGTGTTTGTCGACAGATCATTAACACGTTTTAATGGGGTATATAGTGCTTCTTCTTTATAACTGTTCTAGACATTAGCTTTTTAATTTTTCCAGAGGGGTCTAAGACTAAATGTTTGGGAAACAGAAACCAGGGCAGGAGCATGTGGATATTATTACGTTTTATAATGAAGTGTTCGTTCCGGCTGTGAAGCCTCTATTGATGGAGATTGGCCCTGCTAGTGCATCTCTAAACACAAATCGGATTCCTGAAACTAACAGTAGCACTGATTGTACGCACTCACAAACTTTCTCCCGGTTTATTTCTCAATGGGAAGTTTTTGCCTAACTTTTTCCATGTCATTTTTGCTGAACAGCTCAATGTCCTGGATCACCTAGGGTATCTACATTTCCAGCTCTTCCTGATATGTCTCCAAAGAAAGTTTCTGCAGCACATAATGTTTATGTATCTCCGCTACGATCTTCAAAGGTTTGCAGACACATTGTTTTGGTATTTTTTTGTAACTGGCCCTAAATATGATCGCTTTTGTTGAGCACTGGAAAATCTCAACAACATTAATTCAAATCATCATATGTTTTGAGTCTTAAATTAGCATCTATTGCCTATGAAATTGCTGCCCGCCTTTCAATTGCCATACTTTTGTATGCTAAATGATGTTTTAAGTTATCACATTGAGAAGGCTTTGTAAGCAGAAATATTTATTTTAAAATTTTTGAGCTCATATTTTTTACTCGAGGTCAACTATTTATTTGTGCAGATGGATGCTTTGATAACGCACAGCTCTAGGAGCTATTATGCTTGTGTTGGAGAGAGCACTCATGCTTACCAAAGTCCTTCCAAGGATCTGACTGCCATCAATAATCGTTTGAATGGGTAAGTCTTGATTTTAGGCTGAGTAGAAGTGCTGTTGATGATAGTGGTGCTTTCTTTGTCTAGTCATTTTCCTCATCTTTTTTGTTTTTTCCCCATCCGTTCAGCAAGAAAGTGAATGGAAGGCTCAATTTTGATGAGGGTGGTGGCCTGGTGAGTGATTCGCTTGTAATGGGGAGTCTGTACCTTCAAAACGGCAATTGTGCACCCCATCCCACTGGTGCTCTGAATTCACCACCTACACTCATGAAGACTGAACAACCAGATAACTAATTCTGACACGTTTGACCTGTCCCTCGATGTAAATTCTGCTATTTCTCCTAGCAGCCTTTTTCATTTGTTTTGATTTCTAGCTTTAGTTTATTCTAACCTTATACCTGAGTACTGGGTATTGTATGAGCGGCTAGGTGCAGTAAGAAAGGTGGCCGCCAACTGCCCCAAGTCTGTAATTTTAGTTTTCTCAATAAAAGTATTTCCACTTCCAACTTGACTGACTTGGCCAAATGATCCTTCAGTTTCTATTTCCCTACAATGATTTACGGCTCTCACACATCTTTAGTTTCTCTAATGGTCATTCTAACACGATGATTCTCTGTTTATAACCAGTCTATGGCATTAAAAGATAAAAACTGTGGATTTCTGTTGTTGCATTGCCAGTTTTTACGTGTCTTGTTTTCCCTCGCTCGTCGCGTCCGTTTACTGAGCCTGAGGATTTCTGATTCTCTATCTCATTTTAACCAGTCTTAAACTGCATCTTATGTAATGTATTCAGATTTTAAGACCCATGTGGTGACAGGCAATACCTGGCCGGCAAAAGCCTTGAGAGGATTCGGAGACTGCTAATACCTACAAAAATTATTATGTTTAAAACTCCGTCTCATTTTTATGGATCTTGCAATTTGCAACTACGCATGCCAAAATCAATCCTACATCGATCAACGGGAAATATAATTTACCATTTTCTTTAAGAATAAAAATGACATTTTGAGCCTTTACATAATAAGAGTGTCCTATTATACGCTACCCGTTCTTTCGCTTGTATGAAATCCATCAGTTCTTCTCTCCCAGAAGTGTCCATAGCTACGCTTTGTAATAACTGGAGTCTCACTCTCCTCTGATACATGGTTCTCCTGCTCGTACACGAAGCACAAGCTTTGAAAGGTTGAGGATTTCCTGCTTCGGATGGATCATGGAAACATTTATCTCCAAGTCCAATAGCTCAGTAAATATCAAACTTGAAGTTGGTTGGACATTTGAAGGAACTTGCAGAAGTGTGAGCAGCGTCCAACAGGTATATTTCAGGAAAGACTTAATGCCAGGGATGATGCATCTATGGAAAGTGGGTATTTGTCTTGTCACGTGTGTTCATTGTTGTAGTGTACAAATGAAAACTGGACAGCATCAGAGGTTTTTGAAGGTTACTTAAAACCACCAGTTTCAACAAGATATCAAACCAAGTATCCAACTGAAAGAACAAGACTAGAATGGCCTAGGTGCGAATGCAAGTCACAAGACGGAAATACGAATACCTGATTTGAGGATAAACAGACGTCGCAGTAAATGGGGGTTATCAGGGAAGGATGATTGGCGCAACAATACACTCACACAGGGTGGGAAGACGTTAAAACAAGTGCTCTTATCACCACTGGGAACGAGGACAAGGTTTTGGGGCCATTACAGAGCTTCCACACACAATAGATCCATCGGACCATCACAGCGTGTGTATTCCAAAAATTATGCTTCTTTACTATACATATGAATTTCACTATCAAGGACTTGTATACCGGCCAACAATTTCCACAATCTGTATGTTGGCATGCTTTTCATGACTTGTAGGATTTCTGGCAATGGAACCACCTTATGGAAGGGTATCGTTCTTTGTGGCGTCGAACCATATTCTTCATCATCATAAAACTCCAGTAAATAGCTGCACCAAACAAGTAACAAATATTAGATGAAATTTCAGTTTTGAAGTTAACAATTAGAGTAAGAACTCCTATTGCAGACCAAGGATCATATTATATAGTCCATAAGGTGTCAGGAGACTTGGATTAACTAAAATGAGACGGGAGGAAATGAACTTACTCGTCGTTTTTCCTCTGAAAATAGCAAGTATGTTGAGAGTGGCACCAAATGAAAATACAAAAAGTCAGCCCCAATACATCAGTTAACTAAAAACATACGTGCTATCTAAACATTATGAACAATGCTGTAGCATGCTAGCGCAATGGTATTTGGTTAAAAACTCCAAAAGATATTAGCACACAACCTTGCGATGAGGATTAACCACGGTTGCTTTATACAATGCAGTGGTTCCAGCCAGGATAGACTAGCAAAACACATTTCCCAGTTGGGTAATCAGATGCGCAAGAGGGGTCATTTCGCTTTGGGAAAGGAATAATGCGTGACATAGGTAGCTTGAACGTTCTGAAAATATCAAGCAAATATCAATTGAAATGACTCATTTGCTGGAAAAACATTCACACAAAGAAAAAGAGTCTGCATGAGAAAATGGAGTAGACTGTATAACTTTCACATTAGCGAACTATCTGACACCATCCCCAACATATATAATTGTGAACAATTACACTAGGTCACTTCTGCTCCAAAATACTTGGGACACAGATGCCATTCAAAAAAAGAAGAAGAAATCATGTAGCCTTGCTTTAAGTTAAAATATACGACTGCTGAGAAGGTTAGGTACACATGTTGCTCACTAGGGTTATGTATATAGCTAGCAGATCCTAAGTCAGTTAACTGAAGATGAAGACCTTCCCTCTAACTAAAAACACAGAGCATGACAAAGCTTTTCATAACCAACCAAATCTAAATCATGCAGATACGAGTATATCGTAAGGGCGAAAAATTGCTACCTCTGGGAGCCTTCATCTTCATCACCTGGTTCCACATCAAATACTTCAAATCTGCAAAAGATTTTATTCTAGCATCAGAGAAAAATATGGCAAATTAACACATGATACTAGTCTAACATATAGGTTCACTGATACACATCAAATAAGGATACCGGAGAAGGGAAATGGTTGAATGGAAATAAATGGGAACTTTAAGGTGCTACAAACAGTGGGAGTTAAAGATTGTGTTTTGGTTATAATACTGGGAGTTGCAAGACAAGGGGGTGTCAATTTTGACAAAAAGATAAGAAAACTAAATAGAGAAATGAACTCATCAAGGTGAAAATGACACTAAACTTTTTCTAGTGGCATGGTACACAAACTGGACCAAAGCTGACATCTGCGTGAAAAATTCAATCTGAACTCACGAATCATAAGTCGCTAATATGTGGATTTATGAGATAACATATATCTGGAAAATACTTTCAGCAAAATAGAAGTAAAAGAACACTGCACAATCAATGCCATTTTTCTTATTGGGTCCAACCTAATAAGAACTCTCCTTCTAGACAATTAATCTACATAATACCTAAGCTGCTAGTAGAAGTGAGCTTACTCTTTTGTTTCTCTATCGAAATTAGTTACTTTTACGACAAACCACTCATCCCTCTGAGCATCATCAGGTGTGACTCTAACTGCCACCTGAAAGTATACACGGGAATGCTACTTAATATTGAAACCAAATGAAAATGATCAGTAAATAAGCAAGAGCAGAACAAACTACACAGTTCACATGATCATGGATATATAAACATGACAAACCTGTTCACCCTTAAGACCAGCCGCAAGCTATAGTTGGTTTCTCATGGAAACAACAGGTGGATACTTTGATAGAACCGTCTCAGTTTTCTGCTCCATAAGCTCTGCAATCACACAAATGCGTTGAAACAAAACCTTAGTAATGAGGCATTGTAAATGTATCATAAGCCAGACATAGTTGAGATTCACTGCAAAAAGTCCTGACTGTAGTAGGTGTATCCAGTTGATTTATTAGCGCATTCGAGAAGCTGCAACATGAAAAACAATTTCAGGATCAAGCATTAAGGCTATCGGCCTATAAGTCAGCAGAAGGATTCTCAAACAACCAATAGAGATCATCATAGGGCTTAATAGACTAATTTTGGTACAATGCCAATGATCTAGTATAACAAGTCTAAGAACAGAATGTGGGGTGCCAAAAGTGAATACAAAATGTCACAAATCTGTAATTGAGAACCTAATTTCTTTAATGAAAAACCTGGTAGGGGAGGTGGTAACTTTACAATCTTTTGGAAAACCCCAAGATATCCAGCATTTTTCACTGAACAGCCGGACTGATTCTTTTTTTTATAATTTTTTAAAATTTCGAAAGTAAATCATGAAAATTATTATTATTTTTTAATTTATTTATCTTGATTTCTTTAAAAGATAAAAATTACATACTAGGCAAGCGAGCGACAAGCTGTGCCGCTAGCCCTTTTTGAATAGCAAAACCTATCCTATTAAAAATAAAATCTCGTGAGCCAGGGGTCATTACATTGTGCGCATGACTTTCTGGACCCTCTTGAGTAGTCCAACCGCATCGGAGCCAAATAGCCAAAAGTATCAAAAGCAAAGGGGACGAAAGCATGCCCATTGTCAACACATGCTTTCTCATGCTTCGATATCTTACCCGAGGCGACCTTTAGCGCTGCTCGCCCGATCGTAAAGGTGCCATGTCCAATTCCTACCAAAGGAGATACCCGGTGAGGTCAACACATGTGTGTTTCCCATTAGCCCATCCAAAAATAAGAACATCGGTGGTCTTAGTGTCGATCTCCTTCAAGTGGGTCTGTCAGAAATGCACAGTGCTTCTTTCTTTGCCGAAATGCCAGACCTCCACAAGACATCATACAAAATATCCCTCACATGATCATGTCTATATTTATAACCAGGGTCTACTTTACAATGAACTGCATGTTCACCATATGAATCCAAGCAACCTGTGATGCAAGCGGGCGGCGAGAGTCGAGGGATAAAGCGGGATCATTAACTTTTTGTATTTGAGGATAGACCGGTACTCCAAAGGAGACATCTTCTCGCCCTAGCCCCTCAATCGGAATAGCCAGAAGAAAATCTTGGGCATGTCTTTGCTTGCAAACAACCAAAAACCGCTTTGTCTCTCCGTTAGCATGTAAACTCTATCAATGTCCTTAACCACTTTACCAAAAAGAGCACTCGCCCGGATGCTTTGTGCTTGAGGGGGGGCGTTGTCTTTATTGGTGAAGTTGTTAAGATCAAAATCAGGAAGAGTCACTTGTAACGTTTCCAAAGCCTTATTAAAATTATCATCCATACCGTCCACACCACTACTCCTCAATATGTGATCCCGTAATCCCCAAGATTGCACACGTGAAGCCACAAAAACATACTCGAGATGCCTCCCTAGCAAGATAAAGTCCAAGACCTCCATATCTCGATAGGTAGAGTAGATAGTCTCCACCGAAGCTCTCCAAAGAACGGTCCCCCGCACACCACGATGCCTTCCACCACTTCTCGCAAGCCTCTATCAAATATATTTACCGCCTCCATAATATAGTCCGGGTGACAAATACGAAGGCCAAAAAGAAGCTTGGAGATACCCATACACGTTCGTAAAGCGGCAATTCACTTTGAGGATCATGGAGCTTGGATAAAATCTCGCATCAAATCCATCGCTTTTTCGGCCCTCTTAATGGCAAGGCCCTTCACAAAACCATTGTCGAGGCTAATCGCACCACCTAATAGTTTGACTCCCTTATCGGGTCTTGAGATTTCGACAGAAACATCCCATCACTTATCCTTCGTCCATCACAAGAGGGCCAAAATATTTCGGTTTTCTTAATATTCAAGATAAGCCCTGCCACAGCCCTTCGTTTTGATAATAGTGAGTGCTTTTGCCACTTCTTCGGTGTCTCCAATAACAGTGCCATCATCCGGATACCAGGCATGTAGGGATAATATGCGGTGCTCATTTATCTTAGCTATAAGTCGATGAAGTACCGAGCAAATAACAAAGGCCCTAAAGGGTCACCTTGTTGTACTCCGTGGATGAGTAGATAAAGGAGTCCCCCACATAGAGCCGTGCGTGTTGACCATACAAGTATTCTACCCAAGGCGATATAGATGGACAAAGCTTACGCACCTCTAAAGCATAGCCGTTCGGTCAACTAGGTTAAAAGCATTGGTAAAGTCAACCATTAGCATAGAGAGGCTAGCGTCTACATGATGTTTATCGACAAACCTATTCACAAAGATGTAGGATTGCCTCAAAGACCACCCGAAACACCTACACCAAACCGGAAATCTCAGAGATACGCTGCCATGTCCTTACCAACCCCTTTCATCGCCGCTTTGGACACCATCGACGCCAAATTGTCCCAACAAAGAATGGGACGAATGCTCTTATCCGGTTTAAGGAGGGGTGTTAGGGGAGCCGATGCAATGAACTCCGCTAGGTTAAGAGGGCATCTCCCGCCAAGCCAAAGATTAACAACCCTAGTTATGGCCGTGACCATATCAGCAGCCACAGTTGAGCCTTCCCCACAGAAAGCATCCAACAAATGTTGTGCCCGAAGGCCATCCCTTCCACACGAAGTTCCCTTAGGGAAAGATTTAATCATGAAAGAAACCAGAAATGTTAAAAATAAAAAAACCAAACAAAAAATAAATAAATAGATTATACATACAAAAACAGGAACAATATACCCAACGTTCTTCAACAAGAACCGCCGGGAAATCTTTCTGGTTCTTTTACCCCTAATAATCATCGCCCATCAAAGTAATTACAATACATACCTAATAATACGAGGGGCAAAACGAGAGAAGAAGAAGAAAAGTAATCCCAATGAAAATCCCGGGGTACCGGTGCTGCTAGTAAGTAAGTTCGCGAATGATTGGCGAATTTTTCCATATCACGAATTTTACCGTTTTATTCGCGTACGTTTGCAACTCCGAACCCAAGTCGCGTATTATGTGGCATTCCCGGATTATTCACGAATCGTTCACGAATTTTACATATCCCGAATCCCGAATGATACGCCCGCTTAATTCGCCATAATTTTTTTAGCTTTTACGTTTTCAAAGGCCCCACTTTTTGGGGTTTACTGCCTCCCGGGCATACACGACCCAATATTAGACGTTGTTGTAATTTTTATGAAATAAAAATGACTGAAAAAAATTTGAAGGTGAAGGTGAGAGAGATCTCAAACTCACTGACCAAGCATCTAAACCACTATACCACGTCCTCTTGGATGACTAATGTTGTATATATTATTAATATCATCATATTAATTTTATTTTTTCTTTAAATAACTCACACATATGCATAAAAATTGGTCTATGACCTTATAAATATAAATTATTTAGTATATATAGATACCGAATTTTCAGAGCCAAACTCCCATTTATAAATCGAATTATACACGTACGTATGCCGTTCCGAATTACTAACGAATCACGTCCCGTTAACCGAATCTTGGACCGAATCTGAATTTTACAAAACCGTATAATACCTACGTTTGCCATTCCGTACGTTTTCCGAATTCCGAATTACTAACTAGGTTACCAACCAAAGACCCGACGATCAAGATTATTTTGTTTTAGGCTTGTCTTAAATATCCTGGCGAGATTGGGGTATACCCCTAAGACAAATGAAGATCATGCCGGCCAAAGTCAACGGTTTTTTTGGAAAATCAAAGTTCAAGATTTTCGTTTGATGTAAGAAATGGAAGAAGATGAAGGGGAAGAGCAGAGAGATTAGAGAAGAGAGATTAGGGAAGATTAAGAGTTTTTTAATTTTTAATTTTAGGATTTAATTTTAAGTTAATTAGTTCAAGGGTATTGAAGTAAAATCACTCTATTTTTTCTTATTAGGTATACCCCAATTAATCTGGGTATATACCCCAATCTCGCCAGGTTAAATATAGCCAATGATTTTATTAACCATAACCAATATTATTTATAACCCATTATGTTTTTTGATTTTATTAATGATAACTCATTTCATAACCCAAAAAATAGACACAGATTTTATCGTTTTTCTCACCGATTCGCACATGTACACATCTCGAATCCCCGTTCAACTCAAACTATATTCACTCATTCAATTAAAAAACAGACTCATCTTTGATTTGATCCTAAAATGAAAAGCAAAAACTATTAACAGCAACATGTGATCTTTACTACGATACATCAATCTCAAAGTCTCAATACAGTCTAACATTGTGACTATCAAGGATCTCAAAAATATGAGGCAGTGATCTTTGCTGCTATCTAGACACCAACAACAAAAAAGGGATATTAGCATCAAGTACTGTACTTGCCTATGGACGTTCGTAATAATCCATCTTTCCGACTCAATGTTAAATTCAAATCATATATATGTTTCTCTGAACTCACCCCCTCTTTGAATAATAGGGATAGCACTTGGTGGGTGGGAGGAAAAAGTGCACATTACCCAAACTTGGATCTACGTTGGTTAATAACAATGGTTCGACTAGTGTTACAGGGCATATGGTGATTTTGCTTGGTATCACCAAATCTTGGATCTATGTTGATTGATGCTTCGAATTGTATTTCGCCCCGAACACCATTGCCCCTGCCGATGACATTAATATCACTAACATATGTATTCATCTTAAAACTTAATTTATTTGGTGATGATTTTCGCTGTTTTTATATGCTAAAACTTGGGTAGTAGTTTGATGATAGAGGTGAAGATGTTCTGCAACAGGTTTTGATCAAAAACAAAACAAAGCCATGGATTATTATCATGATACAGTACTACAATATTATGGTGGAGTTGCTGCTGGGATAGATCTCTTGTGGTGGTGTTGGAGGCAAAGGTAGTCATCGTGGTTTCATGTCATCGAGTGAATAACTCACATACCTAGATCGTGGGCTATGATTAATAGTACAAAAAGGTCAAACTCAAATTTATAGTCTAACTATATGAACTACTTTCAAATGGGCTATGGTTAATAAAAGTGAAGGCTATATTTAAGATAAGCCTTGTTCTATACGGATTGGTAATCGTCTTTAGCAATAGTAACACCAGCCATTAGCAATCATGGGAAATAGGCTAGTTTCATATTAAGATTCAAGGAACTACATTTTATCTCGACTTGACTCTGGCAATGTTATTTTGACCGTTGGTCTAATAACTTGACTTCACTTTTTTGGTGATTCTAGTTTTCATCCATGTGATTTATGAGGATTTTTCGCTTCCAGTCCATCTTCTTTTCTTCTTCGTTTCTTGTCTATCTATGGCTTCAAGTTCAACAAATTCTCAAAATTTTAAAGATATTATTATAAAATTAGTAATATACTTGATAATCCAGAAATACACGAGTTCGAAGATGAATAATCTTCTTTAGATCCCTCAATTAAATGAAACGAATGTTTAGTTTTCAAAATGATTTCAAGAAGATGCTATGTTTTTGCGATTCTTAAAGAGATGTCATCCAAAGCTTGGAAAATTTCAGAATCTTTCTTTATCTGAGAACATATATATGGCGAGATTTGAACAGTTATGTGACCTTGAATCCGTTCTACTACATACTCCATGGTTTTTGAATAATGAGTTGATGTTAATGAAAAGATGTAACAATGATTTTCTGCCTGAGGAGTGTAAGTTCAAGTATGTATCTTTCTAGATACAATTTATGGTCTTCCTCTAAGCATGATGAGTTCTAAGAAAATTACTGCCATGACAAGAAAGTTTGGTACTCCTCAATCGATATCAGAAAGTTTGGTACTCTATTTGAACATGCTAAAGTCCATGTTCAAATAGATATTGCAAAAACCCCTGCCTGAAGAGATGCTGGTAATTTTACCCTCTAAGAAAAAAATGTTCGATTCAATTTAGAATCTTGATATGAAAAACTACCATGTTTATGTTACTTCTAACGAATACTTTGACCACCAGATAAACTAGTATAACCGTTGCTACGGTGGAAGGGCCGACCGAAAAAGAATTTGATATTGTTGTTTGTGCTCGTTGCGTAGATTTTTTTACAACCTTTCCAACGAGATAAAATTTGTAAAATTCTAAGGCACGGATTTTTATATATGTTATATTAAAGTTGGATTTCCAATTATACCCCTGAAAAGTAGGATACACAAAGAGTTATAGTAATTGGACTAAAAGAGAGGGATAATCTTGTCTAGTGAAAATGTGACGGGAATCTGCAAGGAATATTCTTTCTCAATCTTTTTATGAAATTGAACATTTTCGTTACTCTTTATTTAACAAAAAAGTGGCCATAAAAGGGACTCCCTCTCTACGGGCCCTCCGGTCGGTCGGCCCAATAAATGCCCAAACTCATTCAAAGGAACTTGAAGGAAACCATGGTTTTTCTCCTCAATAATTTACATTGAGAATTGGTGATGCGAAGATTCCTAGATACTCTAAAGAAGTCAGAGCTAATTTCAAAACCAAGTTTTCCCAGATGGGGATTCCGGCGAATATACAGGAGCATGTCACTGCAACAACTTCCTATTTACAACAGAAATCTTACGGTGGAAAAAAAAACCCTGTAATAATCTAATCAACGGGTAACAGAGTCAGGTGTGCGATTTTGGAAATAATGTCACAAACAAAATGGACATGGTGGAAAACTTTTTAACATACAAAATGATAGGATAGAATACTCCAATGTTGATCCCAACTGCAGGAAATTTTGTTAAGGATCAGAGACGCTCCACCTGTATGTCATCAAAAGTTACCTCGTACTAACGATAAAGTGACCGCTGCAAATGGGGAAGAGTTTACTTCCGCCTTTCATAAGAACCATCTTTTGGGCACCACCCAAAAACAGGGGGACTACCCATCAGTTTTTGGTGTGGATATTAGAAGTAATATTTGGTCACCCCTTATAATAATTATTTTTTATACCCATTCTACCCTTAACCAAAAACTTAGTTAATGATTAGTGATTAGTGATTAGTGATTAGTTAAAAACT
The DNA here is from genome assembly GCA_023529315.1 of Papaver bracteatum. Lineage (NCBI taxonomy): Eukaryota > Viridiplantae > Streptophyta > Magnoliopsida > Ranunculales > Papaveraceae > Papaver > Papaver bracteatum. The sequence goes on from JAJJWX010001777.1 coordinate 597,591, forward strand.
GATTAGTGATTAGTGTTTTATAAGTTGGATTTTTTGTTTTAAACATTTGTTTTGGAAGGAAATAGGAAGAAGAATATGGGTGAACCCAAAAAAACTTTTTTTGATTTTAGTAATTATGAATTGAGTGATTCATGTGATGAAACCTCAGAATCAGAATCGAACCCCTTCACCTCCTTGTGTATATGTCAATACTTCAAATGATCCAAATATGAGTTATTTGTTAGAAGGAGAAAACTTTTTGCCCCAAAGTGAATCCAACCCATCAAATGATGGATTTTATCACCACAACCTGAAGATGAAGATATGGGTACTCAGGTATGTCTCATTTTTAGTTAATGTAGGTTGAATTGTGGGAAAAATTGGACAAACTCAAAATTTCAGGGTAAAAGTTCGGCTAGGTATTCCTAGTTCGGTTACCATATTTAAAACATAGGTAACCGAACGTTTCTGAAGATGTAGTTCGGTTATTAGATCTTGTAGAAGCAGGTAACCGAACTACACGTTAATGGTAGTTTTTGATAGTTCGGTTAGGAAATTACAGAAGACATAACCGAACTGTTTTTATAGACTTTACAGTTCATAGTTCGGTTTAGTAGATTTTTATAAATTGGTAACCGAACTTTAAGTTCGGCAACATCGCAAAATAAATGTATACCACATTGCTAACCGAACCATTATGTTCGGTTTGGTCTTATTTTTCATTCTCATTACCGAACCTTTGCGGATAAAATGTAAACATAGAGTTCGGTAAGCTCGCAATGGTTTTACTAAAACATACATAACCGAACTTTATGTTCGGTAGGGACGATGAAATTTTTGACATTTCCGAACTTGTACGTGTTTTTTGTTTATGGTATTGACGTTGTGCTATTACTTGTAGGTTCCATGTGATTCAATTGAACCAATGGAAAACCAACCTCCCCCGATTGGTATGTTGTACGATGACACATCCCATCACTACATGAATGACTTGGTATTCGATAATACGAAAGATGCAAAGACTTGGGCTAGACAACATGCACAAAAAGACATGTGCGTATTAGTATTAAATGGGAGAGAAAAGAATAGTCGCTTTGAAATGGTTTGTGAGAGAAGCGGTGATCCCGATAGAAGCCACAAGAGGAAGGGTTATGTTTATGAAGGAAAGACAAATAGGAAAAACAAAACTTTCTCAAAGAAGATTAAATGCCCATTCAAGGTTTCCTTTAATTACAACAAAAAATTGAAGGGATGGGTTCTCTACCGGGTTATGGAAGGTCGTCATAACCACCCTCGTCCGGAGCATCTTGAAGGACATTTCATGGCGGCCAAGCTAACTCCTCAAGAGATGGAGAAGGTAGCTAATATGAGGAAAATGGGTCTTACACCGGTTCAAATGCTCCAAATGCTAAAGGAGGATAACAAGGATAACCACTCATCTGTGTCCACCATTAACAATGCAATTGAGACAATTAGAAAGAAGGAATGGAGAGATAGACAAGTGATGCAACAATTGTTTTTTTTGGCCAAAGAGAAAGACTACGCGGTTCAAAAGGATGTGGATTCGGAAGGAGAGATAACACAACTATTTATTGCGCATCCAACAAGTGTTAAATTGGCTCAATGCTTTCATGAAGTTCTAATAATGGATTGCACTTACAAGACAAACAAGTACGAGATGCCATTGTTGAATATTGTTGGCCGTACATCGACGAAGTCACCGTTTACCGTGGCATTTTGTTTCTTAAGGGACGAGCAAGAACCTAGTTATATTTGGGCACTAAAACAAGTTAAGGCAATCTTCCGAGGTGATGATATTCCCGGGGTTATAGTGACCGACAATGAAGTCGCATTGATGAATGCAATAGCGGAAGTGTTCCCACTAGCACATAATATGCTTTGTACGTTCCATATATGGTGTAATTTGTTGCATAGGTGCAAGCCAACAATTTGTCCACCCAAGAAAAAAGGATATGAAGAGATTAAGATGCTACCGGAACATGAACGAGCGGATGCAAAAGAGGAAGTTGATAAACAATACGATCTAAATTTTGCTAAATGGGTTGCATTCAACGGTGAATGGGAATCATTATGTTGGTCCCTTACCGAGGAAGAGTATTATCAAAATCTTGCGGAGTTTATCGCCCATTGGGATACTCCCGATTACCCCGATGTTGTATCGTATGTTCTTCGCCAATGGTTGGAACCACACAAAGAGAGGTTTGTGTATGCCTTTACCAACCAATATAAACACTTGGGAAATCAAGCGACAAGTTTAGTAGAGTCGGCTCACCACCGGTTGAAGAAAAATATCTTTGGATGTGTTGATAATTTCGTAACCGTGTGGAATGCTATGGAGAATTACTTCAAGCGCGACATTGATAGAATTAAAGGGAAGTTCCAAAAAAAGCCGTATATTCAAAATGAAAGG